>JARFIW010001206.1:490000-822500 GCA_036346225.1 Platerodrilus igneus
TTGTTTGATTCTTTATTTTTATTATATTTGCTTCCTTGATTGAACAATAAATTATTTATTAATGAACTCGGATAGTCATTTTCGTTTAACAGTCCTTTAAGTATTTTTAAATTTTTTTGGTATAAAGAAGGATGCGAAATTCGTTTAATTCTGGATTTTAATTCTAAAATGAAGTTAATTTTTATATTAAATGAGTGATAAGAATGATAATTTAAGTATCGACCCGAGCTACTAGACTTGATATATCAATCAGTGATAATTTGGTTGTTGTTTTGTCTGATTACTAATGAGTCTAAAAATGGAACTGAATTATTGGTTTCTAATTCTATTGTAAATTTGACATTTTTGTTATATTTATTGAATGTTTCTAAAGTGTCGTTTATTTTATCCTTAGGAATAGCTGTCAGAATGTTGTCTACAAACTTTTTTATAAAAGGTAACTCGAATGAAAGGCTGGGTATGACGTTATTTAAAAGTGTATTCATTACAATTTCAGCTATAACGGGGCTTAAATTGGATCCCATGGGGCAACCGGTAATTTGTTCGTAAAATATTTTATTATATCTAAAGTAACTATTAGTAAAAATAAAATCTATAATATCCAAAAATGTGTCTTGTGGTATACTACAGTTCTGTTCGATATTATTCCAAATATTTTTAATGTTGTTTATTGCTAAATCTTTAGGTATACTTGTTATTTTTCGTTATTTTTCGTCACTACCTCCCCGTGCCGGGAGTGGGTAATTTGCGCGCCTGCTGCCTTCCTTGGATGTGGTAGCCGTTTCTCAAGCTCCCTCTCCGGAATCGAACCCTGATTCCCCGTTACCCGTTACAACCATGGTAGGCACAGAACCTACCATCGACAGTTGATAAGGCAGACATTTGAAAGATGCGTCGCCGGTGCTAGACCGTGCGATCAGCAGAAAGTTATTTAGATTCATATCCAAGTAATTGTTGGTACGATCTATATATAAACACCTATACTTTCCATACGAAAACCTCTACGCCTTAACATGCAACGCCATTGGCGGTGAGTCATTGGTTACTGGTAGTGGTATTAGTATAAGTATTGGGAATTTTATAAATATTTGCATTTGTTTAATTACGGTTGAATGTGTTTGGTAATACAACATTGGTGATTATTTCCAGTTCTTCATATAATCACCTTTGGAAATACGTAGTTTAAGTGAAACATGAAAATAACTGTTTTTTATCGTACACTTCTCTGGAAAACAATTATAAAAAACCTTTAATCTAATTATTGGAAACTACTCTAAAACCCGGTCTACTTATCCGTCCTGGATGAAGCTGGAATCTAAGACAAATTTCCTCCACTTTACTCTTTATTGATTTACTAAACATATTTTAAAGCAAGTGCGTTAAATCTACAATAGCTTCTCTTCATTATAAAGTAATTTTCGGCAAAATTTTCTACTTTTAATCTGTTTTAAATTTAGTCAGTTTCGAATTAAAACCAGTTAAACTCTGAAAATTATCTTTTAAATTATTCAGAAGGGTTATGGATTACGTTTTTAGGCAGCCGTGAACAACTCGATAATTAACATTAATTATATTTTCAGCTTCTTTAAGAAAGGGGCGCAAGTAATTAATATTTTAAGTTGCCGTACTCCAATTTCCAATCGCTATCGGGGAGTTCTATGCTGAATTAGAAAGTATACTTTAATGTTTCCACTTTAGAGGTTATACATAATTTTGTATAATACGTTTGTTCTGTTAGCGAAACAGGGCTGTAGCTCACATTTATTTTAAAAGCTTGCATGCGCGTAACTTGAAAATGAGGAATTCGTCTTGACGAAGATGCTTTTTCTGTTGTATGTTACAATAAATAGCAATTTCCCATTGAGTAAAAAATAATCTGCAACGGTAGGTCTGATTTGTAATAAATAAAGTACCTAAGCAAATTTAACGACTTATGCGTCATAAAAATGGTTTTGAATTGAGCACTAGACTCCGTATGCTCCAAAATAAAGAGGTTTCTTAATTTTTTATTTACTTTTTAAGTAAATTTGCCCCACTTAAGAAAGTTATTTTTTAATAAATCTTAGAATCCCGAATACAAACAAAATTAAGAATTTAGAAATTATGACATTTTTAAATATCTTCTTTTATTTACCCGGAGCAACAGCGGTCTAGAAACACAATAATTAGAATGAAAAATTTATGTAAGGAAAAGATCGTCTTTAAGTAAATGATACCCTTTACTGTAGATTCAAGGGAATTCTTAATATTCTTAAATTCTTTAAACCGAATGTGGTTATTTTTGTATATACAGTGTTGCCTATATCACAGTTTGAAGATTTGACAGATTGTCTTATAATCCATCTTTTTATGATCATAAATAAATAGCTGAAGTTCCTTTTAAAATGTTTGCGTTTCAGACTTTTGCTTGCAGTTAGCAATAAGTGTCAAAATTTGCCCACATTAGCTGTCAGCTCGTAAAACCGAAATACTTTTTACTTTTAGCGATTTTATAGTTGAAAGACAATAATTTTAATAAAATCAATAATAGTTAAGAATTTATCAAATAAAACAATTTCTTTTCCGTTAAAACGCTGAAGAAAAAAGACAATAAATAGCTCATTACAATATTGTCGGAGGCGTTCACGGCTGGTGTCATAAATATTTATGGGTCCGGGTTGGGACCGTGTCATTTTATAAACTAAGGTCGAAGTTTCGCCCACTTTTGTAAGCGGCTTCATCGGGACAAGAAAAAAGAACTTGTCTACTTAATATTATCATTCTTATCTTTATTATTATTTTTATTTTTAACATTTTTATTATTTATTTTCTTTTTCTTTTTTATTTTTTTTTCCACAAAAGTAGGCGAAACGTCGACCTTAGTTTATAAAATGACATGGTTCCAACCCGGAACCATAAATATTTTTTCTAACTGATGCAATATATGATATCGTACAACAAAAGATGCAAAATTATTTCTTACAGATGGGTCGACTGCTATAATATTTAGAAATACACAACCAAACGGAAGTTTGGCACAAACACATCTTCATAGTACACTTTTTTTAACAATTATACTATACTATATACTATATACTATATACTATATACTATACTAGAACGCAGGTCCGATAACTAAAAATAAATTCTAAGCACCTTCCGAACAGTCACTTCTTTGTTTCGTATTTCGGGTACGCTAATAAAATTTTTCCTACACATCGCGAACTAATTCGTATATACAAGGTTGCAAGCTTGCCAATTTTGATACAAAGTTGATAAAATTCTTCATTTTCATAATTCACTTTTAGGTTTTCTTTATCTACTTTATAGAATTAATTTATTGACATTCACAACACATTAGCTGAAAGAATCGTGTTATTTAATCGAAATTTAGATTAAAGTATTAATTGCAAGCTAATATGTCATGACTTTATTAAACATTTTCTACTATAGCACAATCAATTGGTATGTTTCATTGAATAGATCATACGCAACTTTAAAATTAGGTCTTTACGTCTATCAGAAACCAGTGAAATTGTATTTATAATCACAAAAACATATAATTCACCAAACTAAAAAAAATACAGGTAAATTATTATTCAACAATATCATATATCAAATAGAATGCAGTTGCAATAAAACCTACGTGGGCCAAACCAAGCAACGGCGGAAAAACCACATAATCCCCTACATAAGGGTGATGTCAGAATTAGTAAACAAAGTTATGCATTGTCGCTACATCTACATTTAACAAAACACACAGCGAAATTTGAAGATACCAAAATTCTAGATACTCAAAGCAACTACCACAAGAGGCTATTCTTTTAATATTTACACATTCAAGAGCAATCAAATCCAAACAACAGTAAACATGACACAAATAACCTCAGTGTAGTGCATTCTGCGCTTTACAAAATCAATAATAACCATTTCTACAGACAGATTTATTAGATCCTTTGCATCTCCTTCAAACTAACCACAATACAGTCACCTTCCAATCACCTTGTTCGTCACCATTTAAAAATACCAGAAACAGCATCCACATATTGTACCTCCTTTTAGCATCCCTATAGCAGTGCTGCGATTTTAAATTATTACAAATTAGTCAACCTTGAAAAATTGTTTTCACGCAATTTTTATTCTTGTCCTTCACTCATAGTTGAATGTCATTAAGGAGTACCTGTATTTACAACATTAGTGATATAAATGTGTAAGTAGCTTTGTTATACCGTGTGAAGATTTGTAATCACTAATTCATCAATTTTTAGTCATAAACGTCATGCCGAAACGTCAGATCATAAATTACAATCTGACACGGTACTTGTTACTTTACGAACGAGTATATCCCAAAAAATACACCATAACTATATATATATATATATATATATATATATATATATATATATATATATTGAAGTGTTAGTAGGGGCTAAAAGGGTAAAAAGGTTATTTGTATGAAGGTAGTGTATGCCAAAGAAAGCCACATATCAGATCCCGTAACTGAAAAATTTATGTTTGCCGTACTTTACAAATGTTAAAGTATTTGAAATATATTAGTCAAAGTATAAGTGCCAAGGCGTAAAAAACAAACAATGACGTGATAAAGCACAGTATTCAAGGATTTACACTGAGTTGTATATTGATAAGCCATAGAATGTACATTTGCTAATCGATAAACCGGATGCGTCTGTAGAAGTTCCACTATTCACCACGCAGACCCAGGTTTATATGTGAAACATTTCAACAATTATTTTAGTAGAATCAACCTTTGGACAAACATGTAATATCCAAATTATAAGTGTAAAATATTGTCAAATATGATTGAAGGGTGATGCAGATGTTAGGAACCAATGAGTGAACATTTAGATATGAAATAGTAAAGTGTAAAAGAACGATTATAAGGTATTAGTGACACGAACTTGTTGAGACGATTTTATTGAATGTAGAATTGGTAAAAATGTATAGAAGAGTAGGCATATTTAATTGTAATAATCACCTAGGAAAAGGTAAATAAGAGGTCGATTTATAAATATTTTGGTATTAAGACGTGTTTTGTGTATAGTATATAGTATATAGTTAATAAATGAAGTTGGAAAGTTTAAGAGTTTGATTTATACAAGGAAGAGTAAAGATAAGCGAGTGTAATAAAAGGAATAAATATAATAATAGTAACGACGAATTGAAAAGTGTAAGAGTGTAATAAAGCGAGATTGGAACGGGCGGAATAAATAGTTGGATATTGGAACGAGATTGATAACGGCAGAAAGGTATTGAATAGGATTTATGAGACTGACGAAGATATTATTGGAATAGATTTGGATATAGTATTATGGATAGAATGGCATTAAATGGTAATTAGAAGGAAGTATTGATTTGGAACGAGCGGATTAAGAAGAAAGCAGTGAATTAGAACGAGCAAAATTGAAAAAGGCAAGCATTGGAGTAGCAGGAGCAGTACGAGTAACGAAGATATAACATCAGGAAAATTAGCGCAGGGGAAGTAAAATTAAAAGGTAGTCAAAATTCTAAATTTGGTCATATTTATTTTAGATTTGGGGGATAGCAAAATTAATTTAAAGAAACCTGGAGTCTGGACAGCAGATCATTCGTAGTGATAGTGCCACGCATTGTAAAGACGTATACGGCGATTGAGATTCTAAGCCAGTTTTCATAAAGGCCGGCAGCAACGTGTAAAAAGGTGAGTACTGTGTGTTTTGAACGTCAAAGTCATAAATTTGGTAATTAATTGATTTGGCACAAGGCTACGTGGATCTGTTATAAAATTTTGGCATATACAAGTAAAAGATTACAGGTATAAAAATAAAGGTAGTGCAGTTTGGTTGGTGCATTGCACATCTACTTACCACTGAACCCACGGTAAGTAGGTGGATACCCTGAAAGGAAGAGTTTTCAAATAGTCGAGGCATATTAATACAGTTTTGTTTTATAAACCAACCAAACGTAGATAAAGCACGAAACATAAAGTAAATATTTTCATATCATATATAAAATTAAATAATTAATAAAAAAAGGCGGGGGCAACATAAGAAGGTGGCAAACCCAACGTGGGGCTAGACAGAAATAGTAGTAGATTAAGGGACACCAAGATTAGGTGGGGCCCCTAGTTAAAAAAAAAATTTTTTTCAGGAAAATAGAGTTTGAAAAGGGCAGCAGAGGTGACGGACGCGGACACTAGACGGATAACGAGGTCAGGAAGGATGTACAGAATTGACGCGGAATTTATAGCAAAAGACGAGGAGCTAGATGCAGGGGGAGATGTCCAGGAAACGGAAGTAATAAACATGGAAACGGACCAGGCGACGGTACAGGAGGTCAAGGTAGCAGAAACCGTCGGAGAACAGGATATTATGCGATTCCTGATGAGTTTTAAGACGGAACTTGAAGGGTGGCGGACGGATGTAAAGACTTCATATACGGAACCAAAAACGGAATTAACGCACGAAATTGACAAGTGGCGGACGTAACTAAAGACACCACAAACGGAATTAACAAACACAATCGAAGAGTCGCGGACGGATTTTAAGACATCACACACGGAACTAAAAACGGATTTAACTAACACAATTGCAGAATCACACACGGAACTACAAACGGAATTAACAAACCAAATTGCAGAGTCGCGGACAGATTTTAAGACATCACACACGGAACCACAAACGGAATTAACAGACAAAATTGAAAGGTCGTGGACGGATTTTAAGACATCACACACGGAACTAAAAACGGAATTAACAAACCAAATTGCGGAGTCGAGGACGAAATTTAGAACAGCACAAACGGAATTAACAAACAAAATTGAAGAATACGCTATAGACAAATACAACCAGGCACAACATGTGACACCGAAATTGGGCGAGGACGACATAGTATTACTACTTGCGGGACATATGGAACCAGAGGTGACAAAGGTGGTTGTGGTACAGAACATAAAAACCCTGCGAGAATTTTTAGGAGTAATGCGGAATTTTGACTTAGCGACGGCACTAGAGGCAAAGACGCGTGGAGCTTACTGGGAGCAGAATCGGGGTTATAAGGACGAAAACCGACGACACGTATACCACAACGAGCACAGACCTAGCTACAGACATGAAGGTTTCAACCACGGACAGCGTAATTATTGGGGACACGACGGAAATAGACGACAGCACTTCAACAGAGAATACCGGGGAAACGAGTACAAGGAACAGAATAGGTACCCGCACGGCGACAACGCGGATGACGGCCGTACGACGGGAGGCGGAACGCGAGACAGATACAGCCGGACGGACAGGGACATAAACGTCCAACATATTACGACCAGCGCTGCGATTAAGGACACGGACAAGATCGAGGTGGTACAAGTGCACGAGGCACCAACGAGTCAAAAAAAAACTTCGATTTTCGGAAGACAGAGTTGTTAGGTTTAGATGTAGAGTTATGTTATAGTTTAAGTGATTTGTTGTTGAATAATTATACAGTTAATAAAAAGAATTTGTTGTTTATTAATATTAGATTAAGAGATTGTTTATATGTTGCTTTAGTTGATAGTGGTTCACAGTTGTCGCTGGTAAATGAAAATATTGTGAAAAAACATGCAGAATTTTTAAAACGACGAATGGAAACAATTGATGAGGTTAATTTATGGTCGGCAATGAACAAAAAGTTAACGACGATTTATAAGGTAGTCCGTGTACCGATATTTATAGGGAATAAAAAAGGCAGGAGAGGCTGAGTTCTTGATAACAAAGGGGTTGCAGTTAGATTTTATATTAGGAATGGATTTTATAGAGGATTTTGGATTGAATATAGATGGAAATGATAGGTTGAGTCGTATATTAGATAAAGATAAGTTATGGGTGGTGCCTACGGTTAGTTCGGAATATAGGGATGGTAATGATATAGATAAGTCAGGATTAGGAGTGAAAAGGGCCAGTAATTATAGACAGGTTGAAGTGAGATTATGTAATATGTTTGCGAGAATAATTAATGATAGACAGATAGGAAAAGTGAGTGTTGATATTAAAGAGAAGCTGGGGGAATTATTTAATAGATTTATAGGGTTGTTTAATGAAGAGCCGAGATTTGCGAAGCGATATACGCACAAGTTAGAGGTCACGGAAGAGAGCGGATTTAGTACCAAGGTGTATCCAATTCCGTTTGCAATTAGAAATAGGGTTAAAGCCGAGATTAGTAAAATGTTAAAAGAGAGAATCATCGAACCAGCGAAGACTCCATATGTGAACCCGATAGTTATTGTACCTAAACCTAATAAGATAGATGGGAGTTCATGCGACGGAAAATTTAAATTTGTTTTATTTTATAGTGGAAGTTATCATATAGGGTAGTTAGACAGACGTGAGAGAAATGAAATTAGGGGTTGAGTAATAATTAATATGTAGAAATGCGTGGAGTGGTTTTAAATAAAACTAGAAATTATGCCCACCAAGAAAAGGGTTATGAAGACAGACGAAATTTCCACTTTTATTCAAAACCAGTGGGGCCAATGAAGTGTTAGTAGGGGCTAAAAAAGTAAAAAGGTTATTTGTATGAAGGTGGTGTATGCCAAAGAAAGTCAAATATCAGATCCCGTAACTGAAAAATTTATGTTTGCCGTACTTTACAAATGTTAAAGTATTTGAATAATATTAGTAAAAAACAATGACGTGATAAACCACAGTATTCAAGGAGTTATACTGAGTTGTATATTGATAAGCCACAGAATGTACATTTGCTAATCGATAAACCGGATGCGTCTGTAGAAATTCCACTATTCACCACGCAGACCCAGGTTTATATGTGAAACATTTCGGCACTTATTTTAGTAGAATCAACCTTTGGACAAACATGTAATATCCAAATTATAAGTGTAAAATATTGTCAAATATGATTGAAGGGTGATGCAGATGTTAGGAACCAATGAGTGAACATTTAGATATGAAATAGTAAAGTGTAGGAGAACGATTATAAGGTATTAGTGACACGAACTTGTTGGGACGATTTTATTGGATGTAGAATTGGTAAAAATGTATAGAAGAGTAGGCATATTTAATTGTAATAATCACCTAGGAAAAGGTAAATAAGAGGTCGATTTATAAATATTTTGGTATCAAGACGTGTTTTGTGTATAGTATATAGTATATAGTTAATAAATGAAGTTGGAAAGTTTAAGAGTTTGATTTATACAAGGAAGAGTAAAGATAAGCGAGTGTAATAAAAGGAATAAATATAATAATAGTAACGACGAATTTAAAAGTGTAAGAGTGTAATAAAGCGAGATTGGAACGGGCGGAATAAATAGTTGGATATTGGAACGAGATTGATAACGGCAGAAAGGTATTGAATAAGATTTATGAGACTGACGGAGATATTATTGGAATAGATTTGGATATAGTATTATGGATAGAATGGCATTGAATGGTAATTAGAAGGAAGTATTGATTTGGAACGAGCGGATTAAAAAGAAAGCAGTGAATTAGAACGAGCAGAATTGAAAAAGGCAAGCATTGGAGTAGCAGGAGCAGTACGAGTAACGAAGATATAACATCAGGAAAATTAGCGCAGGGGAAGTAAAATTAAAAGGTAGTCAAAATTCTAAATTTGGTCATATTTATTTTAGATTTGGGGGATAGCAAAATTAATTTAAAGAAACCTGGAGTCTGGACAGCAGATCATTCGTAGTGATAGTGCCACGCATTGTAAAGACGTATACGGCGATTGAGATTCTAAGCCAGTTTTCATAGAGGCCGGCAGCAACGTGTAAAAAGGTGAGTACTGTGTGTTTTGAACGTCAAAGTCATAAATTTGGTAATTAATTGATTTGGCACAAGGCTACGTGGATCTGTTATAAAATTTTGGCATATACAAGTAAAAGATTACAGGTATAAAAATAAAGGTAGTGCAGTTTGGTTGGTGCATTGCACATCTACTTACCACTGAACCCACGGTAAGTAGGTGGATACCCTGAAAGGAAGAGTTTTCAAATAGTCGAGGCATATTAATACAGTTTTGTTTTATAAACCAACCAAACGTAGATAAAGCACGAAACATAAAGTAAATATTTTCATATCATATATAAAATTAAATAATTAATAAAAAAGGCGGGGGCAGCATAAGAATATATATATATATATATATATATATATATATATATATATATTGACGTAATCATTGGAAGCTTAATTCTATAAATATGTCCCACTAAAATATAATAGAATCCGGAAAAATAGAATTTTCGTAAATTCATGGTTACGCCGTACCTTTATTCATTGAAGTACAAGCGGAAACGCAGATTGCGCGTGTATACATAGAGCATAAAAAGTACACCTATATGCATCTATTTTGAGAAACTAAAATCAACGTGTATTTAAAAACTCCAAAATGAATAAATAATTTTGTGTACTGAAAGCAAATATTTCCTATAAAGCGCAAACTCTCTTGCATTAAAAAGCAATGAAAGTATGAATTAATTATTCCGTGGATATTGCAATTCATTTAAATAGAGAATTCTCTAAAATATAAAAAGGTGAGTCATGGGGATTTGCGAATACGTCAAATTCACATAAACTCATTAATTAAACATGTTTATTTCAAGAAGCGCAAAGCTACACATTCGAACCAGGAAATCAACCGGAAAAAATACCAGGTGAGAGATCATAGTAAATTAATAGCATAAAACTTCTTTTTGAACATTTAAAACTTGCATATACTTAGATATTTATGTAAAGGGTCATCAAAAGTTTTGTTGATACGTACAAATTACGTTAATAGGAAGAAGGTTCATTAAACGTTTAACGAGACTTACAAAATAATACAGAGTTATTTGTGCCGGCTTTAACTGTTTTAATTGGGTTATAATATGGTGATGAACAGATTTATATTATTTGCTTTAATTCCAGAGTTTTAAATAACAAATAATATTACGAAGGTTGTAGAGTTGCAAATTGTACATATTTCTTGGCTTATTATACAAATTTTGGTTATTTAGTTTATCTTATTCAAATATGAAGTGTTAGAGAAAAAGGGGGGGTTAGAAATTTCCTGTTATCGTATCGCCGTGCACTCTGTGTGAGGTTAAACTGAGCTAGTCGAGGCATAAATCTAATTGTGTGAAATTTTAAATGTATTGCAGATTATTTACAAACACAGAGCTATGACGAGCAGCAGGCAACTGAGCGTTAAATACATCGAAATACGGAGATATCGTAGCATAGAGAATCCGGCTACCCAATCGTTGAGTTCGTAAGAAAATCGACAAACAACATCGTGGGGCTCGAAAGAAAAGCAGCAACAAAACCGTGGTCCTCGAAACAAAATCGGCAACTAAATCATGCGGCCGAAAAAAATTGGCACAGAACGTAGCGGCTCAAGTTTAGAGAAATTAAATCGATGATTAAACGAGGGACTTGAAAAACTCGACAATTGGAATATTAATTGAGGTTAGGGATTATAGACGTAATTAATAATTATAGGCAGCCACAAAATAAATTTAGAAAGTTAAGTTAGAATTTTAGGGTTTATTGTAAATATAATTAAAGTGGACAAATGAATGCAGGAAGATAGGAACGCGTTAAAAAATGAAAGGGGGGAGGGATTGGATCTAAAAAAAGTGTGTTCCTAGAAGAAATACAAATGGAAACTGCAGGAGGAGTAGTAGATAGGAGTCACAGCAAGGAACAGAAAACTGCACAGAAGTCTAGCTTGATGTCAATTTTATTAGCGCTAAACGATAAAATGGACAAAAATGAAACCAATATGAAAAATATGACCATAAAAATTAATGAAAACGTGCAAGAATTAAGGACAGAGTTTGGGCAAAATTTGGCTAAGTCGGGAGAAAAATTCAGTTCAGTAATAAAGATCTTAAGCGATGGTTTGAAAGAAACGATTTAAACAATTGCTGAAATGAAACTACAGAGGCAGAGTTAAATGTTACGAATTATAAAGGATATTGATGACGTCAGGAATAAAGTTTCAAAAGTTAGATCCAGTCAAAAAACACGCGAAAGAGAAAGTAACGAGAAAATTAAGGATTTAGGCATAAAAGTACAGGAGGTTGAGGGGAATTGTGAGATAGGATTTAGGACTGTGTTACGGTACCACCGTAGCATAAACGAAAAGCATGCCGGACTAACGTAGTCGTAGATTGGGAGTGGGTGTAGGATTAAACAAGAACGAATATATCGAATAGCTGAAATAAAAAAAGGTTAAGTTATGTAGAAATGTAAACAATGACCACACCTTAATCGGTCTGATATCAGTATTTATAATAATAAGAGTAAAATAGCCTGACTAGATAGTTTATTCATGGAAGGTTGAGTGGGGTTTGTTAATAACAATTATTTATAGGTACAGTACGTATGACAGTTTTCTTTACAATTTTAAAGTACAGTTAATGCTTAACTCAAAGAAATAGGTTACCATAATTATGTAACCCTCTCACTAATAATTCGTAATTTACAATTTACTGCAAAAACTTTATACACATTTAGAAACGTTTCCAGATACTCACCAGCTTTACAATCTCTAACTGAAATTTAAAGTAATAATGTAGAAAAGCAATATTTATAGTAAACTTTGTTTTCTATAGTTTTTAAGATCTAACATATATTCTAATCTTAAATTCATGGGCGTATAGCGGAAGAATTGAACTATGTTAACACGAACAAATCCTAAAAGTATCAGTAACGGAGTTCGGGCTCCTAGCAGCACTATACAGTAGTGTATTTAACGATTTGAGTAGTACATGGTACATATAAACGTAATAAAAAGAGATATTCTAAAAGGATCTCACCAAAAGTGATGTAGAATAGATGCAGCACCACCAATTCGAATTGCTCTGCGGACAGTCGAATTGTGACCAATCATCAGCCGTTAGTACGGTAGCAAATCCGCACAAACAGTAACCAGTACTCCAATAAAGCAGGAGAGTAGAAACCAAAAGGTATACCTCAGGTAGGTAGAAACAGTACGAGTATAAAGTGAATTATCAACTTTCTGTATAAAACAACGAAAATCCATCCATAAGCGAGCTAAAAATCAAGCACTAACTTTTGAAAATATACGACTAAGTGGCGGTTACTTACCAATTAACCAAAAAGGAAGAAATTCGAATAGGAATGGGTAATTGCTCGCTTAAATTTCAAACACAAGACGAAATATAAAGTAAAACCTAACAACGGTATCAAAATTATTTTCTCGTGACAATTGTCAAATATTCAGCACCGCTCACTAGATATAACAAATTTAGTATTTATGCATTTACAGTGTAACATGAGTTACCTAATTACAATGCATTCTGAAGTTAGGATAAGCGAGAAAAGTAGCGGTAATGTGATATTTTTTTTGGGAATACATAAAAGTCATAACAGTATACACTGAACGTAACAAATTTAAATAGGGAATTAGGAAGTTTAAAAACGGAGCTAGAAAACTTTATTTTTCGTAACTTTTCTTGGGTATTAAACCACTCACAGTTTTTAAAATTGTTTTTATTTACGTTTCCATCCATGACCTATGATCGAAACGTAAGTAAAAACAAATTCAAAAACTCAGAGTGGTTTAATACTCAAGAAAAATTAAGAAAAATACAAAACAAACCACAACAAACATACAGGGAGTATCTAGAAAACTTTAGTAGAAATACGGTGCAATATATTCGGGAATCCATAAGAATAAACCAACCAAGCATACCATTAGACGAATACTCGAAATTTTATGGTGACAATAAATTAAATCCGAAAATATTTTTGAATAACGTTAAAACACTGATACAGAGATCAGTGAACGAACAATATAAACTAAATTTGGTAAGATCTATGTTAAAGGGGGGGCGGTCTAATAGAAAGCAAATTGGAGACTTTTCTAGATTTTGAACATTAATTTTGAAAGCCCTTTTGGGGGGACTACCAATAATTTAAAGTAAGGAATGATTTAACTATGGGTACATATAACCACGATTTAGGAATGACCCCGAAAATATATGCGATAAAGAAGTTCAGCATTGCAAAATAACTAGGACCTCCCTTAGAAGAAAAACAAAACATAAAATATTTAGCAGGGCATTTTGAGGTGAAAGTGAGACAATATATAGCACTTCAAAACATCGTGGACCGGGATGTATTTCTGGAATATCTACAGCGGTAAAATGAATTGAAACCGAACCGTAGAATGGAAAATAGGGCGCAAAGTCAACCACAGAGGAGTGTGGGAACAGACCGATTTAATTTTCGAAGCAATTGTAATAACTACAAGGAAATTTCAATAGGGGCAATTACAATAATTATAATAATGGCAATAGGTTTAGACATAAATGGAGTGCGAGTGTCATGCCGAGACGCGAGACGGAGAGAACCAATAATGATAGGACTTCGAACCAAAATACACAGAGCCAAGAACCCGTGGAACAAACACAAGAACCGAGAAGAACCAACTTGGCGTACTCTGAAATTACGAGTCAAGCAGGCCTATCTACATCGCGTTAAAATTTTTAAAAAGAAACAAACCAAGCAAGCCCTTAAGGATAAACCAAAATGAGCACCAATGCGAATTTATTAAATTTGAAGTGGAAAATAATTTAAAGAAAAATCTATTACCTATAATTAATTTGACTGAAGAATAATGTGATTAATATACTCATTGATACAGGAGCGGAGGCGTCGCTCGTTTCAGAAGATTTTGTTAAAAGGGAAAAACTAATGGATAAAATAATACCTGTAAGAGAGTGTAACTCGGTAGCGCCAAACAGTAAAAAGTTTGGGAGCATAAATAATATGGTGATTCTGAAGTGTGAATTAGTGAAGGTGAAATTTGAAAATGAATTTATGAGTGTACCTGGTGTTACGTGCCGAAATCGGCACTAGACATTTTTAGATAAGTGTTAATACGTGAGATTTTCGCGGCATAAATTTAAAAAGACTTGTGCGCGTATTTCCGTCACGTCAGATATGCGTTGCGCGATATTCGCGTCAACGCTTGTAGAAGTAAGTGGGGAATTTGGGAAAGACGCGTAGGGACTTGCCTCTGAAACGCGAAGAAGAATGGTTGTGTGGTATCTTATTGTATCTTTTTGGGTTATGTAGGTCTCTTTTTTGCCTTTTTTGAATATCGTTCCCTATAAATCCCGTTTCTGTCGTTCCCTACATATAAAAAGAAAACCAAATTGGAATTTGGATTCAACCTGGCTCAAGATCCACGACCCGAGAAAGAGCCGTGAGCAGACCAGACCCAAGAAATATTAACGAAGCTACGAGCGCCATCATGAAATAATCCTGAACGGAGCCACGAGTGCCATCATGAAATAATCCTGAAGGAAACCACTAGCGACCATCATAAAGTAAGTCTGAAGGAGCTTTACCTTTTCACGTAAGTACTCCTTAGGGGTTTCCTAAAATTTGTATACATCGTAAATCGCGTCGCCATATGATGGTCGTCCTTGGCTTTCTTCAAGATTATTTCATGATGGGGTTCGTTGCTTCGTTAATATTTCTTGGGTCTGGGCTGCTCACGGCTCTTTCTCGGGTCGTGGATTTTGAGCCAGGTTGCATCCAAATTCCAATTTCGTTTTCTTTTTATATGTAGGGGACGACAGGAACGGGATTTATAGGGATCGATAATCAAAAAAGGCAAAAAAGGGACCTACATAACCTAAAAAGATACGATAAGATACCACACAACCACTCTTCTTCGCGTTTCAGAGGCAAGTCCCTACGCGTCTTTCGAAAATTCCCCACTTTCTTCTTCCCCCACACGCGTTGACGCGAATCTCGCGCAACACATTTCTGACGTGACGGAAATACGCGCAACAAGTCTTTTTAAATTTATGCCCCGAAATTCTCAAATATTAACACTTATCTAAAAATGTCTAATGCTGATTTCGGCACGTAACACTGGATTGAAGATGGACGCTATATTTGGGATGGATATTATAGATAAGTTGGGGTTAAAAATAAATGCTGAAAGCAAAGGGATACTATGTAAGGGGGAAATATATTAAGTGGGATAAAGAAGTCAACGCAGAAGTCGAGAATGACTGTCTGAATATAAATCAATTTGAAGGTGAGTTAGATAATGAAGGGGAGGCAGAAGAGAAAGTCAAGTGTCCAGGTGAAATAAAGGGTAGAGTTAAATAATTATTAACTAAATATTCAGAACTGATAGGGTAGAATCCAGAATTGCTTCGGGGTATGAACATAAGTTTGAGGATGTGAATACTGAAATACAGATAGAATACAGAGATAGCATGAAAATAAAAGGGGAGCAAATGTTAAGAGAGGATATCATTGAAAAAGCAGGAGAGTCAAGAATAGATAGGGATTTTTCTGTAAAAGGGCATATATGTTGAGTCGGAGGGGGGGGGGCAATTTTGTTTGTTTTCCAGTACGGCTGCATCAAATAAAGATATGCAGAGCGATATAGGACCAGATAGAGGAGTTCATGTACCGATAAACCCGGGGTAGTCTGAGATGTAGAAATAATTTTATATAAGAATTAATTAATTTTAGTATAAATGATTTAGGATACGTATATGTAAATAGAGAAGTTGAATAGGGAAATAGTTGTAAGATTAGTTAGGCATTATAGGATAAATGTGAATAGCTAGGGTTTAAAAATGCGAATAATTAAATAAGACATAGTCAGTTATGGTACAAATAGTTCAGGGAATAAATACAAATGTAAAAAAATGAAAATACAAGAATTTTGGGAACATTGTGAATTTTGTCTCACATTGGGCACCAAAATGATATTGACTAAAAATTTTATATTATAATTTAGGGAAAATGCTATAATAATAGGGTTATTTAGGGGTATATAGGGCCATAAGAGTGGTGTATTTCATGTAAATAATAACAAAATCAAAAAAACTAAACATTTGAATCATAAAAAGTACACAATTCGTTAATTATTCAAAAAGCGTATATCAAGCACACTGTATAAAATTCACAACTAACTTTAATCAATTAAAGGAAGCTCATTCTTTAATAATTTAACCACAATTTGTAGAATGAATAACTTTAGACGCAATCCAATTCATTTTAGAAACAGTAATATAATCAAGAACGAGGTAGAGGTGGTGGTGGAGGTGGTGGTGGAGGTGCAGGTGGACGTGGAGGTGGAGGCGGAGGTGGAGACGGAAGCGGTGGTGGAGGTGGAGGTGGAGGTGGAGGTGAATGTGGAGGTGGAGGTGGAGGTGGAGGTAGAGGTGGAGGTGGAGGTGGAGGTGGAGGTGGAGGTGGAGGTGGAGGTGGAGGTGGAGGTGGAGGTGGAGGTGGAGGTGGAGGTGGAGGTGGAGGTGGAGGTGGAGGTGGAGGTGGAGGTGGAGGTGGAGGTGGAGGTGGAGGTGGAGGTGGAGGTGGAGGTGGAGGTGGAGGTGGAGGTGGAGGTGGAGGTGGAGGTGGAGGTGGAGGTGGAGGCGGAGGTGGAGGCGGAGGCGGTGGTGGAGGTGGAGGTCGAGGTGGAGGTAGAAGTGGAGGTTGAGGTAGAGTGGAAAATGAAGTTGAAAATGGAGGTGGGAGTGAACGATTGTCGAAGTTAGTGGTGGTGCCGGTCATTACTTGCTAGCCTTTACCGAGTTAAAATTATGTTTTTCACAGTTATAAATTAAAAATTCACCAAAGATTTTTGGGAACTTGTGTATGTTCTCGAGAAGTCCGTTGATAAATTATCCTTTTTTTCCGGGTAGTAGGTATATTCTAGAGCACAATACATCGCAAAATGACGTGACTAAAACGAACCTCTAGAAAGTAAAACGTGGATTGTTTGAACTTTAAAAATAAGAACGTTGACGAGGGTCGGCATACTGAAAGGAGGTGCTACGGTATGATACATCTCTACTATTGCACAATTTTTATACATAAAAACGTAGGACATTAAGGAAATTGATATAATCTATTTTATTAAAGATAACGCTATTTAAAGAAGGTCATAGTTTCTAAATGTTTACGAATCATATAAATGTTCCTAGTTTGCAGCACACGTACTTTAACTATACACTTAATTGATACAAATTACTTAGGAATGATTATTAAACTAAAATTTCTCCACTCCTATTTGATAATCAGTCTCATACGTACCAAGTAGAACTTCACAATCTTTAAATTACGGTGTTAAGTACTAGAAAGTTCGTAAAATTTTCAGATTCAACCCATGCTGGTTATACACTCTTTTCAGATTCTGCACTATAAAACTATGAAAACCATAGGTTCGAATTTTCTATATTTTACAAACGATATTAGAACAAGTTAATAATTATAATTTTACACTAGCTCACCTAGTTTAGTATGTATATATTTCGTAAGTAAACTTTAAAGTTCTATAGATAGTATTTTGACCGCGCTACAAATAACAAGGTTACCAAACAATGAATTATTCATGTCCAAATATTTGATGACAGAATAAATAATGACGTTTTCTTTGATAAAATGGAACTATACATATTTACAAGTACGAAATTGAAAATCTTTGAAGCTGGTAGTTAAAGGACATACGCTCTACAAGAATGCATATTCTTTTCAATAGTTCAACCGAATTCAAAACTGAAATTTAAAAATTCCCCAAAATTATAGATTTGACCAAGTCAAATACTTCTGATACGACTTTATTTTATATCATCCTGTATTACTTTATTATAAGCATCAAATCCTGCGTTAAAATTCTAAATTCAAACATACGAAGCACAACAGCGGATATTGACTATCAAGTAATCGAAATTCTTTGTGTGGTATTTATTGTATAGAAGATATCTGTGGCAATTACTCGCTACATTTCACAGTAAATTGGTGGTAGACGCAGTATTGCTTCATTAAAATAGATACAAATTGAATTCATTGTAAAACTTTATAGACATTTCAAGTCAAAGTAGTTCGAAAAAGTACCTAGATAAACTTTAGGTTTTTTTTATTTAGGCAGTTCTTAAAGTTGCGGTCAAAAAACATTACGTTAATCACTTCATTTCTACATTCCAAATGCCAACTGCGTTTCTAAGAAATAGCCGTGTCTATAGCTAGACATCTAAGGAACTTTTTCTAACTTTCTACCCACCTTTATATGCATGGAAGAATATTTTTTCAGTTTTTCTAAATCTAGGAACCTTCTTAAATGTAATTTCTTTAAATTCGAGTTTTGAAAGATTTTAATACCTTCATGTTACACAAAAAAATTCGTAAATTAAACAAACTTCTAGCGAGCATCAAATATAAATTCAATACGAAATCTCAATGATAAAAATATAAAATGGTGATTTTGACATATTTTCCTACCTAATGCTCGGATTTGGTTATTTTCTTTGAAAGTGAAATAGCATTACTAACAGTTTCGCAACTAACTCCTTTTTAGTAATTATTTAAATCAAAATAAAATCCAAATATTTACTTCGTAACTACATCAATGTTTAATCACCTTGAATATTAAAACTTCGTCTATTTTTTTTTACAAAGAAGCAAATGTAAGGTGCATGCATACACCTCCGAATTTAAAAAACTTCAATCATGCGAGTGACTAATGCTTCGAAATAGAACCTAGAAGAATTTACACCTCTTCACATATTTAGAATTTTAGTATACAGAACAACATACAACATATAAATTTCGAGTAATTTATAATCTATTCTGCGGACGTCTTCACATGTAACATAAATTATGATGAATAATTATTTGAAAAAGTATAGCGAAGAATTATCACATTTATATAAATAATCTTGGTTCAAGATCAACTGTTGGTTATAATCGATTAAAAATAAATAAACTTTGTCAAGAATTAATTTATTCCAGCAATTCTGAGGTCTGAGCTCGAAGAATTTTGTTCTTCTTCTGCCCAGCGTCGCTGGCTAGCCACACTAACAAACGGGATCAAACCATAATAGGTAAATTATCAGAGAATTTTAAACCTAATTTTGTGACTAACATACACAATGTTTGGGGTTTTGTAATTGTTTACAAGGATTATGTGAAGACTGTATTAATACGTAAGTGATCATTAGGTAAACTTAATTTAAGCTGTAAATTGGATTTATAAGCGTTATTCATATCTGGGTATGTAAGAAATTACTGAGAATATGTGTGTTAAAGAAAGATGTTTTTGAAGGAATAATAGGTTGCTCATAGAATTTTTGTGAGATTTCAAGTGTTTTATTTTATATTTACACAATCCACAACATATTTTTTGCTGAGTTAGCCAAGCAGCGAAAAGGGCATGGTGAGATAAAAATTGTATAATTGAAGGTAATAAGATAAAAGGTTAACGAAAGTTCATAGCAGGCATGAGAACGGAAGCAACTACCTTGTATTCCAGACGCAATCTGATACTGCAGGTGTAGGAAACAATGAACTGCAATAAAATCAGACTTAATTAAGATTCCTAAGAAGCAAGACATTGTATGTTATCAAGAAATACCAGACATGAGATCTGCACTTTCCCACGAAATGATGTGAGAGCAGGGATTACATAAATACCCTGGGGGGCCTCTGATGGCCAGTCACTCTCGACCTTTATAACTTTAACATTGTTAATGGTTCAAGCTACTCACCATAATTTTTAATTACTAATTATTGATTATTAACTTAAAGTATTTTGTCAATTTCAAATAGTTTAGTGAATATAAACGTTTAAATTGATTGTAACAAGAAGAAAGTCATTTTTGTAATTGTATAATTGAGAATAAAATTGATAAAAGTGTTTTTTGGGAAATAAATGTTTTTAAAAAGAAGCTCCCAAAGGCTCAAAACCTATCCCGCACAACAACAAAAACTTTATAAAACACTTCCTTTAAAGAATAGCAAAACACAAGTGTAAGAACGAAGCCGGTTATGTATACCATTGAACTGAAAAGTCATTAGCGCTTATGGGAATTTTGTGTAATTATTATGTCATGACAATTGAGTACACTACAAATAACTAGATAGTAACTGTTATGCCTACAGAAACACAAATAATAATTATACCATAATTATAGCTGGAAAATTTTACTACGTAAGAACTACCAATAAAAAGATATTTTTGTCTCTGGGTATACAACGCATCCCTTCCTTCAGAGGTGGAGATGCGCGTGGTTACATGCGTGTGTTATACATTGTTTTACTGGGTTAGAAAATTTGTTGATATTTATATTTCAAGGTGAATATAGCAGGAGCTTCAGAGTTCCAGTTAACCAGAAATAACCACGATATTTGGAAGTTGTACATGGATTTGTGATTAATCAAAAATGATGCTAGGGAGTTGGTGAATGGCAACACCGTCAAATGAGGTTAATGCACATTCTAAAGGAAAAATAGATAAATGGATTCAAGCTGACAGCACAGTCAAGGCAGATATCATATTACCTGTACATTATTTTGAACTAAGACTAAATTAAAAATTGTAACACAGTAAGAGAAATGTGGATTATAAACTTGATAACATATTCTAGTCTGAGGGAACCGCTAAAAGAGCAACACTGTTAACACAACTGACCTCACATCGAAAGGAAGAAAGGCTGACCTGAATAAGCAAACGGAAATTTTTTTTATACGGTTGGCGAGTTAAATCTACTATGTTGGGCTTTAATAAAAATTTTGTATTTAGTTCTGGTCATTCACCCGACCGACTAGCTCAAGTTTAAACATTATTTATCAGTTTTAGAAACTTATTTTTATGGGTTAATTAATATCTTTACAGGCAGTAAAATGCTCTGAAATAAACTGACTTCGATTGACCCTGATTCTCTTCTTATATTATGTAAATTTTACTTCGTCATAAAAATCTGGAAACTATAAATTTCGAGTTGGTTTCGTTCACATGGATGATGTAGTTTTCCGCGAAATTAAGATTCGCAGTGTTACTTAATGAGTCATTTTACCCGCTTATCGCATCTAAATTGCTGTGCTTTGAATTATTACATCGTTAAATGTCTTACCTCATTTATAATTCTTTATTGGGATTTTTATTTAACAAATGTTTAAATGCTTATCTGTTAATTTGACTGATAACCGTCACTGGTGGTTATCTTTGAGTTATGGGCTTTGCTACTTCAAGAATGAAGGTTTGAAATTTCTTGAATAACCTCGAATTCTCCTTATGAAAGAAATGCGCTATTTTATTTGAAAATCACAACTGTGGGATTTGTGTTTTTTTGCACGCTTTTCAATGGAATGAACTTAGATACATTTTAACCTTGTTATGAAATGAACTGAAACGAAAATGAAGTGACCGCGTTTTAATTGGTATCAAATACTAATTAGGAGTATTTACAGAAACACGGGGTTTCAATTACTTCCGGAGCTTTATTCTTGTTTAAAGGATAATATTAAGTTATGTATCCTGGGGTTTTTATATAATATACAGAATGTTTCTATTTAGAAAAGTTTCCCCAATTACCATACTGTTATAAAATTTCTTTATCTATTCAGGTTTTGCGTGTTTTAACTATACGAGACGGTACTCAGTAACCTTTATATGACCCCTTATTACACCATTTTCACCCAAATTAAAAAACAAAATTTGAAGTCAATCTCGCTAGGTTATGTTGAGCGCCATATTTTTGGACTGATGACTAATTTTTTAATTTTATTTCTAATTACGTACTGTATACAGTTAATTATATTTGACTTATAATGCACACGTATAATTTTTTTTTCATGGTAACCTTTCTCTCAAATAACTCTCTCTTTCTTCATAAAATCTTAAATAATAATTAACTTTCACCAATTCCATCCTTCCTCACTTGAATTCTTCCATAATCATCCTCTAATTCTTATTATTTTATATTCACACAAAGTCATATCAAATATCCAGTTAAATCTTAAAACAAAATTCCTTTGACATACGTAAAATTCCCTTTATACTTCCGAAAACTTCCACATTGAATAACAACTTCAATTACGTGAAAAACTCACATAAAATATAGCTACTTCAACAAAATATCGCATACAATTTTTACTAAGTGGTACCAGATATCCCGTATTGCAACTACTAACGCTATTATGCCCATAAACCGAAGAATGTGACTTCTTTGAATTGGTACATACAACCATCTACCCGAAATCCTTTATGTCTTACGCTTAAAAATGAATTCTTTAAATCAATCTTGAAAAAACTTCCTTATTACTCTCATTTTTCTTAGATATTTCCTTCGCAACTTGTAGAAGTGTTTAAATCCACATTTTTCAACTCACTATCCTCGAAATACTTAATTAACGATTACTCTACTTCATACTCTACTTTACCTGGATCCTCAATAGTCTTTACATCTACATCGTTTACTTCCTTTACTTTCCTTACTTCTTTCTTCTACTTCGTTTATTTTTTCCACTATTTCGTATTGATTCAAATTCACGTATTTTTTCTCGATAATAGCAATTTAGATCAGGAATATCAGGAACAATTGGATAAATTAAAAATACACTACTTTGCAGAAAGAAATCATCCCGAATTTATGTTATAAAGCATTCGTCAACTTAAGAAAATTGAAAATATTGCAAATGTGAAATCATTTTCTAAAATATACGCAACAATATGCAATTTTAAGAAATCACGTAAAATAAATGTTCAACCCACTTCCATTGCACGTCCCGTAAACAGGAGTTTGCATGCTGGTACTAGAGCGATTCAAGCTGGTAGACCATCAAATGCAGAAGTGTTGAGAAAAAAAAATCCAATAAAGTTAAATTTTTAAATACAAACACAATCAGACTAATGCCAAAAGCCATGGAAGTAGTTATTAAACATTTAAACTTTTGTTACTTATTATACAAGGTTATCATAAAGTAAGGGATATATTTTAAATCATTACAACTTTTTAATAAATTAAGTTAGTAACATAAAATAAACGAAATCTAGTTGCTTAATGAATGGGATTTTACCGTATCTATGAGAAACAAAAGCGTTGTCATAACAATTGTTGACACTAGTGTCAAAACGAAATTATTCAATTTGAAGTTTTATTTTGAATTTAAAACTCAAGTAAACGTTGAGTTCAAACGACTCAACTGTAACAACATGGATTTACAAACAAGAATTGGTTTAGTTCAGTGCTATTATGAATCCGGCAGAAATTACACCGCTGGATTACGAAGATTTCGCACGAGAATGGGTTTGAGAGCGGGACCCTGTCAAATGAAAGCGTACCGCAATTTGATACAAAAATTTGAAAGAACAGGGTCTGTAACTGACTTACCAAGATCAGGAAGACCAATAATTAGTGATGTCCAAGTTGCAGAGGTTCTTCATGAAAATCAAGACATAGCCAGAAGCAATTCACTCGCAATCAGCAGTGCAAATGCGATATCCAAGCGATTGCAAATGCCGTATACCACGGTTTGGAAAATTTTACGCAAAATTCTAAACATGTATCCATATAAACTGAAAATGCTGTTTGAATTAAAGGACGCAGATTTGGCTACTAGGTACGATTTTTCTTTGCGAGTAATGGCTCAGATGAAAATTGAACCCGAATGGTTATCCGTATTTTATGGACAGATGAGGCACATTTTACTCTGAATGGTGGAGTCAATACTCAAAACTGTAGAATCTGGTCTGCAGAAAATCCGCAACAAATCGTTCAAAAGGTCTTCATGACAAGAAAGTCACCGTTTGGTGCGGTTTTACAGCTGATTTTATTATTGGTCCGTATTTCTACGAGGAAATGCAGAATGGACAAGCCGTATCTGTAACTGTAAATGGTGAACGATACTTGCAAATGTTACAAAATTATGTTATTCCACAGCTGCAAAACGAGCACTACGGAATTGAAAACATCATTTTATGCAGGATGGAGCACCCCGCACATTTTCGACCAGTCAAAGAATTGTTAACCAACGTTTTTCAGATCGCGTGTTAAGCAGACATTTCGTAAATTCATGGCCACCAAGATCACCTGATCTAAACCCAGCGGATTACTGGCTGTGGGGTTATTTAAAAAGTTTAGTGTTTAGAAGACGACCAACTACGCTACAAGAATTAAAAGAGTATTACGGAGCAAATTGGTACAATTCAACCAGAAATGTTACGAAATGCTGTGTACAATTTGGAGGTAAGGATGGTGATCTTACAACAACAAAATGGAGGTCATATTGGGCATACTAAATCCCATTTCATAAGCAATTAGATTTCATTTATTTCTTGTTATTAACTTAATTTGTTAACAAGTTGAAAATGCAAGGCATTGTCGCAACGAACTTCCAAATGTAGACTTACTTTAAAACAATTTAAAGAAATTAAAATTATTATGTTGTAATAATTATAAGTATTCAGATAAAATACAAAAATTTATAAACAACAAAAGAGACATTTTAATATATTTTATTTTATTGAATAAATATTTTAAAAGCTATATATTAGTTCTCATCAATAAGATAAGATTTTTTTTTTATATGAATCTAATTATTTTCGGCAATCAAAATTTAAGTTTAAACAATGTCTATAATATTGGAATAATTGGCATGAAATGCCATAAATTGTTCAAATATGTGTCGCATATTGATTTTAAACTTATTAAAAATTTTAATTATCCCTGTAGATTTTCCCGCGGGCTCGGCGTCCCCGTGGCCCGATTTTAACTGACATCAAAACTTAAGCTCTGGACACCGAGCTGAATCGATTGATGTATCACACATTGCTGTCCGACCATTAGAAAGGCCTCGGACGGACAGACGGACGGACAGGCGGACAGACAGACGGACGACAAATCGATTTCATAAACGAACGAAGTTCGTTGATAAAAAGTTATCATAATTTAAAATATATCCCTTACTTTATGATAACCTGATACTTATTTTGCTACTGTTCTATGTTATTGTAGTATAATAAAACATTTCGTTCATGTATTATTGTTTTTACTGACCGCCATCAGAGTGTATACAAGGGAAATATTCTAATCAATTAAAAATAAGCACTGTTGGATATCCCTGTAGAATAGGAATTAACTATAGCTTTAGAATCATGTCGATGTGTGTGTCTGTGCTTCTATTTGCACGTTTTCTCATATTATTTTATATTAGGCGTTTTCAAACCAGTTTTGGTATTAAAGTTTTGTACTTCAATATCTTAGATTGATTAGGTTGGTAAATATGAGCCTAAAGGAAGTGGTAATTTATCGGAAGTCAATTGTAATTTAGGGAATATTCAAGTGCAATCTAGTTAGGACAGAAATACGTTTCGTAGTTCATTAAAGTAACCAGTAGCTATTACCGTGTAGGGAACTTAAAAATACTTTGCTGCTCGGTTTCCTATCTGATTACCGCAACCAGTAGAGCTCACGGTATAGGAAACGTAAAAATGGGTACCCAATTTCCGTACAAATCTATTATCTCTTAGTAAAATTATCAACAATGATTTCAATGTATTGTTCAAACGAGGTAGTGCATTGATTCTCGGAAAAGTTGGAATTTTAAATTTAACTGTCGAACGTATAGGTATTACACGAGTGAATCGCAATTAGGGATGGACTCGGGCTCGGGCTTTCGGGCCGGCCCGGCCCGGGCCCGGCCCGATTTCGGGCTCGAATCCGGGCCGGGCCGTTGACTACTTTATTCGGGCCGGGCGCGGGCCGGGCCTAACTTTTTTCGAATAGGGCCGGGACAAACTATTCGGGCCGGCCCGAACTTTTCGGGCCGAAAAACGCACGAGTGGATATTCCACGATAGTTTCACTTCTATCTCACATTGAGTAAGTAAACGTTCTTAATTATATTTTCACGAAGTGTCTTCATGAACCCATTAATAATCCGCTTTTCGTCTTATTTAGTGTAAAGGAGACATGATATTATCACTCACTTCTTATCCCGAATATTTTTTTCTAGTCCTTTTTAATGTTCAGCATGTTGTACTTTAGACAAGTTAAAAATGCCCAGGAACATCAAACTAGGTGATTTATTCATAATTCAAAAGTTTGCACGATTTATATTATGAATATGTATATACTTCAAATTTCAATCATGCGGCGAACGTTGATTTTATCAATCGGTGTATAGTTTATGTCAACCGCATAAAACACTAGAGAGTTATTGCAATGTCATTTTACCATTTTTTTAATAAAGTTTTCCCTTATTTGACATTTACACGTGCGCAATTAACACATCTTTAATGTTTGTACTTTATTAAAATGCAGGACACCTTTGTTTTATTTAAATACAGGCAAGGAATGCTTCTATTTAAGGCGCCTTAATTTTGACATATACCAAATGCCTATCGTACAAACTTGCATTTAATTGTCTTCTTTCTGTATAAATATTGTAAAATTAAATGGATTTTTGTAGTGTTGTTTCCATAATTAAATTTAGAGATATAATGTCCAAGTTTATAACACGAAAAGGATATAAAACGTCAACGCTCTAAAATACGAGGATGCTGTTCTGTAATGCTTTTCCTCGAAGTAAGGTGTAAAAATCCTTTTAAAAACAGATATGCTATATGCTTGGGAAGAAGTAAAAAGTGTCTTGAAGTAAAATCGAAGAGTATTCCGTGAAAACATTTTGACAACACATACAAATGTTATCGAATCAGTGGGAAATGAAAGACTCAAATAATAAAAAAAGGTTAATCTTTGTGTGAATACAATTTTTTTGATCCTTTCCAATGTAGTTAAACATGTATTATAGGACACCTTATCACAAAAGAAATTAATTCTTTATTCATTTTTAAAACATAACCTACAGAAATAGAATACTAAACATATATGTCAAAATAAATAGTAAAAAAAAACACTTGCAATAACACTCCTTTAAATTGGATACAAACTTTTAATAAAGGATAATTTATTTGAATATTCTTTTAATAAAGTCTACTTGGAATGAGTTTGCAATAACTCTCTACTATCAAGTAGGTAATTTTAGTAAAATTCTTTGAAGTAGGAAGGAGAGGATAAAGCGGACGCAAATTTATGATAAGGTGATAAGGTATATTAAACGTATACTCAATTTACATAAAAGTCCAACCGATGTCAATGCGTTCTTGTAACAAATTTCTATTTTCAATTTATTGTTGGATTTACTGTTGACCCTTTTTTCAAAAATTGCCTGTTGATTTACTCATCCCATAAAATCATACGCCTGTTTTATATTTTTATATGCGCAAATTTCTTAACATTTCCCAAATTTCTAAAAATTTTCCTCAGGTCTCCCAGTCTCAGTTCGTCGATGACAACTTTATACTCAAGACCGCCTTTATTTCAATTTAATATTAACACTTATTTCTAATATAGTATATAGACTACCGAGTATAACAAATATATAACAAATAAAGTAATATTTATTTACTTCATATATGATAGTTTTGTTTGATATAATAACTATCATGTCAGACTTTGATAGCGACGATAGAGTGAAAGACCCTAATTATAATCCCAATGAAAGTGGTAATAGTGCTGCTGATTGTCAAACAAACCAACGTGTTAATATGACAATCGATTCGACATCCCGCAGCATATTTAAACAATTTTTTGAGTTTAGTGTTATTTCAAATGATACAAAAACTTCATCTTGTTTGTTGTGTAAAAAGAAAAAAGGCAGGATGGAATTTAAAATTAAATATTTACGCACCACCAATTTAAAACGTCATTTAAAATCAGTTCATGAAAGTGAATATAAAGTTTTATTTGCAAATGCTGACTAGACCAAACCCAGTAAGGACCCATTTTATACTCAGAAAACTCTAAAGGAGATGTACCAGTCAAAAGTAAGCATAATATTTACTGATTCTTATAATTAAGAATTTAAAATTTTAAAATAAGGTCTTGGTGTATAGACGAACTATAGATATAAATTACCTACAAAAGTTAAGATGTCTTCAAATGGCATCTAAACTAAACTTTACATGGACATCAATGAAGAGGAAAAATCATAATCAGTGTATTGGGATTAATTACATATTTTATTCTTTGCAAATTAACCGTAGGCATATTGTTATGCTTATGTTCCACGATAGATTCAAATACATCCTTTTTTGTAGTAATTCGTTTTTCATTCACCTAGCTTCTGTTTATATTCAAAACTTCATCCTGTATCTTTACCTCGTTACAATAGTATGCGCAATCATAACATTTCTTTCAAATCTATTTAAAACGAAAATTTATTCGATAAATTAAATAGTCAATACCTTGTTTTAGGTATCCGTTAATTTGTTAAACATTCCGATGACGTATAATTGCTTTCTCTTGTGTTTCTCATCTAAAGACTTTCCAAAATAATGGATCCTACTATTATTTGATAGGGTGTTTTCCAGTTTGCTAATCGCGCTTTGATAACGCGAAGATTGCAGTTCGAACTCGTGTTATTTGAACCAATTTTTAATTTGATTCTGCAGCTTGTGCGTTGAAATATTTTTTACAACGATACAGGTTTCTTGTTTCACAAGTAGGAGGTGTCTTGCGTGTATCGCTCTTAGCTGGAGGCCAAATTGGTTCTTTCTTTATGTAAGCCCAACTGTTCTTTACCACTGATCAACTGCCGTTGCCTGTAGATCGCTAGTGCCGTTATGGTATCAAGGTAAATAGATTTCGATTACCGTGGCTATGCGGTGCTGATTCACTCTCGAGTGCGTGCAAGTTAAGTATCCCGACACATATCGATATACGAATGGTTTTTTGTGTATATCAAGGGCATATTCTTTATCAGCGTTGAGTGTAGTTACATGATAAAAAACGTGACACTGTAGGACTATTGTTTATTACTGCGAATCGATATTATCGCTCTACAGGTGTGATGTACCATTGTTAAAAAGAATGTTTGATAAAAGCTCCCACACGCTTATTCTTTTCTACTGATTAGTTAATTTTACTAACGGTATTATGTACAATTTAAAAAAATGTTTGACCAAAAGCTCTCACCCGTTAATTCTTTTCTATTGATTAGTTTATTTTACAAAAAGTATTATGTGCAATTTTAAAAACGCTTGATAAAAGCTCTCACATGTTTATTTTCTACTAATTAATTTTATTTTGTGTAAAATACGAGATGCGCACTTCGTATCTAAAGTACTAAATTGTTCGTATTAAGTAATTGTTTGCTTTGAAATAGTAATGCTTAATTTATTTCTTTTGCTTGTTTTGTACAGAGTCCTTTATTTATTCCTATTGTAAATAGATAATCGTGGACAACATTTTTTTTTGTTTCTTTAGTATGTAGATGAATCTCCCCACTCTCTGCGTCTGGTAGTTAGCCTGGTATTGACGTTTCTTTCGGCTACGTCTAGGTACGTAGCAATATACTTTTTATTGCTTGAAAAATTTAGGAAAGTAATTTTTGTTAGCATATATGCCAAAAATAATATATGTGCCCACACTTATTCAATGACACAAATTTAGAATAAAAACAACAGCTTCTCTGAGGTGTCAAACCCTTCAGGTCTCAAGTAGATAATAGTATTTCTTCCATATAACATCACAGGGATTATGATGCAGGTGATGATACTATGTTTGTTCGTTGAACTTTCTCAATTGTATTTAAACGAAAGTGAAAGTTTACCTCACTAAAATGCCAAATAGGTACCTTACCTACACCGATTTGTACCCGCACATTTGTTCCTATCGCTCACGTTATTCAACCGTCAGAAAGTGATCTACTACTTATTCTAATTTACTTGCTTGAGCAGTTTCCAGTTTGTTTTGGAAAACTTTTATTAAAAAAATTAAAAACTTTTATATTAATTTTGACACATTTTTTTTCTTTTCAGGAGTGGTTTTTTTATTATTACAAATCTTTTTTTTCTTTTTTTCCGGTTCTGATTCTTGTACAGTAGCAACAGTTTTTCGTATTGCCCATTCGCGTTCATTATTTATTCTTTTAGACGGTTTAGACGGTTTAATTTCTGAAAGATCAGCGCGGTATTTACGCCTAAGCCGGTTGTATTCGTTGATCGCTGAAGCTTGAGCTTTTATACACTTGAAATCAACATTTATGAGGTGCACCCCATGAAGATTGGTTACTCGTGAAAGCGCCACGTAGGCTTGGCCGCAAGAGAATATGGAGGTGCCAATGTCCATGAGGGCATTTTTTAGACTTAGACCTTGGCTCTTGTGAATTGTTAGGGCATACGCCACACAGATTGGGAATTGTTCTCTGTACACGTATGCCCGGAGTATGATCTCAAATTTTGACTTGATAGGCAATAATTCGTGAATCAAATTATTAGCGAATTTTACTACCAATTATTTAGGCTTTGTTTGGTCTTCCGGGTCCCACCTCCCTTTTTGTACAACGCCTATCGACCCATTCACTAAACCTAAACTAACATCAATGTTTCTCCTAAGCATTACTTTAGTTTCCTCTTTAATGATTATAGTTTCTTCCAGACCAGCAGTCATCGACGCATTATCTTCATATTTTTGTAAACACGCCAGGGCTTTCATTATCATACATTTTGAACAATCCAAGGAATCTTTAGCAACTAACTTTATCTCGGGATGCGGAATCGCTTTTAACATAGCATTATTTAACTGCATACATATATTTCTAGTCGGTAGTAAACAAAGAGTATCTTCTGGTAAGTCTCTCAAACATTGTGCTATTTCCATTAACCTTCCTTCATTGGAATGCGAGAGCAGAGGTATCAATCGGTTAGACAGTATATATCTGTCTGATTGAGTCGTCACTCCTACTCTGATTCTTTTTAACATTTCTACAAACGTAGAATCATCCAACTGTCTCATATTCAACGTAAGTTCGTCGTAACTAAAAAGTTCAGCCCATAAGTTTGGAATACTTAAGGAGCCTATAAGTTCATTAATTTCTGAAGGGGTTAGTTTTTCAAATGGCGACTTTTCTCTAACAGGTGGAAGTTGCAAAAGATTCCCAAGCACTAAAATATGTTTTTTTCCAAACCAACCATCTTCTACATCAGAAGTATCAAACACTTCGCATAAACGAAGATTGATGTAGGCTAAAGTTACATTAGATATCATAGACACTTCATCTATAATAAATAATTCGACAGTTTTTAAGTCTGTTCTTAAAACTTGAAGTACTTCGTCTGAAGGTGGTTTGTATTTAGGAGTTTGTTTATGCTCTACGAGCAGTTGTAGTAATCTGTGAACAGTTAATCCGTTTACGTTAAATGCTGCAATTCCAGTCGAGGCAGTAATAGCAACATTTTTATGCAGAGTGTTTTTAATCCATGTTTTTAAGGTTTTTATTAAATAGCTTTTGTCGGTGCCACCGGTGCCACTAACAAAATGTCGCAATATTTCTTTTTGGTTGGTGATTTTATTAGTGACTGTATCAAATACTTTTTTTGGTCAGAATTCAGTTTATCTATCGTTGCTTGCTCATTCATTTCAGAAATATCCGCTTCAACTAAATCAAAGTTGTTTAAATCTTCCATAGCATTTACCGCTTCCAAAGTTTCAAACTCTAAAGGATTGTCGGGTCCTTCATCTACTATGTTTTCCCTTTCTTCGTATAGTTTTGCTACTTTTTCTTCTACCTTTTCAAAAGCTGTTTGTAAAATATTTCGTAATTCAGTCCGTAAATTTCAGTAGCGTAACGCTTCTTGTAAATCGTCCTTTACAGCATTAAATGCTTCTGTGTATGTCTCATGTTGCATTTTTAGATCATCTAGTATTCTCTAAGGTTTAAATAATAACAACAAGCAAAAGAAATATTTTTCTGGCATTTGCTCTACATCATACAGGTAATGGTTAATTAGGTATGGTCTATCTCGCTCTTTTAAGTATTTTTTATTTGCTAAAACATAATACTCTACTTTATTTGAAACAGGCCGTGTATTAACTATATCATTGTCTTTCGAAAAGTCAAATAGATTCATGTCTTGTAATTCGTCAGGTCTGGCAGGGTAAACGTTGTCTATCCAAGAATCGTAATATATGTCAGTGGAATCGGGTCCAGTGCAGTCATTTCAGATTTCGATTTAACCCTGCTATTACTATGAATGTTTACGTCTAACCATCTTATTGTTGTTTGTGGGTCCGTGCCGTAAAGTGATATTCCCAATAATGTATCGCTGGCTTCTAGTAAAGGCGGTATGTCGATCTCTTCTAATAGTTTAGTTGGGCTCTGGTGTTTTCTAATCAGGGTCACCAGATACTCCAGATCTTCGATTATCCTAGTTTTAATAGTTTTCCCTTTATGTGGCCATTAAACCCTAACTCTGTACCAAATTTCAGCTATCTGAGTTTATGCGAAGTACTAGTTCTATTCTGATGATCATGAGTGAGTGAGTGAGTGAGTGTCATAAATGCGAAACTTTGCTTTCGCTTAACTTCGAACTAAATAATCTACAGACTTTAAATTTTAGATTTTAAGTATGTGATTATAGCTACTAGATGACGAAAATTTCTACGTTCTGATCCTATCCAGAGGTTCTCAAATAGGGGCCTGAAAATGCGGCGAAATGGTTCCAGTAAAGGATGGTACGGCAGTGTTTGCTTCGCGCTCGACTTGGCGGGGGCACTGTCGTGCCCCCCGATATGCTATGTGTTTGTGCGCATTTGTGCATGGGTGTATAGTATAGAATTACATCAACCCCTGTATCAAATCATTCGCAGTTCAAGTACTATATCCAAATACGTAATAAAATACAGAGTGTGCCTTTAAGAAATTGACCACTACTTTCGGCATAACCAAAAGTTGAACGACGTTGGCAATATTTTACTAGATTCACCTTGTTCAATAACCCCTTCATGCAAAATTTTAAGTTTTCCGTGTTTGTAGTTTTTTGTATACTTTTAATGAGAGCACGTCTTGAGATACCCCGTATAATATCTGTTTAATATTGTTTATTTCTATTGTGAGAGGAATAGTAGAAGAAGTGAGCTATAGTATTTGGTTTGTTCTCCGTGAAGAATATATACCAAACCTATCAGAAGAACTCTGGTTAAAAATTGTTAAAGTTTTTGACCAGGAGGCACATTTTCCTTATTGTATAGTGTCCAAACAGAGGATCAATGCACTTGAACTATTTCTATCAATTGTACTTGTGGCAGTCGTGGATGCAAATTACCGCTTTGTTTACGTTTATAGAGGTACGTATGGAAAAGACTGCGATTCTTCAATTTTACAACAAACTACATTTTGGAAAAATGTTCAACAAAACAAACTGCATATTCCATTTATAAAGCCAAAACAATAATACAGACCATTTATCTTACATGTTTATAGATGACGAAGCGTTCTCATTAAGTACTCGCCTATTGCGACCTTATGGTAGATGATCTGATCTTGATGTGAAAAAGGGATTTTTAATATCAATTGTGTCGAGCCCGTAGATACGCTGAATGTGCCTTTGGGATTTTAAGTAACAAGGGCCCTTAACATATCAAAACATTGTGCAATTGACATCGTCAAAGCTTGTGTAATACAGCATAATTTAATACACACAAAGGATAGCTATCGGTCACGAGATCTGTATGTTACTAAAGGTTTCCAAAATTTACTAAAACCCCTACATTGCGTGATGAGGCACACGCAAATGATATAAGAGAATGCTGTAGTAATTCCATAATAAGCTCTTCCAGTTCATTGCCTTGGCAACTGTTAAAGATATAAAGAAGACTAGTACTTTATTTGAAGTAGTGAGTAAGTAGAATACACAGCATGTAAGCGCATGCGATTTTCATCCCCATTTTAGACACAATTTAAACTTACATTGAGTTGATTTTAAATAAAATATAATTAAGGTATATGATTTTTTTTCAAAATATTGAACATTTAAAAAAGAATTAAAAAGTTTGATTTTAAACCACTTTCAGGTAATGTATTGAAAAAGTACTTTACGGAAACATTTGTAGTGATGTGTACAAGAGGTAGCAAATCAGCCTGTTTTGCAGAGTATCTCGAAAACAAGAGGAGATAGATAAACTAATCAAGATGTTACGACTTATTTTTTTACACTAACGAAGGTCCAATGGCCAACTAACCTTGAACAGTACGTTGTTTCGTTTTCGAGATACAAGTTATTTTTTGAAAACTGTCGAAATCTACAATGTCCTATAATTTCTTTACTATGAAAAATATTTAAAAAAACTTTAAATGAACTTTGACAAATATAAATAAGGTAGAGATGAGTGAAGTGCATAATTTTTTTAGGGGGTTCCGTTAAGGAAACATAATATAAACTCTCTTTTTTAGATATGACACCCTGGATATTTTGTCATTGTTTCCATTTTTAATTCTCTTTCGCCTGATTTTACATGTTATATGCCTGTTTTTCCATTTCGAATGGACCTGCACCTTGCCGAAGTTCTAAATTACTAGAACAGGTGAAATGGCTTGTGTGTTCTAATGAGCTAAAGAGCCAAACTACAGGTCCAACCAAAGTAGTAGGGTCGTTAGTGAGGAACCAGACTAAGACAGGTCCCCGAAAGAGGGCAGCAGCTCTTTCGGTACTTAGATTGGCAGAGACCATAGGGGTCGGTATGGCAGTCTAAGACACACTACCGCGATGTGGAAGGCAACGGAAACCACCACATTAATCTCCCAAGTACACAGCGTACTTAAATTGATACAAACATGATGGCATTCTCTGGGGTAAAAGATTCCGGAGTTAAAATAGTCCCCATTCGGATCTCCGGGAGGACTACTTCGGAGGATGCGATCGGAAAGTTAAAAATAAGAGTAGGGAACATTCTGCGAGTCGGAGCGTGGAATGTTAGAAGTATGAAGCAAGTAGGTAAGCTAGAGAACCTAAAAATCGAAATGAATAGGTTATCACTAGACATAGTAGGGATCAGCGAAGTTCGGTGGCCAGAGGCAGGGGATTTTTGGAATGGAGACTTCAGGGTAATTCATACAGGAGCAGAGGAAGGAAATTTGGGTGTGGGGATAGTTATGCGGAAAAGATAGGATACTGTGTAGAAAATTACTTACAAAAGAACGAAAGAGTACTCATGGTTAGATTAGAATCTAAACCGGTAAACACAGTAATAATACAAGTATACATGCCCACCTCTAGCTACAGTGATGAAGAGGTAGAAGCCATCTACAAAGATATCGAAGACATATTAAGATACGTAAAAGGACATGAAAATTTAATAATTACGGGGGATTTTAATGCCGTGGTAGGTGAGGGTAGGGAAGGAGCGGTAGTAGGTTTATTTGGTTTAGGCACGAGAAACGACAGGGAAATAGGCTGGTAGAATTTTGCGACAAGAACAATTTAATCATCACAAACACATTATTTCAACATCATGCTAGAAGACGATATACGTGGAAGATGCCAGGAGATATAGGAAGATATCAAATAGATTACATTCTTGTTAGACAACGGTTTAGGAATCAAGTAAAAGACTGTAGAAGCTACCCAGAAGCAGATATAGATACGGACCACAACATCGTAATTATGAAGGCCGCACTTAAATTTAAAAATCTGAAAAAAAGGAACGGAAAAAGGCACTTGGACTTAGAGAAACTAAAAGATAAAGATATTCAAGTAAGATTCGAAAAAGTCAAATGAATTGCTGAATGATATCGGGAAAATATCTGAAACTAAGGAAGTAGAAACAGAATGGAATAAAATTAAATCCAGCCTAGACATGGCGGCCAGAGATATTCTGGGGTATACACAAAAGAAAATAAGAAACCATGGATAACAAAGGATATCGTGAATTTAATAGAAGAAAGACGAAAATACAAAAATAAATCAGACGAAACAGGAAAACAAAGATACAAAGCCATAAAATGGGAAATTATTCGAAAATGCAGGAAAGCTAAAGAACAATGGATTGATGAAAAGTGCAAAGAGGTACAAACTAAGATGGAAATAGGAAAGACAGACGAAGCATACAAATTAATTAGAATGAATTTTAGGGATATAAAACCGTATAGTAAAAATATAAGGGACGCACAAGGAAACGTCATTATAGAAAACGTAGAGAAAGTGAGTAGATGGCAAGAATATATAGAGAATTTATATGCAGGAGAGGAACTAACTGCATTAGAACAGGAATCAGACATTGAAAATGATGACTTGGGATATCCTATACTTCGAGACGAGTTTGAATTAGCATTAAAGAGTCTGAAAAATGGTAAGGCGCCGGGTACAGATAAGGTGCAAGCAGAAACTCTAAAGGCCGCTGGACAAGCAGTAACAGAACGTCTCTTCCAACTTGTAAGCTATATGTATGAGACAGGCGAGATACCCAAAGATTTCAAACGTAGCATCATAGTAACTATACCAAAAAAGAAAGGCGCGGATAGATGTGAAAATTTTCGAACAATAAGTTTGACAGCACACGTGTCAAAAATATTAACTAGAATTGTGCAAAGACGAATGGAAAAACGAGCTGAAGAAATACTAGGAGAAGACCAATTTGGGTTTAGGCGAAACAGGGGAACCGGGAGGCTATTTTAGCTCTGAGAGTGATAATGGAGAAAACAATAGAAAAGGGAAAGCATGTATATAGGGTTTGTAGATCTGGAAAAAGCATTCGACAATGTAAATTGGAATTTCCAAACCAACCATCTTCTACATCAGAAGTATCAAACACTTCGCATAAACGAAGATTGATGTAGGCTAAAGTTACATTAGATATCATAGACACTTCATCTATAATAAATAATTCGACAGTTTTAAGTCTGTTCTTAAAACTTGAAGTACTTCGTCTGAAGGTGGTTTGTATTTAGGAGTTTGTTTATGCTCTACGAGCAGTTGTAGTAATCTGTGAACAGTTAATCCGTTTACGTTAAATGCTGCAATTCCAGTCGAGGCAGTAATAGCAACATTTTTATGCAGAGTGTTTTAATCCATGTTTTTAAGGTTTTTATTAAATAGCTTTTGTCGGTGCCACCGGTGCCACTAACAAAATGTCGCAATATTTCTTTTTGGTTGGTGATTTTATTAGTGACTGTATCAAATACTTTTTGGTCAGAATTCAGTTTATCTATCGTTGCTTGCTCATTCATTTCAGAAATATCCGCTTCAACTAAATCAAAGTTGTTTAAATCTTCCATAGCATTTACCGCTTCCAAAGTTTCAAACTCTAAAGGATTGTCGGGTCCTTCATCTACTATGTTTTCCCTTTCTTCGTATAGTTTTGCTACTTTTTCTTCTACCTTTTCAAAAGCTGTTTGTAAAATATTTCGTAATTCAGTCCGTAAATTTCAGTAGCGTAACGCTTCTTGTAAATCGTCCTTTACAGCATTAAATGCTTCTGTGTATGTCTCATGTTGCATTTTTAGATCATCTAGTATTCTCTAAGGTTTAAATAATAACAACAAGCAAAAGAAATATTTTTCTGGCATTTGCTCTACATCATACAGGTAATGGTTAATTAGGTATGGTCTATCTCGCTCTTTTAAGTATTTTTTATTTGCTAAAACATAATACTCTACTTTATTTGAAACAGGCCGTGTATTAACTAAATCATTGTCTTTCGAAAAGTCAAATAGATTCATGTCTTGTAATTCGTCAGGTCTGGCAGGGTAAACGTTGTCTATCCAAGAATCGTAATATATGTCAGTGGAATCGGGTCCAGTGCAGTCATTTCAGATTTCGATTTAACCCTGCTATTACTATGAATGTTTACGTCTAACCATCTTATTGTTGTTTGTGGGTCCGTGCCGTAAAGTGATATTCCCAATAATGTATCGCTGGCTTCTAGTAAAGGCGGTATGTCGATCTCTTCTAATAGTTTAGTTGGGCTCTGGTGTTTTCTAATCAGGGTCACCAGATACTCCAGATCTTCGATTATCCTAGTTTTAATAGTTTTCCCTTTATGTGGCCATTAAACCCTAACTCTGTACCAAATTTCAGCTATCTGAGTTTATGCGAAGTACTAGTTCTATTCTGATGATCATGAGTGAGTGAGTGAGTGAGTGTCATAAATGCGAAACTTTGCTTTCGCTTAACTTCGGAACTAAATAATCTACAGACTTTAAATTTTAGATTTTAAGTATGTGATTATAGCTTACTAGATGACGAAAATTTCTACGTTCTGATCCTATCCAGAGGTTCTCAAATAGGGGCCTGAAAATGCGGCGAAATGGTTCCAGTAAAGGATGGTACGGCAGTGTTTGCTTCGCGCTCGACTTGGCGGGGGCACTGTCGTGCCCCCCGATATGCTGTGTGCTTGTGCGCGCTTGTGCATCTGTGTATAGTATAGTATAGTTACATCAACCCCTATGTCAACTCATTCTCAGTTGAAATACTATATCCAAATACGTAATAAAATACAGTGTGCCATTTAAATTAGGAACTTGAGCACTACTTCCGGCATAACCGAAAGTTGAACGATGTTGGCAATATTTTACTAGATTCGACCTGTTCGATAACCCCTTCACGCAAAACTTCAAGCTTTCCGTGTTTGTAGTTTTTTGTATACTTTTAATGAGAGCCCGTCTTGAGATACCCCGTATAATATCTGTTTAATATTGTTTATTTCTATTGTGAGAGGAATAGTAGAAGAAGTGAGCAATAGTATTTGGTTTGTTCTCCGGGAAGAATATATACCAAACCCATGAGGACTGAGGTTAAAAATTGCTAAAGTTTTTGACCAGAAGGCACATTTTCCTTATTGTATAGTGTCCAAACAGAGGATCAATGCACTTGAACTATTTCTATCAATTGTACTTGTGGCAGTCGTGGATGCAAATTACCGCTTTGTTTACGTTTATAGAGGTACGTATGGAAAAGACCGCGATTCTTCAATTTTACAACAAACCACATTTTGGAAAAATGTTCAACGAAACAAACTGCATATTCCTTCTATAAAGCCAAAACAATAATACAGACCATTTATCATACATGTTTATAGATGACGAAGCGTTCTCATTAAGTACTCGCCTATTGCGACCTTATGGTAGATAATCTGATCTTGATGTGAAAAAAAAGATTTTTAATTATCGATTGTGTCGAGCCCGTAGATACGCTGAATGTGCCTTTGGGATTTTAAGTAACAAGGGCCCTTAACATATCAAAACATTGTGCAATTGACATCGTCAAAGCTTGTGTAATACAGCATAATTTAATACACACAAAGGATAGCTATCGGTCACGAGATCTGTATGTTACTAAAGGTTTCCAAAATTTACTAAAAACCCCTACATTGCGTGATGAGGCACACGCAAATGATATAAGAGAATGCTGTAGTAATTCCATAATAAGCTCTTCCAGTTCATTGCCTTGGCAACTGTTAAAGATATAAAATAGATTAGTACTTTATTTGAAGTAGTGAGTAAGTAGAATGCAGAACATGTAAGCGCATGAGATTTTTTCTCCATTTTTTAGACACAATTTAAACTTATATTGAGTTGGTTTTAAATAAAATATAATTAAGGTATTTAATTTAATTTCAAAATATTTAACATTTAAAAAAGAATTAAAAAGTTTGATTTTAAACCACTTTCAGGTAATGTATTGAAAAAGTACTTTACGGAAACATTTGTAGTGATGTGTACAAGAGGTAGCAAATCAGCCTGTTTTGCAGAGTATCTCGAAAACAAGAGGAGATAGATAAACTAATCAAGATGTTTTTTACACTAACGAAGGTCCAATGGCCAACTAACCTTGAACAGTACGTTGTTTCGTTTTCGAGATACAAGTTATTTTTTGAAAACTGTCGAAATCTACAATGTCCTATAATTTCTTTACTATGAAAAATATTTAAAAAAACTTTAAATGAACTTTGACAAATATAAATAAGGTAGAGATGAGTGAAGTGCATAATTTTTTTAGGGGGTTCCGTTAAGGAAACATAATATAAACTCTCTTTTTTAGATATGACACCCTGGATATTTTGTCATTGTTTCCATTTTTAATTCTCTTTCGCCTGATTTTACATGTTATATGCCTGTTTTTAGTAGTTGCCGCTACAGTTATTCATATATCTATAAAGATACTATTAAACGGAGCACGCAGTAAAGCCTAACAACATTTTATAATGAAAATATGGATCGTGATAATTTTAACTCCCGAAACTAATATTAGTAACTTAAAAACGCAAAATAGAAACGATAAACTTAAGAACAACAGATGAAAGAAAGTAATTAAGTAATCTACATAGAATTATTTGATTAAAATATGAAAATTATAGCAAATACTTAAAATGTCTTCCATATTCTTGACATCCTTTTTTTACTGACCTTACACCACTAAGTGTCTGCACTGGCCTACTTGATGAAATTGAATACTGTCAAGAATTGTTATATTTTTATGAAGCATCTAGAAAAACAAAGTCAGTGCACGTACTTAATGGTGTAAGATTGGTACGAAATAAGTGTCAGTTTATTGTGGCTATTTTTCGTTTTTAGTTTAACAAAAAGTAACACCTCGACTAGTTTTTCTAGCTCCTTTAATTTTCTACATCCCTTGCAATCATACCAATTTGGGTCACCCTGTACATATATTTACATTTGGTTTTGGTTTCAAGTATTTTTCAGCTTTAACCGGTTGAGAATGCGCAAGCTACAATTGCTAGGACGAACTTTTTCAGAATATAAACCCGCATAATTTTTTTATCCTAGTACACATAAACCATAGCATAATCTTGTAAAATAGTTGTTTGTTTACTTTTTCATACTGAATTGAAATCTCTAATCAGATTTTCGAAATTCCAAGGATTCATATTACACACAGAATTAGTAACTTATGTACAAACTCTTTGTCATACATTTTTTATTATCTTTTTTATATTGATCACAATTTGAATTCAGAATTTCAAAATTAACGATATACACATATACACCCATTGATTGAATTTATACACGAACTTTGAAAGTTTCTTGAGAATCATTCAAAGACAAAATTTTACAAGCAAGCAGTATTGTCACTGTGACAGTATTAAAATTATAGAATGAATTGCTACACCGCCAAAGCTAACTGCCTATAATCAAATGGAATAGGCGGAAATACTACATAACTTTAGTACCTTTGTTAAAATTCCAGTCAATCAATATCTTGAGTAACAAACAAATATAGAACCACATGTATAAGTGTTACAGAAATAAATTCCGCTCATCATAACTCTGTATAATTTATATACATGAATTGTTCTGAGTTTAGTTTTGCTTTGAAAGATTTATTGCATCGTAATATTGCTTGATTATCCACACTAAATTCTTATTATGATTACAGAAGGTTGTCCAATTCGTATTAATACACTAACGTATTTATTTTTGTTCGATAATATTAGATTAGCTTGAAAATTCTAAGATTTATTAAATTTGTCTATTAGGATCATTGATCTAGTATATGAGCTGGTCATTTACCTTATGCGCATGTAAAGCGTTTGATAATCATTGATTCTAATACGTACATGGACTTTCGTGCTAGAATTAGACGGGATACATTAATTGCGACATACGAATTGTAAGATGACCAGGATAACGTTACCAAAGAAATTTGAAAAAAACTGAATTAATAGATATGCTTCATACGGACATTTGTGGACCGTTGCGTTTTCAGTCATACAGGAAAACAAAATCTTTGTGGAATTCATAGACCATTAGTCACGTTAAAGTGCGATGCATTTTATCAATGCCAAATTGGAAATATTAAATTTACCGAAAAATACATTAATTTAGTTAAAAAATAAAAGAATAAGCATATAAAATGTATACAATTGGATAAAAGTTCTTAGTTCATTAATAAAGATTTTAATCACTAAATGAAGAACGTAAGATTTTGGAACGTCTAACTGTCCCCCTATAACCCAGAACAAAAGGGAGTATTGGAAAGAAGGAATCGAACTTTACTCGATGCATTGCATTGTTTGATTACGGAATCGAGATTGCCAGACTCGTATTAGACAGAAACCATAAATACTGCTAACTATATTCGAAATAGAGAGCCGACAAAAAGCTGAACAGAAAGACCTCCTCAATGGAATTTGAACAGGAAAGCTACCTAATGCAAGTAACTTAAAGGAATATGGTTGCTAGGTATACTGTCTGAATACAGGGAAGTTGATGAAAAGGTAGATGATGGTATTTTCTTGGGTTATTCTGTTATTCATATAGTAGTTGTGATGTTAAATTTGTTGAACAAGACGATAAGCAAGTTTTACATTGCTGACGTGTTGTAGAATATTGAAAATAATACATAAGTCTGAATTTAATGAAGTGCTCCTTACCCCTTTTGTTTCAGCTGATCCTATTGAATTCGAAAGTAGCTCTAGCAACGAGAAAAATGAGAATGGAAATTAAAATAAAAAAATAAAAAATCGAAACCTTAAATTGTTTGTTCAGGACTTACAGATCGTCTCCCGAAAGTGTTCGATCAGCTAACCTGAAGCTAAGATGTGGTCTGAGATATATGAACATCCTTTCCTTTCAGAAATTCCTATGGAGCAAACTTTAAGTTTTCCTGAAATTGAAGAATGAAATAAAGAGGATTGACCTCACGACATTAATGTTATGATAAACCGTATGGATCTAAGAAACAAACTGCTGGGCGTTCACTTTCAATTAACAGTTATGTCAACATTATTTTCTTGAAAAGATCGAGTTTTTTTGAAAGATTTTGATGGAATTTCAAAGTCAAAGATTTTAGAAAAGGTACCTAGATAAGCTTTAAATGTGTTATGTAAAAAAGCACTCGATGTGTCAGTCGAAAAACGTTAGGGTAGTTATTTTATTTGTACATTCCAAATTTTGAAAGGATGCGTCCTACGTTTCTAAAAGATGACCGACGTAGCTATATACCAACCCTAATGTTTAACTTTTGGTTGTTTTCTTTTAATGCGAGTTCATTTCTTAATTAAATCCTTTTTACTAATTACCTAGATCAAAACAAATTCCAAATGTTTGCTTCGTGACTCCATCGTTGTTTGATCTCATTGATTACCAAAACTTCATCAATTAAATACGTCTACTCTTTTTACGAAACAAATATAAAGCGCAGAAACACACCTCTGAATTTAAAAAGCTCCCGGTCTTCTGTGCACAACCCTTTTGCTTAATTAGCGTAGCCTGAAACTTCAAATATATGGTTTGAAAATCTTCATAGCTCCTAGTTTTGTTAATTTGCTTTTACCATGAGAACTATAAAGTAAAACTTCAGAATTGCCTTGCTAATATATGGTAATAACTGCATTAAAATCATTAATTTAAATTTGTAATTATCTTGCAGTTCTAACTTCTAATGAGATTAATAGAACTACTGGGGCCGGTCGATAACGCACATATCTCGAAAGTTGTAGTCGCGTTCCAAATTAGAAGGGACGTCTTATTACCTCGTTTACTATTAATTATACGCTACTTCCTAACAAGATATTGGTATATCTGAACGAGAAGTTGTATAGAAGTTCTGTATATTTATAATTATAGAGGATTTCATAAACGCTAGGTTAACCAAAACAAATAGTGTAGTTAAGTCTGCAGATTTAGGTAACTTTATAAGTTACAAAGACAAATAAATGGTTTAAAAGATAAATGGGATAAAGCAGGTGAGTTGGGCAGTTTATTTTCCACACCAGTGGACAGCTCATTATGGGCTGAGATTACAGCAGACTAAGGGCATTACTGCAACGCCAATTCTAACTTCCACGATATTTCGTAATTTTCCGCATTTGCTTGACGTTCTATAATTACGCTCCCTTTCTGTTTAGTATGTATAGGAGCTTCTAAATCGATCACTTTAAAACCGCGTCATAATGGAGATCTTGGACCAATTTATGTTCGTTTACATTTTGCAGGAAAATTGGTTGCCCGCTGAGCTCATCAATCAACGGACTGAGGTGAGAGGTCTGTCCTGAATATTAATGAAGCGATACCCGTCATAATAAACACTCTTCATCATAATCAAAACAAATCGTAGCCGCGACGGAAATCGGAGCTTAGTTTAATCCTTCGTATAAACAACAACGTCCCATCAGGGGAATGATAATGAAGCCTATTTGTGAAACTGCCACGTAAATACGCCTAAGAAACAATATCTATGTAAAATAAGCTATTTCATTTGGCGGGTTCTCACAAACCCTTGTGCGGAATTGTCGCTAAAATGTAAAACTGTGAGATTAATACTTAGATATTTTAGCTTATGTGAAGATGGGGCTACACATACTGCATTGCTGTTTCGTGGTAGATTCGTTACGCAGACTACAATTTATCAAATGTAACTGGATGGAAGCCAAAGCTGGGAACAAACACTATCCTTAGGCGCCAAGTTAAAAGGCGCTTCAAAAACTCCGGGAACTCAATCCCATATATCCGACAATTGCCTATAACTTTTAGGGTTGTCCAGAGGCTACCCACAGCTTACGGCTAATACGATTCTTTGAATGTCCAGCACGTTGCAACTAAACCCTTCTTGAAGTTTAATTCTCGAAGAATATATTTTAATGAAGAGAAATTCTACACGATTTGGTTCAGTGCGGACCCGTTTAGTGCAACGCTAAGCACGCGGTTCCAGCAGACGCTCTTGTGAGTTATGTTTCTCCGTGGTCGTACTAAACTTTAAGGACTACATAAGTTTCCAACTAAATGCAGTCATCTGACTTAACAGGTTTTGTGGTTTAGCTAAGAACTAATTTGTTTCCCAAAATGACATAATTTATAAGCTAATTTTCTTATTAAGTTTTGATTAATTATTACACTACTTACCGTATACGCTGATTGCTGTACATACGAGCGTCAGCGCTACTACCAACTCCGCGGACGGCATGGCACTAAGTGTCGAAGCGCATCACACGCGAAACCGTTCGTTCTGGCTGCCACGCACAGAGAATCTGAACTGCTTCCAAAGCGAAAAGCTCGCGCAAGCTCTTACAAAATCCACGTGTCCGTGTATCATGATCGTAGCCGTACCTTCATATATTTTCTTATACTGGCAATGAGAAAATATTACCTTATCCAAAGACGTTTCTATCAAAATACTTTTGCATTATCTGATATGACGAGAGCTTTTGTCTTAGGCAAATGTGGAAAATTCTTTTAGTCGCATGAATTATTTTGAGAAAACATAAATTAGAGACCCAATATAAACTAAGCCGAAATAAAAGCGTCCCATCCGTCGACAAAGCCATTGGTCTGGATCAGCGGAACAAACGATGTGACGCATCATGAAACCGGAAGACGTCCTATCACTTTACTTGCTTATAGGAGGGGTTCGTTTCGCAGTTTCTTTTTTAGCGTTTGTAGGACTAAGGCTAATGTAGTTTTAATGGTAATTTAAAATAGCTTGTTTTGGTAGTTCAATTCAGAAAACAGCAATCAGTGTTCACCGAATACTTGTTTTTACAATTTAGAAAAAGTTGGAAACCATAACATTTCCAAAATATCAAAATAGCAACTATACTAAATCAGCTTTGCTTCTGTTTTCAGTATTTTTGACGCAGGAATAAGTGACTAACCTGAAAATAAAGGAAAGGGTTAGAAAACCGCTAAATTTTAAAACTAACTATAACATTACTTTAGAAATTCAATAAATCACATATAATTTCATAAGATTCGATGAATTAAAGAAATACATGGTTTTTATTAAAAATTACCCGATGCTAATTTAATTCAAAATCTTGAATAAACTTCTGTAATCTATTCTCACCAAAAATACACACATAAACTTTACGAAAAAAAATACAAAAATAAAGTTTTGAAATGCATTGCTACGATATAAATTATCCTCCTTATAATAGTAGGTACCTATTTAATTATCAAGACATATATTTAACAGACAGGTTTGGGGTTCACAGTAGTATGCTTTCCAACAATAGCATCAGAGCCGCACCGAAGGTAATTCTATTAGAGGGGTTTGCAAAACTAACATTTTAAGACTAAAACAATTTATATTTTTCAACTAAATACTTTAGGTGATTTAAAGAATTCCATTTCGTGACAAAAATATGGTGCGGTCCTATTTGAGAATCAGCATGAACGTATAACAGCAAAAGGAATATTCTAAGTACTTTCACAAATAACTGAAATATGAACAATAAATACGACTGTAGCGCCACGCCCAAGAATACTGTAGGTGGTCTAGTCCTGTGGTGTTAGTGTCGAAACCGGATGGAAACTACCGTTTATGTGTTGATTACCGACCCTTGAACCAAATTACGGTTACGGATACATATCCAATGCCAAAAATTGACGATCCGTTGCATTCGACGAAAAGAACTCCATTTATGTCGACAATTGATTTGCAATCGGGTTATTTTCTAGTTTCCATGGCACCCGATGATAAGGATAAAACGTGCTTTGTTACGCCCTTTGGAACGTATCGCTGGAACCGAATGCTCTTCGGATTAAAAAATTCGCCTGTAACATTTGTGAGGTTAATGAACAAATTTCGTTCCGGTCTTGGCGACAGACTAATTTATATATTTTTGGACGATATATTAATTCTTTCCGAATTCTTTGAACAACACATGGAAGACATTTCTGCAGTGTTCGAAAGACTGAAAACATGCAGAAATTATTATTGCTTCCGACTGTCGACCTCTTCAGTGGCTGTTGACTCTGAAAACGCCGTCTGGTAGACTTGCTAGATGAGCTCTTCGAACAAAGGGCTTGAACATGCAAATAGCTTATACTACTGGTAAATTGAATGTAATTGCTGATGGATTATCTAGAGTATTCTGTATGCATGACGATTCTACAAATTCCTCTATTTGTTTCGTGACTGTTGAGTAACCGAATCTTGGTGCCGGAAATTTCCGTAATAAACAATTAGAAGATCCCGAAATTAAAAGAATTGTCGATGCTCTTGAAGATGAAAATTCATTGGAACTTATTAGATGGACGGGACGAGGTTTTATCTTATGTAATGGAATTACATACCATTCTGAACCGGATTCAAATTCAGAAGAACCGCAATTGGTCATACCTTTCGATTACCGTACAGAAATATTAAAACTGTATCACGATGCTGCTACTGCTGGACATTATGAAGTTGACCGTCTTTCCAAAAGATTGCTACAAAATTTTATTTTTCTGGAATGCGCAGATTTATTGAAAACTATGTAAGCACTTGTATACATTGCCAGAGATACAAAGTGTCAAACCTTAAACCAGCTGGATTGTTACAAACTCTTGCGCCAGCTCAATGTGTCGAAACATTGTCACTAGATTTGTTCGGAACATTGCCGGAAACAGATGGATTTAATTTGTGAAGACGTACCAATCAAATGGATAGAAATGTATACATTAAAAACTGCATCTGTAGACGCTTGTGCAAGAATTTTTATAGAAGAAATATTCTTACGTTATGGAACTGCTCGAAAACTAACTAGCGACAACGAGGTACAGTTCATAAGTGAAGTGATTCAAAATTTCACATATTGCGTTAGTATACAGACTCCATTTATACCTATGTATCGTGCAGAAAGTAACCCCATTGAACGAAAAAATCGCGATCTAAAAACCCAGTTATCCATACTTGTACAAAATGAACACACTACATAGGATGAACATATTCCAAGTATTCGTTTTGCGTTAAATTCAACGTATACAGGAGCTACTGGCTACAGTCCTGCTTATCTCACATTTGCAAGAGAATAACATGCACCCATGGACGCAACCCATGATTTTAGGTAGGTAGTTCAAGCTGAAAACTACGCAAGTTACATATCCCCCAATCCATATGTGTACAATCAAATACAAATTATTAGGAAATTATTAAGAAACTTAAGTTAGATGCAACATTATAAATTGGAGGATATATAAGAAAAGGTTGTTGAAAGTTCACAAGCAAGTTGTGAGAACGGATGTGAATACATTGCATTCCAGACGTAAGTGATACTGCAGGTGTAGGTCATAGACGGTTAAGAAACCGCAATTATTACAAATTAAGATTATTACATTGTATAATGAATAGAATACAAAAATAAGCAAACATGAGCTCTGCAAGTTCCTACAGACATGTGAGGGGCAGGGACAACATAAAGACCCCGGGAGCCTCAGATCAGTCAGTCAGTCTTTATATTGTTGTTGGCTTTGCTACTTGCCCTAATTTAAACTCCAATTATTATTAATTTCGACTTAGTATAAAGTTATTTGGTTTGTCAAAATTCAATTGTAATTTCTGTTTAATAACTAAATTGTTACAAGAAGTTTTGGAAAAAGACTTTTTAAAAAGGCAGCTCCCAAACCCTGAAACGTAACTCGCATAACGCCATATCTTAAGAAATTAAGCTGTGCTCTCATGGATGCTAAACAACATCTCATGCGACAGCAAGATCGTAGGAAAAAATTCAGGGATCAACACTAAAGATCCGAAAACCTTTTCCCATGCGATAAAGTCTTACTGAAAACCTATGTCTTAAATAATTTGGAAAAAGAGTTTTACGTCGAAGTTTGCCCCGAGAAGAGATGGTCCTTATATCAATTTAGAAATTGGAACTCCTACTATATACCATTTATAATCGCCAAATGAGCCGACGAAATCGATTGGAAAATATCATGTTAGTGACTTAACACGTTTCAAAGATCCTATAGGAAGTGACCCAGTGCCAGTGCCGGTTGTGCCAAAACGCTTGCGGGGAAGACCCAAGAAGATTGTGTCACACGTTAATCCTAAACTTCACCCGGAAACCTTAGTGCAGTTTAGAGGGGGGGGGGGGTAGCGCCACACCCAAGAATATTGAAAGTGGCAACCCTGGCTCCGTCAGACGTTCCGCTCGCATACAAGTCACGACAGGTCCAGGCGGGTTAAATTAGTACAACGCAAGCTGTCGTGAAAGTCTGACGTTCTAACGCGTCGAGAACTTTTATTACCGATTTTGAAGACTTTCATTTAGTTTATGTGTTGTAACAATGATCGAATTTACATTTTTAGTAGTTCAGATTTATTTATACTCTAAAGCAATAAAATCGTTTTAATTTCAAGTAACATTAATTATTCGCAGAGCTAAAAGCGGTGATCCCATAAAAAACCCAAGCTAGCCGCGGGTTACAAGACGCTATTACTTTGGAATGTCTTATTTTCATTTTTACCCATTCACTTTGCGAGACTTGTACACCTATTTTATCGGTAATGTCTTTTTCACATGGAAGAAGCATTAGCATTTCTAAGCGATTGTTAGCCAAGGTGGACCGCAAATAATTTTTTAATAACTTTAGTTTACTATAACTTCTATCATTTGATGAAACCGTGACAGGTGCTTTTAAAGCTAAACAATAAGCTCTGTTTACTAGTTTTAAAACATTCTACAACGCACGCACCATGAAAGCTATCTCTGCTAATGAATAAATACTTTTTTGACAATAGTTAAAAAAATTTCGATCTCTATATGTAGTGATATAGTCTGGCCTACTAAAAGGAAACTAATTTGTTGTAAATACATCATCTACCGTTCGTGTTAAATTAGGCTTATAAAAGGTTTTATTATCTCTATTGTTCTTTGCTTTTGGCATTGGAATGATCGATTAGTTCATAGGTCCAAGGAAAAGCAATTTTACTGATGAGGAAAAGACCAAAGAATTTAGGGGCAAGTTTAGTGTTAAAGTGACGTGAAGCGTCGGAGAGGGCAAAAACTACGGTGTCAAACAGGATCTCCTACTTGAAAAAAAACAAGACGACGACCTTGGTTATACAGGTGTTATGGTCGGCAGCAAAATTTCTTAAGGATATAGGAGCGGATATTTTTGAAACGTGGGGTGAGGTGAAGGATGTTCAGGATCAGGAATATATATGTGTTATATTTCAGACAGTTGTCCGAAATCATTTCCGGAGAAGATGTGTTCTCGACCAAACAAGGCAAAGAACGGAGTATAGCCAGTGATTTCGTGTTTAGACGTTTGGATGGCGAAGAAAATTTTAGAAAGGTTGGCATCCCGATGACGTTGGTTGTCATGGTTTTAAGGAAGCGGCTAACATATTGGCAGGAACGGCTTAAGGATTGTAACCGGGGTTGAAAAGAATTCGGCTGTGGTAACGTGCACATAAGAAGGAGAATTGACGGCTGCGGAATTGTATACCGTTATCAGTGATGGGGTATTGGGAAACCCCAAAAAGTTGGACAACTTGTTCTTCAAGAGCTTTGGAAACAAAAATTGCAGTGGCTCTACGCAAGGGAAAGAAAAGGGCCCGTTCTTAGTCCTCGCGTCCCAAATTCATAGCTGACTCTGCCTTACTTTAATATTTGGTTCTCCGATTTTTGTGCTTGTTTCTAAATAATTTTCTTGTTTTGCTCTTTGCTCTTTTGTTTCGTTCTACGTACGCATCACCAAGTGAGTTCGGAGTAAAATAGTTCCTCGGTACCAAGCGACTAAAGCAGTCCAACACTCTCGCAACACACTTTTTGTACACACACACACACACACACACATTCGGTCTATTTACCTATACTTTCCTTCGACTATCCATTTGCTACGATTCTTTGTTATCTAAGCTTAAAGCACATCAATTTTTTATCAGCGTCCTTGACGTTCTCTAGCATACCTTTCTTACTTTTTGGTTTATCCGGTATATGGGTTCTTCGAGACGGTTGGAATTTCTTTTTAATGGCTTTCCTCTTATTTTCTTAAACGAATTCTTTCGTGGTTTCTCCTGTTAGTGTATTACTTGGTTCGCTGTTTGCAAGGGAGAAATTTGTTACGTTGTATTTCATGTGTTAAAAATTTACTACCTCATTACGCTAAAAGCTATTCAATTCCCAATCATTTAAATTTACGTTTGCTACATTTCTATAATTTCAAGCAGCGTTGATAGACAACCAATTTTACTAGTCTCTTATTTAATTCAAAGTCTGTATGTTTGTCATACTTTCTGGCACCTTATCTGGACATGTGTTTTGATAATTAGGACTGTTCCGAATGTTGTTAGTGAAATGGTAATTTCTTGAACTTTAATAATTTAATTTAAACAGATAAGAGGCATCATTGTTATTTCTTTTCTAAGAAATTTGTCCCTCATTCGGATCTCCGGGAATGGACTACTTCGGAGGATCTGTATAAAAAAGAGTCATGAATCTTCTGCGAGTCGGAGCGTGGAATGTCAGAAGTAGGAAGCAAGTAGGTAACCTAGAAAACTTGAAAATTGAAATAGATAGGTTAGCACTAGACATAGTAGGGATCAGCAAAGTTCGCTGGGCAGAGGCGGGAGATTTTTGGAGTGGAGACTTTCGGGTAATTCATACAGGATCAAGGTGTAGGGATAGTTATGCGAAAAAAGATAGGACAACATGTAGAAAGCTAATTACAAAAGAACGAAAAAGTGCCCATGGTTAGATTAGAATCTAAACCGGTAAATACAGTAAATATATAAGTATACATGTCCACCTCTAGCTACAGTGAGGAAGAGGTAGAGGCGATCTTCAAAGATATCAAAGACATACTAAGATACATAAAAGGACATGAAAATTGATTAATTATGGGGGATTTTAATGCAGTGGAGGGGAGAGAAGGGAACGAGAGGTAGTAGGTTTATTTGGTTTAGGTACGAGTAATGACAGGGGAAATAAGGTAGAATTTTGCGACAAGAACAATTTAACCACCACAAACACATTATTTCAACATCATGCTAGAAGAAGATACACGTGGAAGATGCCAGGGGATACAGGAACATATCAAATAGATTACATTCTTACAGCGGTTTAAAAATCGAGCAAAAGACTGTAGAAGCTACCTAGAAGCAGATATATAGGCACTGACCACAACATCGTAACTATGAAGGCCTCTTTTAAATTTAAAAATTTGAAGAAGGGGAACGAAAAAAGGCACTTTAACGTTGAGAAACTAAAATATAAAGATATCTGTGAAAGATTTCAATAAAAGTCAAATGAATTACTGAAAGATATCGGCAAAATCTTATACTAAGGAAATAGACACAGAATGGAATAACAATAAATCCAGCTTAGACATGGCGGCCAGAGATATTCTAGGGTATACACAAAAAGAAAATTTGAAACCTTGAATAGCAAAGGATATCTTGAATCTAATAGAAAAAAAACGAAAATACAAAAATAGATCAGACGAAACAGGAAAACAGAGATACAAAGTCGGAGAATGGGAACTTATTTGTAAATGCAAGGAAGCTAAAGAACAATGTATTGATGAGAAGTGCAAAGAGATACAAACTAAGACGGACATAGGAAAGTCAGACGAAACATACTAACTGATTAGCATGAATTTTAAGAATTTAAAACTATGTAGCAAAAATATAAGGGACGCGAGAGGAAACATAATTATAGAAAATGTAAAGAAAGTGGTTAGATGGCAAGAATGTATACGAAATTTATATGTAGAAGAGGAACTAGCAGCATTAGAACAAGAATCAGACATTGAAAATGATGATTTGGAATATCCTATACTTCGAGATGAGTTTAAATTAGCATTAAAGGGTGCTGGTTGTGAAATATTTTCAACTAATGATGAGTGTGCCAAAGGATATATTGTAAAAACTATTAACTCGACAACGGTTCAAGTGCTGGGAGAACTTGGCTGTCAAAGGCTGCTTAACTCCCTTCGCATATCTTCCATGTGATTTTCCAATTCACCACCCGAAGGTATTACATTGGCCAGGAAACGAGTTTTTTTTACCTGGAAAATTTTGAATTTTGCCGAACCCTTGCTGTTCCAAGCAAGGTAGGGTTTCTTAACTTGCGTGACAACACTCACACACGGGACCTCCATTTTACCTCTCATCCGAACGAGGATGTATTTTTGTGAAAAATGCTCGCTGAACATTTTTCAAGCGGACCGTGTCGGGATTTGAATCCCTTCGCATACCGTTCATTTACTTTTCCAATGCTCCACCAGTAGGTACTACATTGGCCAGAAGGCGAGTTTTTTGTTGCCTGGAAATTTAGAATTTTGCCGAACCCTTGCCGTTCCAGGCAAGGTAGGGATCTTTAACGTGCGTGACAACACTCACACACGGGACTTCCATTTAACCTCTTATCCGAACGAGGACGTAATTTTTGTGAAAAATGCTCACCTGTCATTTTTCAAGCAGTCGGCGGTGTCGGGATTTGAACCCGGGACCTTGGGATCCGTAGTCTTACGCTTACTACATTGATCCGCGGCGACGCCTCTCTTCGCATATCACCGAATATCGGGGTAATAGGGTATATAAATGTTCAAAGACAACAAACATAGAAACAAGAAGAAAATTGTTCAAAACATATGTGGAGCACATCAGAGTACGTGTATAAAATAGGGGCGGAATGAAAAGCAGACAGAAAGAGATAGAAGTATTCTGGAATGCTGTGCTTCAGATGTATGAGGATGGGCGCACATAGTTAATTACAAATAAGTTATAGAAATAGTAGAAAAATAAAGATATCCGTGAAAAACAAAAAAAAATAGGGAAATAGATGGACAGGATACGTTCCAAGACATTTCTGGGAAATAGTAAGAGATATATTACAAGCAGAGGTAGGAAAAAGAGGAAGAGATAGACCGAGATCAGACTTTCGCGTGCATATAGTGTAAGATGCAGACCGTGTAAATTTCAGGAAAAAGTGAAAGTTAGTTCAGAATAGAAAACTATGAGAGTACGCGTCTAACCAGTTGCAGGACTGAAAATCTAATGTCGATGATGATTATTTGATGATGAATTTTATAATGTTGTTATGATTAAAAATATTTATTTCTCGAAAATGAACTAGACATGTCATTACGTTAGCGTATTCTTGTGTATTGTAATTTAAAAGTGCATATGATATAATATTTTTGTTGTAGAGAAATGTATCTAATTGGTTAAAACAAGATCTACCTTATATTTTGCACACTATATTTATCCAAGGATACAAGTATAGAAATTAATAAACACGAAAGGATTTTCTTTATCTGCCCTTCGAAATTAATTAATGAGTGTTATATATATATATATATATATATATATATATATATATATTACTCATATTTAGACCAGGGTAGAAAATTAAATAATCACATCAAATAATTTTAATCACCGTGTAGAAGCTTTGGGAAAAGGTACGCGTTATTAAAACCGTGAAGCATAAAAATTCATTCGTTTCATTAAAAAGAAGAGATTTAAATTATTCTTCTATAAAAAGAAGCAGTATTAAAATTCTCTACGTGTAATTTAATTATTCCGAGTAAAGAAACAAATAGAAATTACGTGCAAAATTTATATTGATTAACTCAATTTTAAGTAACCGGTATTAAACAAAATGTACAGATAATAATTAATATTTGATTAGGAGTCACTAAAAATTAAAGGGTATTATTTTAATTGGAGTTAATTGGACCATTAGTAACATATCATATGTATAAAAGCTAGTAAAAACCCAATAATATTCAGATCGTAGAAGTACAGTATTGCCCGAAATAAACAGTACTGAAATTGTAATTGTTTTGTATATTTAAAAAATACATATTATTGACACTTTATAATATGTTCTAAATGTGCACCTCCTCGTTCGAGACAGACTTCATAACGATGTTCTAAGTTTCTGGTCATGTTATTGAATAAGGGTTGTCTCAGGGCTGCGAAGAAGACTCTAACGGCATCCTTTAATTCATCGATGGTTTGTGGTGCCCGTTTGAAAACGGCATTTTTAGCCATGCCCCAAATGTATGCGTCTGGAGGTGTGAGGTTTGGAGAATGTGAAGGATAAGGGAAGTCAGTAAATCGTGATATGAATTTGCTTGGAAAATGTTCTTGAAGAAATTGACGAATTGCGGCAGCAGTATGGCAAGTTGCCCCGTCCTGCTGAAAAATTGGTTTCGAAATGCCAAGTTACGTGCACGACAGAATTGACGTAGATCAGGGATAAATCGTGTTAAAATTTGTCTGTACCTCTGTTGATTAAGTGTGACTTGCCTACCATTCTCTTCGATAAAGTACGGACCAATGATTCCGTGTCCGGAAACAGCACACCAGACACTCACTTTTTCACTATGTAAAGGAACCTCTTGAACCTCATCGGGTCTGGCAAAGCCCAGAAATCGATTTGTGCGACGATTCACATAGCCTGACAAGTGAAAATGTGCTTCGTCTGAAAACCAAACATTTTTCAAAAATTCAGGATTTTCATACTGTAACGCGAGAATTCTGGCGCAATATTCCACTCTACTGCGATAATCCCGAGGATGTAGTTGTTGATGTACCTGAATCACATACGAAAATGTACCCAGCTCCTTCAGGATTCTTTGAAAGGAAGTTCTTTTAAATCAAGTTATAACGCTGTCCTTGCCTGGCTGACTTTCGGATTTTCTAAGATTTGCTCAAAACACGTTCATGGTTATTGTTGTTGTTAACTGTCCTGGGACGCCCGAGTTTCCTTTTCGTTGGCACAATACACTACCTGTATTTCTAAACTTTTCAATAACCTTCAAAATTACAGCATTACTTGGAGAACGTTTATTAAACCTTTGTGTGAATTGATCAGACACGTATAGCAAACTTGCACCATTACGTCGGCCGATTCCGTATGAACGAAAATAATGCTCTACCAGAAACACTTTCTCCTCTGTACTTAACACCATTTTTAACAATTAGGCCCTACTAATTACTTGTTTGAGGTTTACTTGACAGGTCTATACTAGCTAACTTGAGTGTGGCAGCGCACGCATAAAAACACCGCCAACTTAGTTTCAGTACTGTTTATTTCGGGCAATACTGTATTATGTTTGAACACCTGCGTATTTTTATTTTTTTTTAGTTCTGCGTAATATTTGCAGATAACAAATGGTTACAGAGAATGTTGGAGAAACCGTTGCTTAATATTTACGGGAAATGCTAATAAGGTGGGTTATTTCACAAGTCCACATGGATTGAAAATAACCGATACTAAAGAATATAGATTTGTACCACTCAGAACAGGGTAGATAGAGACAGATAATATGCGCAAGACAGAGACACATATAGTAAAAGGCGTGAGTGGAGCAACGTCACTGGGTTGCGATTGGTTGAAAATAAAAGGCAAACTTGAGAGGTAAAAATAACATTTCTGTATAAAAATTAATTAGTTATTTCCAGACGTTGCGAGCCGTGTCGAAATTTCTGAGATTTAACACACAGGCGGTCGAGATGGGAACATAGTATACGAAATTCTAGAAACTGGCCGTTTGGAGGACAAAACCAACAGACAGGCTAACCACTATATATACCCGGTATAATATGAGTTTCGCTCTCTTAGATTTTTCGATTTGATTCAATGCGTTAAACAGTGCTTTTTAGTTTTCCGATTTTGATAGAATAATTTAAACAGTTTGCTCGTATATTTTGGTGATTTAAAACAGTTTGTTCTTTACGTGCTACAATGAATGTAATTTAGTGCACTTAGAAAAGAAGATACAAGGTAATAAAGTCTAGTATCACTGTACCAATTAGTCAAATTTGCAACGACAAATGAATACACAAAAGTAGGCAGTTTTGGCGTATATTTGTGAAAGAAGTATGAATTTTTTTGCTATTTTTCGGGGGTGTTAATAATTAAATGATTCGTAAACGTGTCTGGATCCACAAAACAAGCTTCAGATATACACAAATGAGTTCCGGAAAAGCACTGAAACAACTTTAGATGAATGGTGGTGTAGAAAATTTTAAAGGCGACCAGAAATCCGAGGACCTAAACATAACCTAGTTGGATTGATGTGATTAACAGAGGACGATGTACATTGACGCTACGAGTGCATTAACCTTCAAGTAACTTATGCTTTGTTGTTCGATTTTTGATGTTTTGGTGTGTGTTAAATAACTTTATAATTGATTTACTTAAAATGGACAGTAGGGAAATTGTACTAACAACAAATTTTTAATTTTAAGGTGAAATTCTCTTGTTTAAGTAGAAAGGGGTATTTAGTATTTATGTTCTGGATTATGATGAAAATTTGGGTATGTCTTAGAGCTCAATTAGACGAACCTGGTTAATTAACGTAAAGGGGTGGGAGATGCTCCCTTTGTACTCAGACTCAGGTCTGCATATATTGTTATATTAATTAGTAGGCATCTACAAGGACTTTAATTCTGGATGCACATTAAAATGATAATAAATTTAATCTTGAAATTTTCTGATACTGAAATTTATGCTGAATTTTAATTTTGAAATTTTAATGTATTGTGAATATTGATGTAAATAGAGTTAACGTTGGTGTTTGTGATAGGAATGTGTTTGTTTTTTTTTATGATTGAGGATGAAAGTTTAACTAGGTGAGCAGCCGAGGCGGAAAAGAGTAAAGAGGCGATTAACAGAAGAAAGTCAACGGAACAGTTAAGTTAATAGCTTTTTGTAGGTTTCACAGCATTCTTGACGCCCAATTCGTGAGGCTCGATTCTAATTAAAAAGGTTTCACAGCAATCTTGACGCCCAATCTGTGGGGCTCGATTCGAAAACCGTAGTTCCCGGATTTTGGTGGATTCACAGCAATATATATATATATATATATATATATATATATATTATACTGTCAAGAGGGGGGTGGGCTTATAAAATGTTTTAAATAGGGATTCGAAACGACTTCCTAGAATGGGGGTATATTGGATTTTGTTTAAGGTATATTGGTTTATAAATTAACAACTATTCCACGTTTATAAATTTATAAAGCTTTTAAAACTGCATTGCATTTCACAACGTATACCGGCCAGATACCAGGCTAGGCTAGTTGTTATTAAAGTTGCATGTATATAAAATTTAATTTGGAGTTAGCGTATTCAGAACCTTTTGGATGTAAAAACACATACCAAAATTTTGTGGTACACTTCGCGTTTTAAAAATTTTGAGGAGTTAAGTGATACTTCTGAAAAATTTGTAAATCAATTTGTTTGAGTATGTTTTAACAATTAAAGATTTGTTATGTAATGACAAGAAGTTTACCGAATAAGACATTAATGCCTGAAACGTACAATTTAAAAGCTGAACCACCGAAGTTTGTTAGCTATTTTTAATATAGTAAAAAGTTCAATATACATAAATTACTGGATTAACAAACCATCCAGAAAATTAATGTATCTAGAGAAAAGAACTGTATCATTAATCAATGAGAAATAAATATGAATTGCATAGTGTGCGTATACGTAGGTGTTAAGGCAACGGAAACTAGGGGATACGGGTTATATTTATAAAGGACTTAAAATTTGTATTACTGCAAAATAGACGTGCTTTTGTAATGTTCTGAGTTTTATTCCATTTGAAAAGTAAATACAAGTAAATTTGAAAGTTAAGTTGTACCTGGAGTTAACCAAAAGCGTAAATGAGAGCAAGCAGCGGTAATTATTGTATACGCAGAAGAAGTTGAGAAGCAGCGTCGATATCTGTGGATAGCGAGGAAAAGAGAAGTAGATTTAGTGGTACTGGAGTGTAGTAATGAAAAGCAAGTTGGTATTCATACATTGAAAGAGCAGTCACCGAAAAGTATTGGAACAGGGATTTATCATCGGCACTATTATCATTTAGAAACGATAGAACAGTGGAATTGGATTCAATCAACATCAGAGTATTTGTATAACATTAAGTTTGTAGCAGTAGTTGTAGTTTTATTGTCAGGAGATTTACCAGTTGTTTGAAGTTAGTCGTTTTTCAGGAGGTGTCTGCAGTTGGTCACTTGGCTTCAGGACGGCTGGAAGGCGGCGCCTGTATCTGGATTTCAGGTATTAGTATTTAATATCTACTCAGTGCTTTAATCAAATTTATAAAAGTAGAGCTAGTGTTTGGGGATACTTTATGCTTTTAAAATTATTTTGAAAACTCCTTGGATATTTGTTTGGGTGTCTAGTTAAGAGTCGTTTGCCTAGGATGGACCCACCCTAGATAGATTCCGCTACGTGGTTGACGGCACTGTGAAATATATAAGTGCAGCAGCCGCGTAAAATATTTAGAGTTAAATTTGGTAGCATAACTCAACAAGGCTCTAAAATAAGACAAGGAGTGAGAGATAGATGTACTAGGCCTATCACCCGTAGTGTAGGATCACAGTATATAAAATAATATATATATATATATATATATATATATATATATATATAGTGGCTTTCAACTTAAAATTACATTCTCTTTTATTCAACTGAACAAAATCACACTGACTCACTTCTAACTCCCCCTTGGGCTAATAGCCAAGTTAGCCGAAGACATACAGTTTTTTATAAAACTGTAGCAAGTTATTGCAAAGACTAACTAAACCTCTTAAGGGAGAGATAATGAGAATCGGTGCAGTCATGCCATCGTAAATGGTTTCCAATAAGATGCGAGGGAACATTGGCAGAAGATACGGTTCCACTGTGACACCCTACTATTGGTCCAGAATCTTATCCATTTGATTATCTTGAAAGATTTTAAGTACAAAAAAAAAATGGGTTCGTAACCAAGTTAGTACCCCTAAAACCCTATTTATGTCTTATGGGCGTAAATTATTATCAGTCTTATGTATCTTTGTATGTTTGTTGTGGTTGTGGTTTTGTATTTTTCTTAATCTTTCTTGGGTATTAAACCACTCAGAGTTTTTAAAATTGTCTTTATTTACGTTTGGAACCATGACCTAGGTTCGTTGTCAAAACGATTTATGTCTGAACTAAATATCTAAACGTAAATAAAGACAATTTTAAAAACTCTGAGGAGTTCAATACCCAAGAAAAATTATGTATCTTTGATGAGCGGAATTTTGATATCATGCCGATTAGTTGTGCTTCTGTTTACACGGAACAACATATTGTAACATAACATTTCTATCCACTCGTAAAATCCTGAAAAGGAGGAGTAGTGTAGATTATGAAAAGTTGTAAGAGGATCGGTTCCAAATTTTATCACACAACATATACCTTTGCTCTCACTTTTAGATACAATTCAAGATAGTTTTGTTCCGTTTTCACATTGATATAACGTTCTAGTTGTTAGTTAAAAGTGACTTACTATACTTCTTCTTTTAAATCATAAATACTTAAAATGTAATCAAAATTACCGATTTAAGGAGTCTACGCTTAACACCCTTAGTTTGCTTAATTTTTTCCACGTAGGAATCTGACTAAAATACGCATACAAAGATTGCTTTTAAAGTAAAAAGACCAAGAATGTAGGAAAGCTCGTAAAAGTGCTGTAAAGGAGTGAAAATTGATATAGGAACAGTTTTGTGAAAATAAGCGTCAAAAGTTGGTAATACGATTTAGATGTAAGGATGTACCGTATGTTGCATGAAATCGTGACCAGAAGTTTTGACTACATAATATACTTATATAAGATTTAGTAGTAGGCGTCGCTTGAAAAATAGCTGCCGAGTATGCGGAAAAGCAGTCCTGCTAAATGTTTTAGTAGATTAAATATATAAATTGAATGGAAAGAAGACATCTAAGGAGAGTCTGATTAATCAATGATTATTCAATTTTTTCAAAGGAATCGAACACTGTTCTACGGTTACAACGACTGAAATATAATTTCGAATAACGGACGCTCGCTTTGTTCGATCATCCGATGACTATAGATATTAGTGAGGTAGGGAGAGCACACGGATGGAGGTTATGAAGTGTGAGCTTGCACAGCTGGCGCTGACGGCGGCCGCGCTCGGGGTTATAGGATATCAAATATTGAAAAGTGGAATATTTAGTTCAGACACTAAACTTTTTAGCCAGGTGGACATAAATCGACAGCGCTGTTTTAAAGGAGATCATAAATTATGAAGCATCTGGATCTTACTTGAAACTGGAAACACCGATCGTTAGTAGCAAGAAATATTGTTTCTCTTAACGCTACTCAAATGCTATAATGACGCAAATGGAACGTGTGAAGATTTATTTGTGCTATGGAAGATTGCAGAACAATTCCAACTATGCTCAAGGGGGTGATAATAAAGTTTTCGGGCAATGTGTGGCACGTTAGCATATTGTTTTGACCAAACTATGCGTTCACTGGCATACAATAAGATATTCTATTTATGAATTGTTACATTATGCTTGTATTTCACCCTCAAAGGAGCTACTTATCATAAAGTGTGAAAACTGAAAAGCGCCGATGACAAATACTGTCACAGTAAGAATGCATCGAATAAAGGGCAAATATATGAAAATGGGATGGCTTTTTTACGTAAAGTATATAGCTGGAAATGGGATCCACGCATCAGCCCGATGATAAAACATACGAAATTCTTAGAAATTGGTTTTGTGCCAAAGCAATATATTTTTTACATTCTGAATGCATGTCTCGGCTACGCCAAATTACAATACATCCTAAAGGGTTGTTGTCCTCAGTTACAAATTGAGCTATACCATATTTTATTGAGCCATTCGACGTTGTCGCATTAGCTTGTACAGCATTTGACCTATATATCTGAAAGCAATGTAATGCAGGTCATTATCGTTAACACATCGATTGTAAACGCTGTCGATACTAGACCATAGTTACTTGAACTAGATAATAAACCTGTTTCGGTAGTAAATTCCTGTGTAATAATTTCAAGTATGTTTCGGATTTCGAATTTCCTTTAGTGTTTAGCTTTCCTAGAATTCCAAATCTGTACAGAACGTTGGATATGCTTTTTGTGCAATAATGTTCTGGAACAATGCCTGCATATAATATGAGAAAAATAAATAAGCATCAAAAGTTATACACTCAAGGAAAAGGCGTTTGTAATGTCATATGAAAAAGTTTAGCTTTCTCTAGAAAATAAATAGCAGTTTAGATCGTACCCTAAAATAAGACAATAAGAAAACTAAGGTTTCAGATTTTTACTACTGCATCCTAGATGATAAAGAAAAAGTACTATTGAACTAGACACACAAACAGCTTATAATTATCCGAGAGTAAAATTGAGGAAAATATCAACCTGTAAACCGATTTATTTCGCCTGCGCTATTTTAGGTCATTACAGAAATATCCAAACCATTAAAGTGTATCATACGCGCTATAGATATGAATATAAGGTAGTTCTGGATGGTGTATTTACATATTAATGGATATGAATAAGTTCTGGTTTGAATAGAAAAAGCTGTAGGAAGATATGGGCTGTACAGTTTCCGTCAGTATAGAACTATCTGAACAGAACAATGCTGATAAAAACAGTATTAGTAGATAGGCTACCTATGTTCTGGCGCAAAGGTAAAATTTTAACTTGTATTTTTCTAAGGATGAAATTTAAGATCTGTTTTGCAAATTTTTGTACCTCTCAGGGTCACAACCTGGAAAACGTGACGTTATCAAGGCGAGTCAATTGCTTTCACTTTTGCCTATATAAATCCTACATCCGACATAATCGTCTCGACCAATGCGAAAGCAAATATAGTACAGATACCGATCACGTGATACCAAAAACACTAGGTAAGAGAAAATAAAACACTAAATATTTAAATAAAATTTATTAGACAATCTATATATGGCGGTAATGGATAACACAATAATAGTACAATCTTATAGATTCATTTTAGAGATACATTTATATTTAATGGTAATTATACATACAGTTTACATGTATACAATATAATTTATATGAAAACTAACACAATATGTATTAATGTGATAAAGAGGTCACGAAAAATCAATTAATTCCAAATTTTATGATTAACTACCACCTAAAGTGAAGTAAACGGAAAAAAGTTAAAATTTCCAAATATTTAATTGTTCTATCCCGTATAAACATAAGCGTATTTTTTGCCATTATAATACAAAGCCGTCCATTGCACTCGCGTTAATACACAACATAAAAAAGACGCTTATTTAATTATGTAATAAAATCCCGTGCAGAATGCGGAGAAAAACGTGAAACAAATATACCTTTAAGCCGTGTGTAAAAAATCCTTCAATACTTAGTAAAAACGAGTTACATTATAAGACATGCATGTTGCGCTAAATTGCTGAAAGGTGGTTTGCATTTACAGTCATTGAGAAAGTAATTACAGAGATTGTAAAACGAATAAAACTCAAAACTCCGTTTTTTAATCGATTCTATTCAGTTGAGTAATATACCTTACGCTAATTAATCGTTAGGAATGCTATAGTAACCAATTGCGGGCTTTAAATGCATCTTCATGAAAACAAAAATAAATTCGGTAAATAAAATGTTATGTTAAATTTCTGAAATCGATTGATTCCTGCATCCTATATAGAAATTTTAATCTGTAATTACTTTGTTTACTTCGCATTGATAAACGCTTTCTACAAATTCCATTCTAAGCAACGACCCGTTTTTTATGCTATTCCAATTAAAATTAATATTTAAAACCCCCTATAAAATTCCTCTAGGTAATACGTGGAATATATCCTATAACAGTTTCCACATTCTCTGAAATATTTGCTTCGGTGTTCTTTCTATATTCTGCTACTTTGCAAGGGTTAAAAACACGCGTTCTAATTCCCTGAAATATTTGATTATCGTTAAACAACATCGCTTTTTAAATTCGTTAAAAGAAGCCAATAATTTTTTCTTTGGAATACGTCTCGCAACCGATTATTATTTCCAATAGTTTAGTGGTCAAACCACGTTCGAAACAGCCGCATAGTACAAATACAAAATTTTTTAATGCTTTGTACCGAGAAATTCTATTTCATTATCTTACACGTGTTGAACTTGTTCAAAGTTTACAAGCGATAAACCTTCCCACAATTAATTTCATTCTCAGTATTATCAGTCGTTAATATAGCAAATTGCTATCGTTTCTATAAGTTATGCAGCCTGCTATATGTTTCGTTTCATTTGGCTGTATGCAGGGTTGGATAGGTACCGGATCCTATAAAATAAATATTGCTTTTCCATGCGGACAACAAGTTTCAATAAAAGTGATTAGAGTATGTTTGTTGGCGTTAATTGGCTATTCTTCTAGGATTAACTTGCAGCTGCTGTCTGAAAAATATATTTTTATTTGTTATGGCAGTATATTTCACACACTAACTGTGGTACTTGTTATAAGTCGTTGAGCAATCTGTATAAATACAAGCTGAGCTTTTGAAATGGTTTTATTCTATACAACGTCCTTTTTCTCGAAATCGCGGTGTTAAAATGCTTTGTTGTACTTAGTGTTTGGTCTAGTTAAATTGGTTCCTCCAGCATCCATTCTATCGACAAATGCAGGCCACATTTCCTAATCCTAAAATGGTACCAGGGGCAGATAGCTTGCTTCGAGGTACAGTTTTGATGTTTTCTTTACTTTTGCTACGGTTGTGGAAGATGGTCGCTTCTTCTGCTGGTTCTGTTGCTTCGTATTCATGATTATCCAATAAACTGCAGACTGCACGTTACAAATTTTCGTTCACAATGCACGAGCGATTAAGTAATTATTTTTGAAGTCACAATTAGTTAATCCATAGCTTGTGTAAGCGCACTTTTTACTGTTGCCTTTTTCTCTGCACATGAATGTTAACGTCAACAACTGCTTACCAAATTAATTAACATTTGGTTATTTAAGTTAGAGTTACGTTATTTAAGTTTAATGTTACGTTACTATACGTGCAAAGTGCACTTCAAAGGTACGTAAAAATACAGTACATAATTATCTAATTATTTCTTGTATATTTCTAAGGCTGGAAGCATTGTGTAAGTGTCCTTGTAGGTATTATTTAGATTTTAAAATTGTGTATTTGATGCTTAAATGTTCAAGTACATATTATGATATATACAAATTGAGGCTTTCTTTACATCACGTTTTAACAGGACGATTACGCAAATGCGCGTTTTTGACCTTTGTAAATATTCCTTTCGGGACTGTATGTTTAACTAACGGTCTGTAATAGATCTACTTACTGAGGTTTCCAGTTTTTCTTTCTTTATAACCCATCCCACTCTACGATAGGAGATAGGTCGAAATCTATTTCTTTAGGGTTTCTAATTTACTCTTCTCCCTGTTTTGTTGAGGTATTCGGTGTGGGCGATTTTCTTTACTTACCTTACTGAATGTATGGGATGATAAGGTGATCTAGATTTGGTAATTATAGGGAAGGACCAATTGCTTTTGTAGCAATACCAATGGCAGTGGAGCGGTTATGTAATAAATAAAGCAACTACCTCAAACTACTTAATAAAGGGTATAAATACCTTAAAGCCTGTGCCGCTGTGGGCAATAAAAGTCACACACAAAAGGTTCGCGGACAACCAAGAACACGCACGTTGGGTGATGTTGTCGCTTCCAAAAGCTCTCGTGCAACTGTCTTTTGTAACGGTTCGAGTACGACTGTGTCACTTCCCGCACTCCCACTGCCGGTATCAATGTTTCACTAAACTGTAGGGTACCCGCACTAATGGTATTTATTGCCACCAATACCAAATTGTTCGATGATGACGTAACACTTACTGTTTTCTTTCTTGTCTGCACGGAATACCGTAACATAAAATTTGGCGTACCCAATGTGCGGCAACAATTTTTAAAACCTTTTTGTTGTTCATAAAATTTGCTCGATATCAGAAATCGTTCTTTTTACATAAGAGTTTGTACTCGATTTTTTAAAACATTTATTTTTACTCAACGTTTGGTCCCGAATTTTCAGTACATACACGGTTTCGTCCTGATGAAATTTTCTTGGTTGCGTTCATATCTTTGTCCCTTGTCCGTTATGTGGTGATTTACTATAGATTTGTTTTATACCAGAATTGTATATTCGCTGGCATTTCAAAATTATTCAAAACACTCGCGTCCCATTTCTATTCCTATATTCTATTTTGTTTCTCCAATTCTATTAGTGTTTCTTGATTCTATTTTGTAAGTCCTACCAATTTTTTTTTTGGTTCCTTTGAATTCCAATTTTCCTTCAAATATATTTTAACATGCGCTGTTGGCTTCAATATTAGTTTATTGGGCTAACACAGATGTTTGGCGCATACATGTGAAACATTTACGCGAAGTCGAGCTACAGTACGAACTAGATTCTCGTAGTTTTAATTTTAAAGTTAACGAAAACGAACACCCCAGATTCCCGAGATGTGTTTATCGCCTGGAACGTGAAGGGGCACACCTTCGTATTTCTGTCAAACTGGATTACGCTGACAACCATTCAGCAATCACAACTTCTATGCAAGAGCTTCAACAATGCCTTGCTGAATTTGATAGTGACAAATCTTCAGTTGCGTTCAAACGCTTTAGTTCCTTGTGGATCCATGCAGAACGTCATTGTAGTGAGCTTCCTCCAACAAAAGCAGAGCCTAAAATCCGTTTGCAATTACTCCATACTTTGGACGATCTTCGCATTTCCTTCAAAGCTAAAATAGAAACATTCCGTCCCATTATTACTCCGGCAGTTACTTCTAGTCCTACTCACATTTTTCTGCTAAACCCAATTTTGTTTATAAGTCCGCTACGATCGAGAAAAATGCTTTTACTTCACATGACCGAACAGTTAAGACTCATACGCATAGAGGTAGATCAAATACTTCTTCTGTGATTTCTTCTGTTTCTATTCCTATATCTACTTCTACTCGTCAGGTCACATGCTTTAATTGCGACCGACCTGGTTTTGAGTCGACACATTGTAATGGTCCTTAAGTACTTTATTGCTATGTTTGCTGGCAAAGGGAGTTACTCGACGCAACTGGTCTGCTTTCCTATTACTAACAACAAATACCCTTCTTCGGCACATATGGTTTCGAACAAAGCTTCTTCCGTCTCTAGTGTTATGTTTTGCTCTGTCGCTCCTCCTGGTCGTCCTACTACCTTCACGGTATATCCTCTTCAGCCATATGAGCATTTGAACTACAATATTGATTTCTACGGCTATCACGCCCCTACTTACCGAACACCCCCTAGTAACAACGAAATTTTTTCTGTCCTTAGCTGCTCGAATGATAATCAATCGGATCTTTCGTATTTACTTCTACCTCAAACTGTGCCTCCTCCACGACTGGAGCCCATACTTGAACCTAGTGCCTTTCTGGAATCGTTCCCGCTGCGCCAGATAGGTTTTGGGACTTTGGGATCTTCTTTCTAAAAACATTTATTTACTAAAAACACTTCTAACAATTTTATTTTCAAACAGTAATTACAAAAATGGTTTAACAACTTGTACGTTATGTTCATTAACGTGACTTTTAATATAACATATTAAACAAAGTTATTATTTTAATAATTACCAATGAGGAGCTTGAACTGCCAGCAATGTTAAAGTTATAAAGTTTGAAACTGACTGGCCATCAGGGCTCCTCAGCATCTTTATGTAATCCCTACTCTCACAACATCTTGTGGGAAAGTGCAGATCTCATCATCTGCTATTTCTTGATAACATACAATGTTTTGTTCTAAGTAACGTTTTAATTAAGACCGCTTTATTGCAGTTCCTTGTATCTGCACCTGCAGTATCACGTTGCGTCTAGAATACAAAGTAGTTGCTTTCGTTCTCATATCTGATATGAACTCTGATTAACCTTTAATATTGTTATCTTAAATTAATACAATGTAACATGCTATTACTAAGACATACTAAATGCATTTAAATTTTTATACATATTGATATGGGGGATATGCAACTCGTGTTCTTTGTGTGATGGAACTAGCCAACATAATGCTTATGCGAGTACAAGATGATAATTTGGGTGATGCTTCTTGCTGTTTCGTGGACTGTAACATGCTTAATGCTTATTTGGATATTTCGATATTTATTAATATATTTATATTTATTCTTATATTTATATCTTTTGAATGCATTTAATTGTTTTGTGGTTTGATTTGTTTTGTTTGGCGTTTTTGCCGCCATTTTGGGTAGCAGCATCTATAGGAAGGAAGATTGGAATTGGAACTAAGTCAGATGGATAACGATAGGAAACGTTAGGGACGAATTTAGGCTAAACTTATAATAAAATACTTAGACCAGGGAAGGCGACTTTGTAAATTTATAGAATATGAATATAAAGCTGAATTCGCTATTAATAAATTTTGGTGTATGCTTAGAAATTTGAACCGATTGATAATTACTAGTTAGCTAGATTTGGGTAGCTTTAAGTCGATCTTTCAGGTCGCACCGGCAAACATAGCTAGCATTTGCTAACCGGAATTACGAATCCCTTCCCCTTCTACTTTTTGCTTGTGTTTTGTTGATCAAACACACTTCAAAGCCAACGCCAGGTATAACATTATTTAATCCCAACCTTAGGCTTAGTTTATACATTTTATTTATGATCGATTAATTTTAAAGACAGATTTATTAGAAATATGTTTATTGTCGAGTTTAAACCCAATGTAGTACCTTCGGGTGGAGCATTGGAGACATGCCCGTAAGTGTAGCGGCCGTTACTTACATTATACTGTCCCTGATAGGTGGCTGCATTAGACGTTGTAAAATATTTGTGTCTTTGTGAAAGATTGAAACCTATTGCAAGTTCAAACTCCCCACAGAACGCTGTATATTGACTTTGAAAGCCTTCTGGGCGATCTAGGTCTTCCTCTTGAAGAGACTTGTACAGTCTTTTAAAAATATTTTTAAATATTTATGCGTACGACAACTAACTACTCCAGTCGAGACAGAGTCCTTTCGATATACTTGGTTCATTGCTATGACCTTCCCAGTTGTATGCTCCGTCCCTTCCCTCAGAACTATTTTAAATCGACAGCACGTGGTTTTGATATCCGCCAATAAAGCCAACTTCTGCTTCTCACCAACGAATTTTGCATTCCGTATAGTCTTGTTGATACGTGAAATTCTACTTCTACATTCACGCAGACCTCCACAATAACATCATTAGGTAAAAACTTTAAAAGTGCAAGCAGAGCAGCAACATGCTGCACCAAATCACTAAAGAGAGACATATTGCTTGCTCAGTGTTTTACAATAGAGTGACAAAATTTGCGCATGCTTACGTATTTATAGTATACCTCCACTCCAATGCTTAAATTAAATGCAAGGTAATTTATTTAAGATCACATGACACCACCACACTAGTTTGTTACTCTCACTTTTTCATATACGAAATTCAAGTCTATACCACTACAGTCACATCCTCATTTCGACCAATGGAACAGCGTATAAAGTACAGGCGTCGCTGATTCGAACCCGGAATTTACTTTTTATAATTTCTTTTTGAATACCTGGCCAGTTTGAGGCCAGGAAAGTAAATATGCTTTGGAAAACATTTGTATTCTTGTGATCTCCATTTAATGTTAACAGATATTAGGTGTAGGTTGAATTTTATTTGGACTTACTTATAAACTAGTTAAAAAGAGATAAATTTGTAAAAGGATATTCAGCCGCACTTGTGGCGCAGTCGTATTTGGGAAAGACACTTTATTTTAAAAGTTTCTCTGATATGACAAGAATTAAATGATTGTTTTTAAGGTATTGTTGAGAAAGGTAAGATAGGATGTGGCGAGATTTAGGAAACCAAAAGCAAAGGAAACGTATTTAGAACAACCGTTTTCCGTGTAGCAGAAATATTAAAGAGATTGCTAAGACAATACTGTTTGGCGCCTTAATTATGACAATTGAAAAAGCCCTTCAAGGTAAGTGGTTATTGTAACGTAGTTTAATATTTCAGCAATTGTAAATGTTTATTTTTTATTATTCATTCCATAGGAACCGACGCCAACGCCACTGTAGTAGTCGGTGCTTTCTTAAACCTGCAACAGGGTCGCTCATTTTACCCGTAACATGTTGCCGATAAAACTCCTTTTGTGGCTAATGATAAACAGTCAATCCTTATAAGGCATCTTTAAACTTCACATGTAAAGCAAGTAAACGAGCTCTAATAAAAACTTGCTTGCAACCATAATAAAGTTTGGTCATTTATTCATTTGAAACTGTCCTCTTACCAAGAGTTATGTGGTTGACTTTCTAAAGATACAAAGCGATATATCTTGTATTTCACTATCCACATCTATGATAATATATAATTGGCTATATAATTCCACAAATATAAATGGCCCTTAATATAAAGCAGTTGACCTAGTAATCAATATAAATCAAGGGTCGTCCCTTTCGTGTAATAAAAGCCACAGGTGTGTTGAGCTTTGGTAGAACTTTAGTAAATGGCATTTATGACTACTTTCTCAGTATTAACCCCATAAATTTGTATTCTACTCTAATTAGGTTGCCTATTTATCAAACCTCATATATAAATAGATGCCTGTAGAATATGATAAACGTTTATAAAGTGTAATATCTAAGAAATTCAGTAACCTATCAATATTTATTACGCAAAATCTTTGTTCTGTTGTAGTTACTAAGCATGCCATTGACCATAATATGTTAACATTGATTGCATCTTAATGGAAAGGATGTATTGTTTTAATTTGTTATTGAGGTATTTTTTTGTATACTTGAAATGGGAATACGCTGTTCGATAAGCTTTAACCTTCTGCATGCATATTTATGGAGAGGATTGAACTCGTCGCACCAGATTAACAATGGACAATGGAACTTCTTATTCTTTGATTGTACTTAAATAATCAGTAATGTACTAAAACAAGTATTGATAGATGAACTGTAACATAGTAGAATTATAAATACACTACATTTACGAGGGACACTGATTATGTATTGAGAACTGGCAACACTGGTATTACCAGGTGAAATCTGAAACTGCATCGTAAAGATTGACATTTTGAGGTCATAAGTACTTAGAACGTTTTGTCGTGCGAGCACTATTTGTGTTTTTTGCAGTGTTTAAAATTTCATCTTAGTCAAAATATAGAATTAACTCGCAAAAATTTTCGAACTATGATTTATTATGACTTTCGATGTGGTCTAACTCAAGAACACTGCATCAATCAACTGAATTCAACTTTTGGCGATGAACGATGAGCGTCATCCACAGCCACTGTATATCGCTGGTACACTGAATTCAAACGTAGACTTAGTTCGCTCACGGACGAAGTTAAAGAAGATCGTCCAAAATCGATCGTTGTGCCGGAAAATATCGATGCTGTGCGAAAACTAATTGAAGAATATCGTTATGTGACATATCAAGAAATCGAGAGATGTTTAAGTATTAGTATGACCAGTATACATAAGATTTTGCACGAACATTTGTTTGTTCGGGAACTGCGTGCACGTAGGACTCCGCATTTATTGACAGATGCTCAAAAAAATGCCCGTGTCGATTGGTGCCGTAAAATGATTTCAAAATACAACTCTGGTGCATCCAAAGCGGTATACAACATCGTCACAGGTGACGAGTCGTGGATTTATGCGCATGAGCCAGAAAAAAAGGCCAGTCGGCTGTTTGGGTGTTTCAATGGGAAGCAAAGCCAACAAAAGTAGTTCGTTCTCGAAGCGTTAAGAAGCAAATGGTGGCGTTTTTCTTCACGAAAACTGGTCATGTGGCAACTGTGGCTCTCGAAAATCGAAAGACCGTTAATTCGTAGTATACGACCATTTGTTTGCTTGAAGTTTTCGGTAAATTGAGAGAAACCAACCCAAAATGACGAATCATTTTACATCATAACAATGCGAGCTCACACACATCACATGTAACAAACGAGTGTTTGGACACACAAAAGATCGAATTGATGGGTCATCCGCCTTACAGACCCGACTTGGCACCCAATGACTTGTTCTTGTTTCCAGTAATTAAAGATAAACTGCGTGGACAACGATTTTCATCGGCCGAAGAAGCGGTTGAAGCCTTCAAAACGCATGTTTTAGCGCTACCATCTTCTGACTGGACAAAGTGCTTTGAAGGGTGGTTCGATCGCATGCAAAGGTGTATAGAACTTAGAAGCGATTATTTTGAAAAGCAATAAAAGTATTTTTTATCAAATTCATTTGTTTATTCTTTCTAGTCTCAATACATAAATAGTGTCCCTCGTATTCAGTCTAATATTTTCAGAATAAAACTATAAACTTTTGTTCCCACACTAGAGACGCTGGACCTTTTTGACACTCGTGTGCAAATGACTCATTTCCGTCCACAATACCTTTTGATTTTTTTAAGCAAGTTTTGGAATGACTGAATACATAAATACGATATTTTGTAGGTAGTTGTGAGTAATTTAATTTCAAATATGCTTTGTAGTATTTTAATAAGCAATCTATTTCAATATCAATAAACCAGATGAACTTATAAATTATCACAAACATCATTATAAACATACCTATATACAAACCAAAGTAATTAAACATTGAACTAAAATCAAAATACAAATTACTTACGACTACACTACGGAGATAAAATAACACATTCATAAAATAGATTGTCTTGCTTTTTCTACTGCAAATTCATTAATTATTTCTTCGATATCTAATTTGTTAGGCAAGGCTTATCAGTCTTTCCAGACCCATTGTAGAACGGAGACGGTTTTTTATTAAGCTTTGGAAAAAAAATGGATAGAAGTTGCTATATTTGAAAAAGTATCTATTAGGTCATTTTTGTAAATAAATTCTAATATTTTAGCAGGATATTTTTCAGTAGTTAAAAAGTTTTAGAGTGTTCCAATCTCACCTACAAGATCAACAGCGCATATATCTGAATGACTATTATCAGTTTATTTAATATGTAGATCCTTACGAAATTGCGATAGGTAACTTTATCCCTAGTTATTAATTTGCCGCAGTCTTATAAAAAATTGAAAGTGTCACCATGCTCTTTAAAAGAGAAAATCTTTCCAGGACAGAATAGCTGTATCCAAAATACAAAAATAAAAATTGAATTTGGATTTAGTTGTTGGATTTACAATATCCTGATCTTTGTGTTCATACTGAAATTGTTGTTTAATTTTACATTTTCTGACTGTTTAAAGTTCTGGAAATGTTTGTTCGGTTTCTAAACTTGATAGGTTAGTTCAGCGCCACCAATTTTTCCTGCTACTTAACTTAAGCCCAGAGAAGCCCTACTAACGTAACCTAACTCCAAACTGCGTGAACTAATATAACCTAAATCCAAACATCCTCAACTAACCTAACCTAAGTACATACAACACCAACTAATCTAAGTCCAAACAACGTTAACTAACCTAAATCCGCCCCCTTCTCCTCCTCCTTACTCGTTCATTCGCCCTCTTCTCGCATCCTCTGCCGACATAACCTAAAAACTTTAGTTCGAACAATATCGAGCTAACGTAACCTACCTGGGAGAGGTTGGAGCTAACCTAACTTAACTTTATAAATATATACATACGACATACTTCCGACACACATCCGACATACATCCGGCATACATCCAACATACGTCAGACATAGTGAGGTAATTGGGAGGAATATTTTTTAAAGTAAAACCAGTTGTAATACAGAATTCTTAAAAGATTCTTTGACATAAGCTGTAAATGAAATTTTAACATGCTGCGTCAAGTTTCTACGCTACTAGTAAAAAATATAATATACCTAGAACGACGCTACACGATCACGTCAGAAGGTTACAGAACGAAAAGAAATTATATATTAGCGGAACTGTTCCTAGACAAGAATGTAAGCGGTATGGATGTTGATAAGCAAGCTTCTTATAATACTAATACAGAACTTTTACCAATTTTTGGTATCTTTAGCCAGCAATGTTAGTAAACATGGACCTTTGATCCCGTCTAACATACGAGTTATATTCGCTGGACAATCAAACTGCGGAAAATCCAACGCCTTAATATCTTTAATTTTATATGAGAGCTGACTTAAATTCTAAATCTTTGTGTTTTTGAAATGCCTTTAACAACCAAAATATGAACTGTTGCAAAGTATATTCAAACACTTAAATGAATTTTCGATGATTTAATAGGTCCTGGAGATGACAAGAAAGATTCAGTTATGGTGTTTGACTATATTCCTGCGAACGAACAAAGCGAGATCACACAGTTTTACTCGTACGGTAGGCACAAGTACATTGATGTTTTTACTTGTGCCAAACTTATTCTAGCGCCTTAAAACATCGACTCAGAAATAACACTAATGTGATTGCATTATAAAGACAAGACGATACCAATCCGAGACATATATTTTCTAACCATGTAGCGGTGACCTGTCATACGCTACATTTAAAGAAATGTGCTTAAACTGTTGGAATGGGGATGCTACGAAACAATTTTCTAACTATTGTGAAAGATTTTGATATTGATAATTGATATAGGAAGAATATTGATCAAAAAATAAGTATTGGGAAAGACATAAATAGTCAAAAGTTTGTGGACCATACAAAGGGTTATACTAGTTCTCACCAGAAATTTAAAAAAGCACATAAGCAATAGATTAAACTGCTGCAAGAGACACCATCTCGTTTACAAGACATCAACAACAAGGTTCCAAATCCTGTGAGAAAAGTTAAAGATAAAAACGTGGAACCGTCTTTAAAGAAAATTAAGCCAACAATTTCCGAGGAACAAATACATGGTTATTATGCAGATGTGTTGACGAGGAATGAATACGAAAACAATCGGTTTATGGAGTGAAGTAAAATTCTCAAACCCATACATAAGGTTTTGGGAAAAGTGTGTTGGAAATTGATACAGAAAACAGTGATATAACCTTAAACAACAGTGTATATCCCGGTATTAGAGGTCTATAGAATTTGCTAACCTTTAAAAAATCGGTCCTAAAGACACCGATTTTGATCTACAAGAAGATTTATTAAAATACTTGTGCATGATCAGATCAGCGTCGATTATTAGAAGAACGTTTAATCCAAATACCAAGATTCCCAAAAAATAACAAGAACTTTGAAAAATGTGTGCTACAACATCTAGATTTTTGGAGGAAATCAAGAGAGGTAATCACAGGTATATCATCCTGTTAAAATTATTGAATTTGTCCAACCAGACTAGAAATAAAAGCGAGAAAAGCAGATGAAATGTCCATAATACAAGAATTATGAGAGAACGGTATAATAGAATAAGTGTAATAAACAATTGCAGAGTTTTAAAATATCTAGATCGCTTAGGACGTTCTGAACGTAAGCGCTTGCAATCTGGTCAGTAAGGATCCCCCTGGATGTTGTTTTGTAATAACAGCAAAGGGGGGGGGGATTATGCAGCAGAAGCTAGTTTATACAATGCAAGAAACTAGTGTACAACCATGATTGGATATCCTCTAGAAGACTCTACCGTAGCAAGAAAAGAGTATGTGGACGTTGAATTAAAGAAGCATTTTAGTCTCTTAATTAAAGGTACTCGGGTCTGATCGTTAAATTTACGAGTATGCATGGTATAATATTGAAAAGTCTTAAAGAATTGGGAAAGGTATACAAATCACATTACTATGCAAGAAGGACTGCAGACCGCTAAAATTTATATACACCTAATACAAATATCCAAACTTCTACATTTGAAATATTCCAAGCTATTACGGATTATCTTAGTTGCGTTGAAAACTTGACAAAAGAAACAAACTACTCAGTATTGCACAAATATGAGTAAAGAAATCATCGTAAAAAAATTGTTTAAATCGGTTCGCCAAAAATTTCCTGCGCCAGCATACATCATTGACCATATACAAACAGATCTCTTGCAATTTGACTTAGAGGAATTACGATCACGTTAATAAAGGTTCCAAATATGTTCTTATTTGTTTGGATTGCCTTACAAAATACGCATTCGCTAGACCTTTAAGAAATAAAATCACGAGACGTTACCAATGCTGTGAAGAATATTTGGCAAACGCTGCTGCAGAAGGGGAAGAGTATTGCAACAAAAGTTAATTTGCAAAGTTATAAAATAAATCACAATTCTATATATTCTGCGATCAAGGCTAGTATGGTAGAACAACTTATCAAAACAATTAAAGGTATGTTGTGCAGGAAATTCTATTTACAAGGAAATTATAAATGGTTCAAAGCCTTGTAAAAAGTAATTGAGGAATACAACAACAGTAGACATCGGTCGATAGGAATGTCTCCTATTGAGATCGAAGCACATCCAGAAAAGTTTAAACTTTTTGCAAATAGTGGTGCTACAAGTCAAAGGAACTTGCTTAAAGTTGGAGATGTAGTGCGAATATCTAAATATAAGACTGCTTTTGATAAAGGGTTTTTACCCAACTGAAATACGAAATTGTTTAAGTGGCACAATTTCAACACACAAAATTTGTTACCTACTTGCTTCAGGATTTGAATAATAAACAAATGGGTACCTTGTACAAGGAGGACCTGCAGGTTACGAATTCCCCAGACATATATTTAGTTGTAAAAGTGCTTCAGAAGAGAAATATGAGCCGAGAGTTGTTAATTAAATGGCATAGACAACTGCCGTTCCATATGAACCTGTCCCTTGAAGAAATTCTAGATTACTAGAACGGGTGCAATGGCTTTTTCGTTCCAATGATCTAAAGAGCCAAACTACAGGACCAACCAAAGTAGTAGGGTCCCTAGTGAGGAACCAAACTAAAACAGGCCCCCCACAGAGAGCAGCAGCTTTTTCGATACTCAAAGTGGCAGACAGGGCAGACAGGGATCGGTATGCCATTCTAAGATATAATACAGCGATATGGAAGACAACGCGAAACCACAACATCACCTCCCAAGTATACATTGTACTTAAATTGTAAGAAACATGATAGCATTCTCTGGGGTAAACAATTTTGAAGTTAAAATAGTCCTGTATTTGGATCTCTGGGAGGAGACTGCTTCGGAGAATGTGATTGAAAAGTTTAATGGAAGAACAGGGAACATTTCGCGAGTTAGTGCGTGGAATGTCAGAAGTAAATAAGCTAGAGAACTTCAAAATTGAAATAGATAGACTAGCACTAGACATAGTAGGAATCAGCAAAGTTCCCTGACCAGAGACGGGGGATTTTTGAACTAGAGACTTTAGAATAATTCCTACAGAATCAGAGAAAGGAAATACGGGTGTGGTGATAGTTATACAAAAAAAAGATAGGATAACGCATAGAAAACTACTTACAAAAGAACGGAAGAGTACTCATGGTTAGATCAGAATCTAAACCGATAAATATAATAATAAAACAAGTATACATGCACATCTTTAGCTACAGTAAGGAGGAGGTAGAAGCGTTCTACAAAGATATCAAAGCCATACTAAGATACGTGAAAGGACATGAAAAATTATTAATTAGGAAGAATTTTAATGCAGTGGTAGGTGAAGGTAGGGAAAGAGCGATGGTAGGTTTATTTGGTTTAAGCACAAGAAATGGCAGGCGTAATAAGCTGGCAGAATTTTGCGACAAGTAAAAGACTGAGTTGGACGGTTTGATTTTTGGAAGTAAGGTTGGTCCTTGGATAAAACTGTCACTAGGAATAAAATCACCAGAACAAAAAGAAAGCTTCTACTAAGAGCACAAACACAATAGTTTTATCTCTTGAGTTTGAGAATAATAAAATGTTTGACGCTGTAAGGGGTCTATAGAACCATTGAAAACCGTAAACCCAAAGCAACACAACCTAAGAAGTTGGTGGCAGTGACCTTCATTGTCCGTTTTTCCCTCCTAGTTGGGAACGCAAAATTAAAAATTTCCATCAACAATTTATCAAGCAGGCTCGTACCTGAAACTATTTCATCTTAATGTATTCGGTTGGTTTGTCCTAAGGAAAATCGTCTTATGTGAAACGCGAGTTATGTAATCCCCCATTTGATATATATAAAAGAAACTAATACTTAAGAAGTATTAGAAATATTAGGAAATATGCAACAATGTAATTGAAGGACAATTTATTACAATTTATTTCAGTTTATTAACGTTCATGGGAACGGAAGCGTTACAAAGTAGCACAAGAATAAGTGACACTGCAGATGTCAGGTCACAGACGGTCGTAGACAGTCACGTACCGAGATTACGCAGAAGTAAGCTCGCAACAAAGTAGTTATAAATAGATTTAAGATTACAACAATGTATTATGAATAAGAGTCAAATGAAAGCAGACATTAAGTCTGCAAGTTCCCACAGAACTGTGAGGGGGTAGGGAGTTTATAAAAGGCCCGGGAGCTCCACTCGCAGTCAGTTCATCAAACGTTCAGCTTTCACATTTCAGTTCGTAAATAGCTCATTTGTACAATTAATAAATAATTCTTCGACTTAGATTAATTCATTTAAGATTGTCAAAGTTTCATTGTTCAATTCTGTTTTAAAAATTAAATAAATTTGTTAAAGTTCAAGAAGTCTTTTTAAAAAGAACCGCTCGAAGCCACGAACGTTAACTCGCGTTATTAAAAAACAGCACGCATGCAACATTGAACTTAGCAGTTGACCAAACTCCATCTTATTAGGCTAGAAATGTTGACCAAGGATTTACAATTTATATACACAAAATTCAATTTACATAAACTAAACAGATGGATCAAGAACTGCGTCGCTTATTTCCCGAACAATTTGACTTTTCTCCATAAAAATGTCGTTTTGTACTAAAACGGCTTTGTTAGCAGACAGTGCAGCCCTTTGGAATTACAAAATTAAAGAAAAATTTTAGAGTTGAGATTCTACCGTAAAAAATGATATTTGATATTTCGTTTGGCACAAGGGTCCTATTACTTTTTTCTTTGCAGGTATTATATACGTAATTCGGGTATAGTTAAGAGCAAGAAATATGCTAACCAAGCTTTTGGAAACCAGCCGAAAAGAGTGATCACTTCCGTCAGACTATTCTTAAAATCTTTGCTACGTACATTAACGCAGCTTAAAAGACAAAGAAATGGATGTTCGGGCTCAGTTGGAGAATAGGCGGAGTATTATAAACACCAAACAAAAAAATATAATTATGAAGGACCGCCTGAAATAAAAATAAGAAGTTAACAAAACGTATTAAAACATATAATTAATTAAAATGACATTTAAATGCACAGAACATAGTAGTATAATCAGCAAACCAAAAAAAAAACCAACAAAGTAATAAACTCTCTCTTTTACATATATCAAGAAAACAAAAGCAATACCCCCCCAACATATACCAAGAAAACAAAAGTAATAAACCCTCCCTCTACATATATTAAGAACACAAAAGTAATAAACCTTCCCTTAAAATGGCGAGCTGCTGTTTTTAGATCAACACCCCTCTGAAATAGCAATAAACCAACAAATTCAACACTAAAACCACAGTTCTAAATCCTTATAGTATACCTCAAACTGTATATATATATATATATATATATATATATATATAATGCTAAGATAATAGGGTAGTTTAGGGGTAGGTTAAGTCATAGTAGTCGTAGAATAAATAAAAACACTTCCAGTTTAAGAAAGCACATACTTCCAGAAGTTATAAGAGTAAATCGGTCACTCTACATATTGTTAATTGAGAGCACACTGTATATAAAATACGCGGGATTAAATGCATAAGAACATAGAAATATCTAAGAGTAGTTTACAAGTAAAGATAAGATTTGAAAACGCAACACATTGCATCAAAATTAAATCACCGAGAAACCTATATAAATTGGGTTTACAAATATTTAACAATTGCGTTAAAAATATCATTGTGTACGCAATCTAAATCATTCATTATTAGAAAATCGTACGTGACAGGAAGAAATCACATTTGTTCAAAAATCCAATATTATGTAGAAATAAACAAGCACCAGGCGATGCAGTAAAGATAATAATAATTAACAAACATTCGAATACGTGAGTTAATAAAAGGCAAAAGTTGGAAATTCTCAAATAATACCACGATATGCGGGAGGCATACGTGACTGTTAAGTCATGCATTCGAATATTTGAACTAAATAATTGGTGAAAATTCCAAAGTATGCGAGATAAAGCGGAAGTGTCGTCCCAGAACGTAAATAGACCAATAAAAAGCAGGTGGAGGTACGGCTTTATATACGATAATGACAAAGCGACAGAGTTAGTATACATTCAAACTGGGCTACGACTATGTTCAAAAGTACTAAGGATTTACGTAACCAGTAAAGCAAAATTAAAGTGAAATTAGAATTGAAAAGTGTGCGAATTTATGCAACGAAAATAAGTCGATCTATTAATAGACGTAAGTAAAACGACTTAATTAAAAATTTATTTCTAATGTTAATAAAACAGGGCTTCTAATACCTATATGTAATTTGGATTTTAATGTCAATCTGGATTTTATACCTACATTGAAATTATGTTAAGACCTACATGAAATTTATGGTGTAATCTCAATCTGGATTTAATATCGATTTTAATTTCAATCTGGACTTTAATTTTGGTTTTGATATCGACTTTTAATTACGACTTTCAATTGGAGATAGTTTAAAGGTGAAAGTATTCTAATTTGGACATATTCTGACTTGGTACGAAACAATTCATGGGGATGCAGATACAGACTAGGAAGGAACTACAGAACCCATTGTAGGTTAGCAATCTTAATACACTATACTGTTTTTAATTCAACATTTATTATTTTTTGTATTTGTAAGGGTCAACAAAATATAAACGGGTGACTTAACAATTTAGAACAAAAGGAATAGGCATCTTGGAACGTTCGAAGGTCCCTAAATAAGTAAAACGATAGTTTTGCTGGCTTTCAAAAAACCATAAATCTGGTATATGTAAACATTCTGTAAAAAGGGGAAAATTTTGAGAGTTGTAAATATTTAATCATTATATTGTGTACCGTAGAATTGCTTTATTTAATTAAATAAGCTAGTCGGGGCAAAAACCCTAATTTAATATTCCACATCATAGGGGCTTGATTGTTCAGGCGGAATATCACCGCAATTTTATGACATGCCCAATCGTGGGGCCTAACTTCACAACAATATATATATATATACATATATATATATATATATATATATATATATATATATTGCCGTGGAACTTCGCTCTAGCTTAGTACTTTCTAAAAAACATTCGAGGATTTTATTTATTTTCCAAAAATCGTCATAAATTTCACACAATAGTTAAATTTTTCAAAAATAATTTCTTACTCAGATTCTGCTTCCATCAACTCAATTACTTCAACAGCTCCCTGGCTAACTCAGTTGGGCCTCCTCTTGGATACCTAGATTCACTATCATACTCTTTATCGTTCACGCACACTCTCAATAAAACCACAAAATAATACAGCAATCATACAATATTTATTTCCCCCTATTTACAAATAAAATTCAAGATTATCCACATTTCAGGGCTCAAGTTACACCTCAATAAATTCTATTTTTGTAACGTCCAGGATTTTAACTTGACATATCAAACATATTGAATGTAACTGGAGTAAATGGGCCCTGAATAATACCTTATTTTCTTTCTTTATTTATAATTAATTTTGATTAGTACACTCTGGAGTATGGTGAGCTCATGATAACCCAGTTAATTATGAATAATGTATGCTTTTTACTTTGCATACTCTTACAACAAACACAAAAAAAAACCATGTACTCTTAACAATAAAAAAATTTAACTCCCTGAGGAACGTTAATAAGCTTTATATACACCTTTAGATTTATATTTAAATACCACAATAAAAGCTAGTTATACGTATTATTTTCAATACGCAAAATAATGCAAAATACCTTCATAGTTCACTCTCACACATCACAACTATTTTCATAGTTTATAAAAACCACAAATTCTAAAGCGTTACTTGGAATTTCTTGAAGATCCCTACTCCGTTGACGATGCGTTTAAGTTGTTTCGCTCTCGGTTTCGTGGTTTTGCTCTGCTCGCCGCCACCAGCTATTAGTAGATGAACACCCTCTAAGTTGTGCTGCATGTTCTGCATTCACAATGCATCCAAATCCAAATATATTACACTTCTTTTATAATTGCTTAATTTAATTTACGTTACTTTACCTCACTTCACGAGCTTGTTAAGATATATGTTGCACCTCAATAAAATTTAGACTCGACACTATCCGCGTTTCAAATTATGAGGCCAACACTGTACTACTTAATTTAAAAAATTTTATATACTTACAAGCTCGTGGTAAATTTCTGTACGCAGTCTGAAGCGATGAAAATACTAAGAGATCAAAGTTAAAAGAGAGCGATGCTAATTCTCTTAGAGTATTTATACAATTCGAATGCCACCTCTCGGCCACTCTTCCCGTGAAATACCTAATTAAAAATAATACTTCCTCAAATTTGGTTCAACCGTTTTTGAAATCTTCGAAATTTAGCTCGTCGTTACGATATTTTCCGAAAAACCCGCATTCAAATTTTCCCATATTTGTCTGTTCTACAACTAACTATATCGACCAATGATATATTTCGGGACGTCTTAAAAACCCCGCCTATATTAACTCTATTCTTCTCTTTTGCATATTCTATGTTTCCTTCTACCCTCGCTTGAGTGGTAGAAATTCGATATTACTGTCCGCGTTTCAAACTAACCCATGTGGACTGAATACGTGCGTTTTGAAATGAACTGCTATTATGCTTGTCTCATTCCGAAGCATATCATTGTTTGTCCATCCCTTCTGCGCTTTAAGGAAACTTTTAGTTAGCATTTATGCGAAACCTTCTATCGTTTGCACAATATACCTCGAAGCTTGTCCTTATCTACACAAATTAGGGGAACATGACCTTTCCAAAACATGCACGTGTTCAGTTAACGAACGCTTTAAATAACATTTCTAGGAGTTTACGTTTTAAGGTATTTTCTATATTCGACGTGTTTATTTGTTAGTGAAGCGTCTCACATTGGTATTATCGATTTTTCGAGCTCTTATGCGTATTAGACGTAATAACCCTTTGAATTAAACTCAATTAAATTAATTAATAACTTGCATTGGCTTCTACAGTTTATTTTCTTTACGAACCTAACTAAATTTTAATCACTAATTGTAAAATTTTGTTAATACTTGTTACTTTAAATTTACTAAATAAAATAAATTTCGCATGTAAATTCTGGTTGTTTCCTCTATACAGAGTGTTTGAAATTGCCTTGTTCTTACCTAGATCTAACCCTTTAAAACCACTATATAAATATATATATATATATATATATATATATATAAAAGTTGGCACTACAATGTCTTAATTAACACAGGTTTACAACCCCAGGAAAAAAAGAAACAGCCAACAGTGCTGAATCACCATCATGAGTATGGAATTAACTAGGTGGAATGGTCCTCGTACGTACACTATTAATATTAACTAGCCCCTCCCGTAAAGAAAATCATGCTCCCAAGAACAAAAAAAAAACACCAAGTTTAAGCGTCAAGTCGGCCTTGATAAACATTTTGTTGTGACCATTTCACAAGGGTCAATGCCCTAATCAAAAGAAAATAGTAAATTAACACTCACCGACGTGTCCAAGACGCAGGCGGTCTGTAAGTGTCCCCCCATAACAACAGGAGCGGCAATCCAACGTAGCTTTAGGGCAACCGGAAGAAGCTAGAATAATTACAGGCAAATTAATTTTATTCCTACCGAAAAGTATTAGTTTGTAAAACGCTGTATTGCGTGCACGAAATTCAAAAAAGAAAACGGAAACAAAAAATATAACAATACCGACGAATGTTTTCGTCGTGTATATGGAAAAGAAAGTGAATCTTGATTCCTTTTAAAATAACAAGCATACAACTCAATGCTAGTGTTATCAAAACATACTAACAGGTGATTAGTAAACTCAAAACACGGTTTATGGGATAGTTCAATACGTTATGTCGACGAGTTTTAGATTGAAACAATAGAGAAAGTAATTATACGCTATTGTAAGGTGTATCAAGTTCAAGGATACCTAAAACAGGGTATTGACTATTTAATTAATAGAATAAACTTTTCGTTTCGAAGTAAAAACGTTTAAAATGAAAATCATTAGGTGGCATGCTTATTGTGAACAGGTAAAATATATAGGATTTTGTTGATGGATTTGAGCAGAATCTAAGTAAATGAATAATGAAATACCAAAAAGGGGTATGTTTTAACGGACCATGCTAAAGTAAACGTAGCACCTTTCAAATATGAAAACAGGAAAATTGAATATAGCAAGCAAGACGTATATACTAATAAGCTGTGTGTTTTCGCCAGAAATTAAACCTCCAGGACAAAAATTTTTACTAGGAGTCCAAACTCAATCAGTTTATCTCTAGAAACAGGGGAAATATCGAAAAGCTGCCTGTAGGAATCAACTACTTTAAAGGAGTTTTCTGATAGAATTTAAAACTATCCTTCATGGTTCGAATAAGAGTATTTTAATGCATTTTGGTAAGTTTTAGCGTTTCTGTCATTCTCTAAAATTGTATATTTACTTAAAATTTTCAAAAAAAATTATCTAAATTAATAGTATATACAAATTTCAAAGCAAGTTTATAAACTGCTTTCATAAAAAGCACATCATCACGCTGTTGTGGTAATTAAATCTACGCGTAAATAGTGCTCTAACGAGGTTGTTTCCAAGCTCTTTTTATGCCAACTGAAATGAAGTGGTCATAAATGAATACCTTCCTAATTATATTCATTCACAAAGCCTTTTCAGCACGAATTCCATTGCAATTAACCGCAACACAGGTTATGCCAGCTAAAATAATTTGAAGAAATCCTGAATTACTTTGGAATATACTCTAATTATTTTATTAACAACCAAGTACCAACGAAGATTTGTAAAAGAAAGTCAATTTCAAAATTGAAACTTATTAAAAACTAGTAGCCTATTAGTTGATTTAATGGGTTATGCCATCATGAAAATGGAATATTTGATGTAAGAGTATATACTATAGTCCCGTGTAAAATATTACATTCAATATAATCGTTGCCGTATATCATCCCTATGGGATCACTTTTGACTAAAGCGGAATAACGTTGACGCAGACTTGTTGCCAAATTCTGCTTTCAATGTTTTGTGCTTCCGCATTTGAAAATTGAAACTAAGGAACATCGCAGGTATAGGAAATTGAATTTCCGCGATAATAAAGCTTATACTTAATCTTTCAACGTTTGAAGCTTCCACCTATGTTTTCAATGTCGAAATTACTTTTTATAAAAGCAAACTTATAATCTTAAATAAAGGAGTATAAATGTATAACCTGTCACGTTTGGAACTACGAATAGGTGATTAGAACGATATCAAAACTTACCGTTTTATAAAAATTAGGAGTAATCGCTTCTCAATTTTACCGTAAGATGTTAAAATCTTAAATTAAACACTCCACCCCAGAATATGCAATCTTCGTTATTCCTTATAAGACTAAACTAGATAACTACGGGTTTTCAGTTTCACTGTTAAAATTATTTCAATATTATCTACACTACAGAATTCAATATTTTGCATACAATAATCACCAGCCTTACCATTCTTTTACAAGATCAGGAGTACCACAAGGGTACAACTTGAAACCTATGATGTTTTTCTATTCACAAATGATCTTACAAAATAACTGAAAAGCAACGCGTTGTTGTTTGCCGACGATTTTAAACTTTATGCCAATATTCAATCTGAACGTGACTATCAGATTGTAAAAGCAGCTGAATTTTCACAACTTTTTTGTATTTACAACAACTTACAGCTAAACACCAATAAATATAAGGTAATCTTATTTTTGCAAAAGCGTTTACCAGTGTAATTGTTACGTTAATCCGTGCGGACAAGAGAAAAGTAAAATACATTAAGTAAAGCAAGAGTAGCTCGCTCCTTCTGGTACGGTTCAAAATTAGAGAAAAATTGAAAGAATTTATGATCGTGATAGCTCACAGCGTCGTAGAGTGGGGTGGGTCACACAGAAAGAAAAAGGAAACCAAAAGAAAGAAATTTATTTACACGGACTTAAGAAAACACCATAAAAGGAACGTAACAATATATAATTACAACCTTTGTTATTAAGAATGAACGCGCATTTCACAGGTTAAAGAGGTTGATATGTTGTATGACTAGGGGATATCTTTCTCAGTCATCATTCTTATTAGGTTTTCAGTCCGGGAACTAGTTACACGCTTACACCTTGATTGTTTCCAATTCTGAGCTACACTACACATTTCCCTAAAATTCTCACAGCCTGCAATAGTCTGATTCAGATCAACATCTACCTCTCCTTTCCTATCTCCGCCTGTAATATATCCCGCACTATTCCCCAAATGCCTTGTAACGTGTCCTGTCTTCCTATTTCTCCTATTTTTTCTTTAGATTTCCGTATATCCTTCTTCATCTACTTTTTCTAGACCCTTTTTATTATTAACTTTTTCTGTTCGTGCTACCATTGTCATACATCTGAAGCATCACATTCCAAAAGACTTCTACCTTCTTTGTGTCTATTTTATTGCCTATAATTCTGAATTTTCCCCGCACACTTTCAACAATTTTTTCCCTGTTTCTATATTTGTAGTCTTCGAACACAGAAGTTCCTTTTTCTTGTTAGATACAGCTCGGTTCCCTATATATATATATATATATATATATATATATATATATATATATATACTCTATATCACCAATACTCAATAGTATGTGAAGGAGATTAAGTAACCTGTGGCTACCAAGATGCACAACACTTAAACATTTGACGAATTAAGAACTTTCCAATAAATTCTTTGTTACAATCAACATTAGTTGAGAATATTGCAAAACCAACACCTGCAGTTACTTATAATAATCATTAAGTATAAGCACAATTATATTTTTGGTCATTAGCTTTCCGTCTTGGAACTGGACAGACCCGTACCTTTAGTGATTTCTATTCAGAGCTAACTACATATTTCCCTGAAATTTCCCTTGCCTACATCTTTGACTATCTGTGTGTAATTGTCTAACCTAGGTATACTTTTACCTCGCTTTTTCCCATTTCTATTTCTACTATATTCCGCACTATTCTCTCATTCCTTAGTATGTGACCTATTATCCTATCTCTCCGATTTTTTACTGTTTTTCATATTTTTGTACCTTTCCCTACCATCTCTAAAACCTCTTTGTTTTTAGCATTGTCTATTCATGATATCCTCATCATATGTCTGTAGCACCATGCTTCAAACGCGTCTGTCCTTTTTCTGTCTGCTTCCCCTACTGTCCAACTTTCACAGCCGCACATCTTAGCTACTCCCAATACCTTGCCATCTTTCAGACTCTTTAATGCTAATTTAAGCTCATCTCTAAATATAGGATATGCCTAGTCATCCTTTTCAATGTCCAATTCTTGTTCTAGTGCTGTTAGTTCCTGTCCTGCATATAAATTCTCCATATATTTTTGCCATCTAACCACTTTGGCTACATTTTCTATAATGTCGCTTTCCGTGCACCTTATATTTTTGCTATTGGGTTTTATATCTTAAAAATGCATTCTAATTAGTTTGTTGCTTCGCTGACTTTCCTATTTTCATTTTATATTGTACCTCTTTGCACTTTTCATTAATCAATTGTTCTTTAGTTTTTCTGTATTTGCGAATAATTTTGCGTTTTGCGGCATTGTATCTCTGTTGTCCCGCTTTATCTGGTATGTTTCTTTATTTTCATCTTTGTTTTATTAAATTCAGTTTTGATGTGTGTCAATGCACATCATATACCACCATAGTGGTCGTAGCGCGGGCAACTTTTTGCTAGCATACAAAGTAACCCCGTAGAAGTGGAAGTTTTAAATTTTATTGAAAGACGTTAGGCACACCTGGAGAACTGGAAATTGTGGCGACGTCTGTGGCAGAGAGGCTAAGCACGCCAACGTTGAGCGGTTAGGTGTCGGTACTGTTAGCAGGGAAAGCTACAACGGCACTTGTGCGATCTAGGATGGTCACCTGGTTAAATCTAATTGAGAGTTACTAACAGGACTCTTACGACGTTTTTGAACCGTGAAAGTCATGGTGGACGACTGAAACGGAAAATATCTGACCCACTACGCAACAACCGCATGAATTAGGAATGGAGATTTGGAACTTCGAATATCAGGGGAGTGTACAATGAACAGTAAGAAATCTTGAATAAAATGAAAGAAAAACGCCTGGATGTGCTGTATGTGAGTGAAGCGAAAAGGGAAAGATGTTTAATTAAATGACGGTATGTTGAGTTTGTGGTCTGAAGTACAGTGGAATGAGTTCGGGGCAAAAAATGTTGGTTTAATTTTAAATGATCAAGCAAAAGCGTGCATGAAGTAATATGAATTGGTGTCTCCCCGCATCTTGTGAATTAGGATGAAAGTGGATTTCAGAAAGATTTTTTTAGTAGCATTTCATGTTTCCGTGAATGGCGATAGAGGGCGTGAGCAGTTTTGGCAAGAATTGGAAAATGTATTAAACAAACACGAAAGCAATGACCGTGTGGTTCTATTAGGTGATATGAATTGTTGAGTCGAAGTACACAGAGAAAATGCTGAACATATGGTAGGTTCGTTTGGTGATCCAAGAACAAAGGAAAATGGAGATATGTTAGTGAGTATTTGTAGGGAAAATGAACTGCTTGTATCCAACATATGGTATAAGCATGGAGACCTACACAAGTACACATGGCGAAAGGGAAATGCGAGCAGCATAATTGATTTGGTTGTATTTGATGAAAGTTTAAGGTAACTGGTAAAATTCACAGGAGTAATGAAAGGATCAGAGTGTGAAACTGATCATTTTTTGGTTTTGTCCAAATTGATCATAGCCAAAAGTGGGCGTGAAGAAGAAAGCAGAATGTGAGACAACCAAGAGTGAAGTAAAACGCCTTTGAAAGAGTCCACACGAAGAGGATACGCTACTATATTAGAAGGAGAGTTGAATGGCAGCAAACAAGAATATAAGAATCCTCTGAAGTTTGAAGATGTGGAGAACGCATGAGATTGTTTGAAGAACAGTGTGATGAAATGTGCTTTGGAGATATGCAGAAGGACTATGATGGTACATATAACAAGAATGCATGATGGAGCGATACGGTCTAAAAGGTTGCCGAGGTATAGAAAGTAACGTAATAATAATAACAACATAACAGTAAGCGCGTACACACGTAAAAGCTAACTGTTCCTACATCAAACACAAACTATAGAAAAATTGTTTTACGGATTATTACAAGGGTGTAAAATTATAATAATGTAGCTGGTTATGTATAAAGAAATACCGAAAACATCAATCTAATGTGCCAAAGACTTAGAAACTTTTGTCAAATATATCAAAGTGACACTTGAAGTTGATTTTTGAAAATTTCTACACTGGTAAATTTCCCCGTTGTTTTTCAAAATATCCCAAAGATAACAAACTAACGATATCTCTAACAACAAGGATGTTCCGTCTTTGTTGGCCTACCTTGTTGGGCAGGTGCTCACAAGGGTTTTGGGGTTGTGCAATTCGATACGCGTAGTCAGTAACTTCTTTAAAACCTTACTAAGCGGTCGTGTTTTGCTATCATTGATTGCTCCCTCTTCATTCGGTTATTTATAATTAATTGTGTAGTTATATTTACATTTTGTATACTCGAGGTTATAATAACAGTCCTCAGTTAATTATTATTATGAATAAATGAGTTTTAAGTTCGGAATTTATTACTTGTTACGTCATCATCAGCAGTCACGATTACAACCGAGTTTTATAACGCGTGACACGAAGCAAACGGATTGGCAAGTATCAAAATTTGATATTTTGGGTGCAGGATTTTGAAAAAGTCACACCATCCTACCAACTACAACAAACGTACATTATGAAATTAATACAAACTCTAACTCGCATCTTAACTGGAGATATTGCTAGTTTAAATGCAATATTAGCCAATATAATATGTGAAAAAACACATGTAAAGCTATCTACGATAACAACGCTCACTAACTCGCAAATGGAAAGCTGTTACTGAATCAATGAGTAGTATTAGTTCAATTAGTTTTTTAAAATCATAAGCAATAAGAACTAAAGCATTTAGCAAAAATAGCACTGTGAACGTAGACAAAAGTAACTTAATAAGTGATGCAAGATAGGTTTTGGGCCCTTTGGGGCGGCTTTTTAAAAAAGCTTCTTCAAAAAACTCTTCTATCAATTTATTTGAAACAGAAATTACAATATTAATTTTAATTTACATGTGCGTTATATGTAGTAACGTGTGGAGATCGAAATAATTCTAAGTTGACTTTCACTATTTAAAACAAACTAAAATCACGGTGAGTAGCTGAACTACTAACAATGTTGAAGTTGTGAAGCTCTTGACTGACTGGCCACCTTGGGCTACTGAGGGTATTTATGCTGTTCTTGCCCCTCACGTTGCTTATGGGAATTGCAGAGCTCATGCCTGCTAATTTCTTTGTACAATACAATGTATTACTTCTTAGTAATCTTAATTCTAGTAATTGCTGTCTTATAACCTACTGTGACCTGCACCTGCATATTATGTTGCGTCTGGAATACAATGTCTGTTTCCGTTCTCATGTCTGGTTTGCAAACTTTCATTACCATTTTTCAATGTGTCCTTCAATTTATACATTGTAAGAATCTAACTTAAGATTTAATAATTTCATTTGATTACATATATATCCTAATTTGGGGGATACGTAACTCGCATCAAAATAAAATTCACATATAATTACTATTAATAGAAACAACTACACTTCTATTACTAACAGTCAAAAGGTTATATTGCCATCCTATTCAAACTGCAATAGAAATAAAACAGAAAATTTGAGAAGTGGTATTATCAAGAAAGCGATCACTGTATCGCATTAAAATTCTTTTATGGATGGCATCAAAGAGCCTGCCACTTGCCCAAGTGAAACAGAAGTAAGAGCTTCCCAATATCATATTGGTAATACAGCAGGAAATAGAGTAAAGACGATTAAGCAAATAAAATGGATTTGAAAACTAAACTATGCGGTTTTAAAAACTTTTTATTATACTAACGAATGCAAGGACAAATCACTACCAAGATGGAGGAACTACTTTTTTCTGAGTTTAAAAAACATCACCCAGAGTTAATGATTACCGAAATAAAATATTTGGGACCGTAAAAATGTATTAATACGAAATGAATACTTAACACCTGTTGAAATGCTACACTTCGACGAGAAGTAGGTAATCAGTTTTCTACGATGCGAAATTTTCAGGACGCTGAAATCGATATACAAGACGCATACGCATTGAGTAACGGCAATTACAACACCCGAAATTCTAACGAATGCGATACAACATATGATCGATTATATCAATTTTAGAATTTTATGGAAGCATTAATCCATGAAAAAGACTAAGACTTTCACGACTAATTTCTCAAAAAAGTTGCAACAAATTATTCAAAATGTAGATGCTGTTATTGCCACATATTTACAAAATAAGGATGATCTAAACACATTTGCAAATACTTTATATGCTAGTGTAGTTATAGTGCTTAAGCTTCTAGGTCAATATCCTTCCAAAATCTCTGATTAGCAACAAATAAAAACAATTAAGGAAAATCCCGTTTGAAAAAGAAGAATGTTAAAAAAATTGATGAGCTAAGAGAAAAATCTGATGCAATTAGAGAATTTCTAAAAGGCAGTCTATCACCCAAAAGTAATACTATATTGAAAAAGCTAAATTTGCCAAAGGAATCGCCTACTGCCAATCACAAACTATAAGAATTCTATGACGAATTACGTCAAAAAGCTATAGCCAACTTAATAAAATTTCTAAAAGAAAAATACAAAATCAAAGTTTTGTCATCATCATCATTAGGTCTTCAGTCCTGAAAATGGTTAGACGCGTACTTTCATTGTTTCCTATTCTGAACTAACCTACACATTTCCCTGAAATTTACAGAGTCTGCATCTATCACTATCTGATCTAGGTCTACATCTACCTCCTTTTTCCTATCTCTGCTTGCAATATATCCCATACTATTTTCCTAAAATGCATTAGAACGTATTCTGCCCGTCTACTTCTCCTATTTTTTTTCCACAAATAAAAGTTTTGTAATGAAAAAAAAATATTTAAATAATATTTACAGTAATAATGACACAAGTTCCACTTACCAACTTAATGAAGAAAAATTTACAAAATCTTGGGAAACAACTGGGTCGAGTTTTGTGATGACTGATTTGAATCCCCCTTGGTTGCATGAACTTAATACTGAAGTTGCTGAAATTAAAACCATGACTGTAATGCAATAAACAACATCAGGTTTAAAGAAAGGTTTATTTAAATATAAATCAAGCTAAGCGACTACACATGATGAAAGCTTCTTACGTTCTTCTATATCTCTTAACAACAAGTTACAGTAACCCCTTACTTACTCCCTCTACTACCCTTAGGTCTATCGACACACGCAGAAGGCCTGAAATATTTTGCACATCCTCCGGCGCGGCGGCACAACTTAGCTTATCACTTCTTACTTCTAAAGGATACAATAATTGTATTGGGCGCCTAATTACGGTGCCATTCGCAATCTTAACGTAACAGGCACGCACTTTACCATCACGGCCGTTTATCACGTCTTTCACCAACCCTAATTTTCACAATAACCGTCGCTTATCATTTCCATGTATTAATACGATATTGTCTTGCTTAATCGCACACTCACGCGCATTCACGTTGTGATGAGCTCCTCTTAATAATTGTAAATATTCTGCGCTCCATCTTTACCAAAAGTAGTCTATAACGTGTGTTCTCTGCTTCCATAGCCCACGAATCTCATCTCCTTTAATAACACGGTCAACAAAAGGAATAGTAGCCAAAGCGGGTCCCAATAAAAAAAATGCGAAGGGGTTAACGGCATTACATCTATAGGTTCACTACCTAGGTATGTGAGCGGGCGGGCGTTTATTGTTGCTTCAACCTCGGTAATAAATGTATTTATTTGATCTAAATTTAGTAAAGAACGTCCTATCGTAGCCCTAAGGGAGTCTTTTACACTTTTTTCCATTCGCTCGTAAAATCCTCCGTGCCAAGCCGCTGGCTCTACTATAAACTTCCACTTAATTTGGTGACTGTTCGCAAACTCGATCAATTCTGTACTCGCCATTACTTCGTTTAAGGTCAATATTTAACGTAATATTCTTTTAAATGTTTTAGCGTTATCTGAGCAAATGACCTTAGAAATCCCTCTACGGGCAAAGAAACGTTTACATGCACTGATTGTAGACGAAACATCCATTTTCAGAACTATCTCTAGTTGAAACACTCGTATAACAGCGCAGGTAAATAAAAGCGCATAACATGGCTTTAAAATACAACGGTCCGGCGAAGTCTAAACCTGTCACTTCAAAGGGGTTTGTTTGCTGTATTCGATCTCTAGGTAACGGCGCGAAGGGATGCGACTCTGATTTTCCACGAAGTCGTTTACAGATAACACATCTTGCTAAAACGGACTTTATTAATAGCCGTCCTCGTACAATCCAAAATCGTTTACGTAATTTATAAAGTGTTGCATTTACACTACTATGATGAATAGTTTTATGAAACTTCATTATTAATAATTTACTTAAGTGTGCATTTTTTGATAGAAAAACGGAATGCTTGAGGTCGAAATCTTCTCATAAATCATGAAGACGTCCACCCAAACGCAGCAATTCATGTTTATCCAAAAATGGGCTTAAAGTTAAAATACTCGCTTTCCGGTCAATGCCCTCACCCTTTTGTAAACTGTTAACCTCCGAATAATAAACTTCCCGCTGCGCTTGCCTCAGTAAACATATACTATACAACACACTACCTTTTTGATTTTAATTCTATCGTTCTGATTGCACCAGTTAATTCCCAACACCTTTTGACTTTGTGCATTGTGCGATTCAACCTTGCTGTTTACTTCGAAATCGTAATTCGTCCATTTGCGTAAATTCATGGAGGCTTCTTGAAAAAGCTTACTTAAAGAGTCTTTTAAATGTTCTGCAACATTGTCGTTATTGTACCATAAGAATCGATGTGCGTCTTTATCGTCGTAATGTAAATAAATTTGTAGAAATGCTTTTTCAATGTCAGCCGTAATTTGGATCTCGCCTACACGATAATTAAGCAAAATCTTAATTAAATCTGGACTTAAATTAGGCCCCTTTTCTAATAAGTCATTTAACAAATTTTTGTTCCGGGGCATGTGAAGAGGCATCGAAAACCACTCGCAAACGCGTTGTTTGTTTATCTTCTCTAAAAACAGACCTGTGCGGCATGTAGAAAACACAATCGCCATTTGTTGTTTCAGTATCACCGCGGGAATTTAACTCGGCATAATTATTATCCAACATTTCCTTGATAGCAGCGTTATATTCACATATTTTGTTAATATAGGTCAATTTAAACTTTAGCCTTTGGGCTCGAACTCGCGCACTAATTAAATTATCATTTTCAATCACTGCATTCTCACTCTTCCACGGTAACGCTACTAAATATCGATCATCACATTTATGAACGTTATTTTTCAAAAAATTATCAAAAAATCTCTTATCGTCGTCTGCTTCTTTGGTTATACCTATTGTTTCCAAATCCCACATACTTTCGATCTCGGCTTCTGTCTTTATAACTGTCGCATGTAACACTGTCTGCAGATTTACTCCTATTGTTATAGCATCAACTGGTATGGGACCATGTAACGCATAACCAAATTTCGTGTCCACTGCTACTACACCTGCGTTAAGACGAATATTTTTTCCTGTCACTACTGCCCAGTAATTGTCCGCCTCTATAAGTATATGAATTCCATCAACAATTAACGCTCGATCTATATTAAACGGGATATTAGCAAGCTGCAAGTTTTGATACTCTACCACGCTTTCTTTAGGTATATGTAAATTATCCATGCAAATTTCTGGAACTTTCACAGCCTCAATCGTAAAATTTCATCTGTGTGTTGTCCCTTCAAAGTAATTAAAACGCGGTTGTAAAGTTTAGACGGTATTGATGAACTATTTCCAAACGCGGCAATACGAACCCTATGTTGTTCAACAACAGGTAAATTTAATACCCTTGATAGATTCTCCTTAATTAATGAAAGTAGACTACCGCCGTCCATTACTAATCTAATTAACTTCTTTGAATTTTCGCCAAAGGCATAAACACAAGCCGTTTGCAATAGCACATTTTTGTTTATGTTTGTCATCAAACTGGACACCGACAGCGCCGAAGTGTTTATTGAACTCTCGCCTTTCGTTAATTTTACAGTAATACCTGTCATCTCAGCGTTGTGTCTATCTTTAACAGGCTTAAAGTTTGGGTCGCATATTATTGTTGCATGCCTAACTTTGCATTCTTTAACAATTTCCTGCTGCCTTTAGAATTCTCTCTTCCTCGCCAAAGGTACATCTGCGTCACACATTTTGGTTTTATGTTCTTTCTTGCAGAAAGCACAGCATTGAAGACGTTTGTTCGGGGTGACTAATAAACTAGACGCAGTTCCTTTGTAATGCGTTCTCTTCTCTGTTGAAAGCATCTTTTCTTTACCATCTGCATCCGGTTTTAAAGCTTGTCCCAAAGACTCGATTTCGTTTTTAAGAAACTGCAATAAATCCTTTACCTGGCGATCTGCATCTTCCTCTGACCTTGATGATGAACTTTCTAAATTATTCGTAGTAATTTCTAAATGATTGGATGATTTCATTTTCATTTGTCGATAAAATCCTAAGCGCAATTCCGTAGGCAACGACTTCATGAGAATCGACTTTACGATTATGTTATACTGAGAACTAGATACTTCTAAGATTTCAAGAGCACGTTAAGCTGAAGTAATTAGATTGTAATTCTTCCTTAAAGTGCTTACGTCATTTCTGGATTTTACAGGTTCGATTTTCATAATGCTATCGATATATTGTTCAATTAGCCGTTCCTTATTTCCAAATTGATCTTTTAATATATTCAAAGCTTCTTCATAGAATGCTCTGGATGGAGGAAATCCCTCAATTGCTTCAGTGGCCTTTCCCGTGACATACATTCGCAGATAGTTGAATCTATCTCCGTTCGTTAATTGTTCATTGTCGTGGATCATACTTCTTAATTGTTCCCAGAAAGGAAGCCAGCCCTTTGCAGTACCATCATACTTTGCTAACTGTACACGTTGAAGCTTCACTGACGTAAAGGACGGCCTACTTGCTTCGTTACTTACTGGTACCGTATTCGTTAAATTCGAGTCAACCTCTATCTGCGATCTTTCTGGGAGTTTTAATCTAAATTCCAACTTAGACATCGTGGTTACAGCAAACTTCTTCATATTCATACCTTTCCATAACTCGTCCTCTAGATTTTCCTTAAGCAGAGGTTCAATTTGCTTATCAATTTCTTTCAGATTGTCACTTGCAAGCTTTAACTTTGACATAGCTGTATAAATGTCTACGACACTGAAACTATTTTCTAGCATAGAATTTATATTATTAACTGTTTTAGTTAAGTGCGTTCTACAGATTGTCCGTTTTACTTGTTCAATCACGAAGCCTCGATAGTATAGCCGTCTGTTAAATATTCGCGTTCACGTTCCGTTATTCCGAATATTCACGTTAAAGCTCGTTTATATTTATCGCCAGATCTTCCCGGGTTTCGGCACCAAAGTTGATGTAATGCAATAAACAATATCAAGTTTAAAGAAAGGTGTATTTAAATATAAATCAAGCTAAGCGACTACACATCATGAAAGCTTCTTACCTTCTTCTATATCTCTTAACAACAAGTTACAGTAACCCCTTACTTACTCCCTCTACTACCCTTAGGTCTATCGACGCACGCAGAAGGCCTGAAATATTTTACACTATGGCCAAGCCAATGTTTAGACATGAACAAAACACAATCGCAATTACTTAACTTAAAAATTGGAATATTTTGGGGCCCAATAACGTTCATAACTTTTGGTTAAAGTGTTGTAAACCATCACATCTACCGCTAGTAGATTCTTATAAAAAATCACTTAAATACCCTAAAAGTAACCTCAGTATTTATTATTTGTTCAAACATGCCTTATTCTGAAACAAGAAAACCCCACCAATCTTCAAAATTATAGACCAATCACGTGTTTGTCAGCGATTTACAACTTACTAACTAGTCTAATTAAAAATCTAATTTATAAACATTGCAACGAAAACAATAGCATTACAACTGAACAAAAAGGATGTGTTAGTGAATGTTTCGAAAGTAAGGAGCAGTTAATATACGGCACAATAATTATGAAAGATGCAGAGACAAAGAAACGTAGCTTACATTGCTGCTACCTAGATTTTAAGAAAACATGATTTTGTACCTCATAATTGGTTAATGTTTGTTCTCAACTTGTACAAGATTCATCCAGCTATTCAAAATTTGAAAAATCACCTAATGACAAACTAGAAAATTTCTCTAAATATCAATCAAAGTTTTATAGATTTCAAAGGTATAAATGGCGGTGTCTTCCAAGGTGATTCCTCGAGTCCACTCTTGTTTTGCTTAGCCATAAACCAACTTTCTCACTTATTAAACAAAACACACTTAGTTTATGAGCTAAACAATAAGAGAACATTTAATTATCTATTATTTATTGACGATCTAAAACAAATTGCCAGTTTAAGAAAACAATTAAAGTTATTAGTTCGCAGCACAAATATTTTCAGTAATGCCTTCAAATGAAATTTAGGATAGTAGGATAAACAGGTTGATTATTACCAAATTTATAAAAGGTTACACTAATGACACTATAATTAATTTTAAAAACTACCACCCAAGAGACATATAAATACTTTGGGTTTCGACAATGCAGAGGAATTGATAATAAATCACTAAAAAGCGAATTTGACAAAATTATACAATCAGAGAGTAACTAAACTACTAAACACTAAATTTAAAAAAATTAATAACAGTCAAATAACTCGTGGGCTGTAGCATCGTTATTTTAATCCTTCAAAGTAATAAAATGGACCGAAACAAATTTGGACGGTTTAGACAATTAACCAGAAAACTTCCCACAAAATTCAGATGTTGACAGACTACAAATTTCCAGAAAAAGCGATTGAAGGGGTCTATTAAATATAAAAAAACCTATACATTAACCAAGTACTTGAAATGCGTGAATACTTTTTCAATAAAAAAAGCAAAATTGAAAGGAATAATACATTTTTTTTATGAGTTTCTTTGTGCTTCAACAGCTACAGGTTATTAGCGCTGTGTAGGCTTTTACAACATAATTTTTGTAAGTTTGATAAAAAGTAGTAGCTTCTGAATAGCATCTGTGGTATTGGAGAGAATGGCAGATGTATTGTTCTGTAGTCCACTTTTTCTTCTTTATATTCTAATCATGTAGTTAGGATATGCTCTACCGTTATTTTGATATGGCATGGTTGGCAGATTGGTGGTGGTAGCCGATGTAGTTTGTGCTGGTGTGTTAATTTAGTATGTCCTATTCTGAGTCTTCTTCTCTTCTCTTTAGTTTCATGTTTGTTAGTTTGTTTTTGTTTTTAGTTGTTTCTCGTAGCTTTCTTATTTTGTTTTGTGTGTCTACACTTTTCCATTGTTGCTCCCAAGCTTCATTTAGTTTATTTTTGGCATGTATTTTTAAATCTCGTAAGGTTGTTTGTGTTTCGTCTATTACGGGCGTGTTGCAAGCTTCTTTAGCCATCTTGTCCGTTTCTGCGTATCCACTGATACCTGTATACGATGGTATCCATATAAATACCGTTGTTTTTCCAGTTTTATTTAGTTGGTTGTTTTATTTAATATGGATTTAACCAATGTGTTGTCGGAGCAAATACTTGCCATCGAGTACAATGTGCTCAGTGAGTCGGTAAGTATTGCATATTGGGTGTTAGAACGCTTTTCAATGTAATCCAACGTTTTAACGATGGCGTATATTTCCGCTGTGTAGATGGATGTGTGGTATTCTAACCGGGTGGTTTCACTGTATTTTTCACCTGTTTTGTTTGTTGTAACCGATCCGTCGGCATATATCTTTTGGTAGTCTTTATAATCAATTTTCAGTATTTCACTTAGCTTATTTTTGTAATCGGCCGTCAAAGTATCTTTTTTGGTATTGTGCAAGGTCCATACGTGGTTTAGACTATCTATTTGGCAGGGAGAATTAGTTTTGGAAGGTATGGAATTATATTGTGGGTGAGACGGATGATATCAAGAGAGGTTAACTCATCTTTTGCTCTAATTGTGTAGGGTTTTGTGTTTTTTGTATGTCTTCTATATAATAGTTAGTACTAAGGGTTTTCAGTTTCTGTGTAGTTTAGATGAGTTTGCAGGTTTAGTATGTTTAAAGTGTAGTTTAAGAGTATTTGTTTATTTCTGTATTCGTATGGCGGTTCACCAGCTTCGTTGTATATACTCATCCCAGGGTTTGTTCGGTATGCACCTGTTGCTATTCTATTGAGGAGCTAGTTATGTATAAAATCAAGTATGCTACCTTTTAGCCCAATTTGTGTTATTATTTGTACTGTCCCGTGTGTCCAAGTGGTGTCGTAGGCTTTCTCCAGGTATAGTGCAATAGCTATCGATCGTTCTTTGTTTATAAATGTGTTTTTTACAGGAGACTTTAGTTTACTAATTTGGTCAATCGTTGAAGGTTTCTTTTAAAACCGCATTGTAGTTTACTTATAATTTTGTGTTTCTGGAGATACCAGGTTATTCTCCGGTTCCCTATCTTTTCCATAATTTTGCACATGTTACAAGTTAGTGATATTGGTCGGTAGCTATTTGCTTCCATTTTATCTTTGTTGGGTTTTAGGATGGGCACAATGATGGAGTGTTGCCATATCGATGGAATACATCCCTGTGACCAAACTTTGTTGTAAAACTCTGGAATTGTTATTTTAAAGGTGTTAGGTAGTTGTTTAATCATGATGTTGTGTATATCATCTGGTCCTGGACTAGTATTTTTAATCGTCATTACTAAGTCTTCCAGTTCTTGTATGCTCAGGTTATCATTGTATTCTTCTGATTCATTTTTAATGTATTGTAGTGGCTGTTTTTCTGCATTTATTTTAATTTGCTGGAAGGTAGTCGAGTATTGTTGGGTGCTGAAGGTGTCTTGAAAGTGCAATGCCAGCGCTTCAGCTATATCTCCGGGATCAGTTACTATTCCACTTACTGTGTTTAGACCAGGGATGATGAAAGTTGTGTGTCATTTGTTGATACTATTTATTTTGTTCCAAACTTGTTTATTTGTAGTGTTGTAGTCTATTGTGGCAATCAACTTTGGCCACGACACCTCTTTGTTTTTCCTCGAGACTTTTGGCTTTAGTTGTTTAAAGGTAATATGGTTGTCTGCATTTCGATATCTTTTGAATTTGTTGAAAGCTTGCTTTTTTCTTTTATTGCATTTTTGCAATCAGTGTTCTACCATAGTATATTATACATTTTTTTGTTACTGTAGTGTAAGATGTGTTTGCAGCACTTTGGATCGTGCTTGTAATTTGTTCTTTTGTGTCATTGATTGCATTGATTGTTAGGTTGCTGCAATCTACGATGTTTTTGATTTCTTCCAGTTAGCTTCATTAAATATCCAAGTATGTGGTGTAGTCTTGATTTTTTCATGGTATGTATTTGAGTCCAACGTTATGGGAAAGTGATCGCTGCTATAGCAGTGTGGTAAAAGATCCCATTTTATTTTGTCAACTATATCGGCGTGACTAATAGAGACGTCTATTGATGGAGAAGGAGTTTGTTTTTGAATTGAGATGAGTTGGTCTATCGTCTTTTAGTAGAATTAGGTTGTCGGATTCTAGAGTTTTTGCAACGATTTTGCCATTTTTGTTGGTACTTGCGCCGCCCTATTAGGGGTTATGTGCATTAATGTCTCCGACTCTCAAATAGGGTGGCGGTAGTTGTTCAATGAAATTTTGCAGTTCCGGTTGGGTTAGATTTAGACTTGGGGGGATGTATACGTTACATACACATGTTTCTTTTGGTAGGTATACTTATATCGCAATAGCTTCCAGGTTCGTTGTTATGTTTATTTTCCGCGAAGGTAGCTCCACACTAACGCATGCACATACTCCTCCACTGGCATGCTCTGTATTCCTTGGGTTGCTATAGCTTTCATAATTTTTTATATAAGGAGGTTTGTTTTTAATGTTTGTTTCTTGTAGGCATAATATTTGTGGCTGTGTTTCCTGTCTTAGTTACTGTGTAAAAACCATTGCAGTTAAAGTGGATTAATTTCATTTTAGTGCTTAATGTGCGTTTTGCGATGCAGTTGAGGTGTAGGATTCATATGTGTCTGTGTATAGTGGTTTTTTTAGTTTCGTTATGATGCGCGAGAATTTATTTTTAATTTGTTTATGTTGGAGTAGACTATGTAGGTTTTGCATAGTTTCGATTACTTTTTCTACGTCATTTGTTAGATTTTTGCGCATACTAATGGATTTTCTACATGCCATATCTCCTTAATGAAATTCTGGAATGCGTCATATGTGAAGTTATATTTTTGTGGATTATGTTGTATTTGTGTCTGTATCGGTACTAACATTTCTTCTATCGTCAGTTCTGGTTGACTAAGTGTTTTGTGTTCGTTTCTTTTTTGTGGAATGTTTGAAAAATTGTAAGTGGTTTGAAGTATCAAGTTTGCCTTTATCTGTTAGGTCTGATAGTCAGTAGCGGCCATTTCTATTGAGCTTCTTGCAATACGGTTTCTTGAACTGAAGCATAATGTACTATTTTTGATATTGTGGTGGTTGTCATATATAATTCGTTAACGGTTCGCTTTTCTGACATATTTTGCAGATTTTTAACGTAATTAACTGTACAATTTCTTGTTGGGTGATATTTATTACAAGCTGTACATTTTCTTGTTTCGTCGGTTTGTAGAAAAATTCTGTAGTCTTCTCCTTCAAAATTTATTAGGACCAATGCTGGAATCGCTAGTGTTTCTTTGAGATTAATAAAGGCAAACCGACGAAAGCTAATGATGTGCCTATATGCGGGATCTTGAATACCAGTTCGAATAGATTGTACTCAGGATGTTATTAATTTTAAGGTTGGCTAGCGTTTCATCAATAAATTCGGGTGGAATCGAAGGACACACATTAGAGATAATCAATTTTTTATTCGGTGTGATCGTTTTCCTTATATTTATTTTATGGTTATCTATGTCTCTTTCAGCATAATTGTTGACTACTTCGTCAGCAAGTTCTCTGCCGCTTAAGTATATACATATTCTGCCGTTCGATAGTCTCGATGCTGCTATTATATTTTCGGGTTGTACAACACCACCTATTTTATAGATGTATTCTTTAAGCTGTAGATTGTTGACAGAATTAATTATGATAGCCTGATCTTTTTTTGGAAAAAGAGGTTGCTTGATTGTTTTGAGTGCAGATGTGTATAGTTGTGTTTGAGTTGGAGCTCTGTTAGGTTGGCTTTTGCGTTGTTCAGGTTGAAGGATGGATTGGTTTGGGTTTGGTGATGCTAAGGTGTTCATTATTTTCACTGTTGCAGTTATTGTAAGGTTCTGAATGGTTTCGTTTCCAGGTTCCGAGTAACTAGGGAGTGATAAATGTTAAATTAGTATTTTCAGATTTTGTGCTGTTGCTTAGTATGATTAAATATTGTAGCGAGCTACTATTAGGCAACCCGTCAAACACACAAGCGCCGCAGCCACTGTATATTCTCCATCGACCGAGAAGCTTCTGGCAATTACTGGAGGATAAGTCATCCTTTTTAATTCACGGTATAAATAAGACCGATGACGAAGTACAGGGTTCAGTATATCAGAATGTCGAATATAAATTATATCGTGTAAAGTAAAAGTAGTTGAGCTTTTGGAAGTCCAAGAGTATACATAAATGTTATATGATGTGTCTAATGTACATGCAGCTTGTAGAATACATAAATAAGCAAAAGTGTAATAAATAATACTTGTGTTAGTGTTGTTAATGGACCTATGGTTAAGAAGTTAGTTTAAGAAGATATTAGTGCTTGTAAATTCATTAGTATAATAGTGCTTTATTGTTAATTGGACACGAAAACATATACACACAAGGCATATACTGTTAATTAGTCTTGTGAACAGTGAGTAATAAAGACTCCTGTTATTACTTGTTTTAAATTAATGAAACGCGGTAGTAGTAACCCGATACAATATTATTTGGGAGTTTTATATCTTTATATTAACTGTTGCTCCGATATGGCACTTGTTTACTCAACCGCGTCTATAGATGAACTCAATTTTGAAGTTTTAATAAATCAATTATTTCATACGCAAGTGCATAAAAAAATAACAGCAAATCTGTCAATGAATTAATTTGATGTATAAGTAATGATCAACCGAAATATCCACTAATTAATATAATACAGGGCTACGATTTTGTACTGCAATGCCATAAAATCTTTTTTTGATCTTTAGAAGAATCAATAAGTCGTAAACTAATGTGAGAAACAAGGCTGGTAACATGATTACAAAACATCTTTTGACGTGCGTAGTTCCGCTCTGGAAAATTGAAACTGCTGAAAATCATAGATATAATAGGAAATTGAACTTCCGCAATAACAGAACTGTTAGTTAATCTTACGGAGCATAAAGTTTCACCTATGTTTACTTTCTGAAAGGTTCCTGCTAAATATTAGTTTAAAGGTTACAACTATCTGAAAAGGGCGTTAAGTTACGATAAGGATTTTATGGCAATTGAGTAGCGTTAGCTATTTTGAATATCAGACGCTAAACGCGCAAGATAACTTACTAAACGACAACCATACTACGTTTTGTGCACTCGAAATGTATATGATGAATTCCCCCACTTGGTAAATAATTTACAAATTATTTGTGTCGAAATGCATTGAACTCTTCTGTAATTAACCTGTATTTAAGTAAATTTTTAGACATAATTAAAATAAGTAAAGCTAATTAGAGGTAAGCTTTAAAATATGCTCATACGATCGTTTTAGAGGAACTTGATAGTTACAGTTTTCTGCACTAGAAAATATAGCCTGTAATCCACTGATAAATTTGATGTGGTACATCGCTAAAAATTCTGTTGCGATAAAGTACCGAAAACCTCGACTGTACTAACAAGAATGGTTGCTAACTAACTCATTGGGATGAGTGGCGTAAGTGTTTGAGTAGAGTTCTGCAATGCAATCGTGTATGAAATTCATTTTAATCGGAAGTTAAGTTGGACGCCGCCTAAAATCGAACTACAATGATTTCTAGAGAGAAACCCCCACAAAGGAGAACAAAAGGACACCAAAACCCAAAGAAATCTTTTGGCCTAAAATTTACACGAGGAATAATTAAATACACTAATGCTAAACAAACTCAAAACAAACTTTGGCAGTAAGGAGGGCTTTTAAAATCAAATGTCAATTACCGAATTTTATTCATACCTTTGGGTAATTGCAATATAATTTATTACAACAAGGCAGAACCTAATACCTTTACAATAGTTGTGAAAAACGCCTATATAAGAAAGCCTTTCAGTCTATTACACAATTAAGTTTTCAACTCTTTTACACGATTACGTTTTAAACTTTATTACACAGCTATGCTTTCATCACAAGTACAAGATAAACACTTTTAAGCAAACGTTAAAAACCAAATACATCAAAAATTACTTAACTTAATGGAAACCGTTTTCGACGAACAAAACTACTTTTTTACGTTCTGAACCTAATAAATTTATACAGTTAAATAGACAAAAATGTTTATTTATTTACTGTTACTGTCGGTTCAAAGTTTCAGAAGCTTGATCATAAATACCTGAAATGAGTTCTGACTGTTGGTAACTCGGAAACTAGACGACATTATCTCCTGAACTTAATTTGTTTTGACCCAATTCTACTGGGACATTGAAGAGAAACCAGACGTTCTTATTTAACACGTTTTTGTCCAGCATAAAGTTGTCAATTTAATAGGAACTAAGGCGTTCCTAAAATTAAAAGTAAGCAACCTGGTAGTATATTATTCGAACTTCATTGACTAATCGCATTAATTAGTTCAGTAATCTATGATTCAAAGGTTTACTAACCTACTCAAGTTACATGTTATCTTTTTAATTGTAATGACGAAGTGCTTAACCAATAAGCTTCCTCAATCAAATAATCCGAGGTTATCGTTGGCAAAACTTGGAGAAATAAACTAAGACTGCAAATTAATTCGCTTTTTATGTAATATATTTAATATTATCTTACTTATAAACTTTAACTATATCCAGAAGAAGAATTTTTTTCCATTCTTAGAACCAACATAAATTTAGCTTGTGAATTTTTTTGTGCCAAGACGATGAGGTCATAAACACGAGCATTATACATTATGAATGATAACAAATGAATCATTAAACTGTAGTACTTTAGTATACAAAGTAACCATTCTATCTTTTCAAACATTACAGACATCATGATGAATTTAACAACCTTGAATATGAACAACATAAGATACAAGAATAATCCTTCTTTACATCAAAAATGCACGTATACTAAAAATTATATTTCTTAAAAGAAAATAGCACTAACCCCATTGGTGGAATGTACCAATACAAAATGAAATATGATAATAAACACTTCAAAAAAATGTCACAAACTGCTTTTAATCGTGTCTTGCATTTAAGAGGGCAATCCTAAGAAAATTCAACGAAAATAATTTATCAAATACAATTAATAGAAAAGCAGTTCATGGAAATAATTTATTAAAAGGACAATTGAATGAAATTTTGACAATTTGTAAACGCACTCATCTTCTTTCATTGCCGTCACAAAAATTCCTTAAGTTTTTAGAAAATTAACATTGAATTAATTGTCTTAAAGAAATTCTTTCAAAGTTTCCGTGCATTAAGAATATTTAAACATTAACTCAAGATTGTTTACAAAGCATTTAAGGTTGTCTAAAAATGGGTGTTTTAAGTATATAAATGAAATTTGTATTTGAATAGAAATTTATGCGAATCAATATAAATTCATTTGCCGAGTACTATTTAGTCATATTGCATTAAAATGGCACTTGAATTCATATTAACTCAAAAATACAAATGAAAGAGAGAGAGATCACGAAGATGACGGAGGGAAGGAGAGAGAGTGTGTTAGGGTGGGAGCGAGTGATGGAGGGTGGGAGGAAGGAAATGAACGTACGGGAGAGATGAGGAGAGGAAGAGGGACAATAAAAACAAGCTGGTTGAAAAGCAATATAATAGTTGTGAATATTAGAAATTGAAGTATCTGTATGTGTAATAGCGGAGGATAGCAGTACTTCAAAACACAAAAAAATGCATACGCACATGACAAATGCATCGCGTGTTGATAGAACCAAAATGATGAACAATATATTATAAAATGCTGGAAGTATTCGAGATACCTCTCAGCATGTCGTCTCGAATGATTGTGTTGTTGAAAGTCAAGCTACTACAGCTCTTCGGAAGACAGTCTTACAAAGAGAACTATACTAAACAAGCGGGCTCAACTACCAGCTACACTAATATTGCCCCTCACCGGAATAATATCGAATTCTTAAAGGAGTACAAAATACCAAAAGTTGAACAAGATTTTTTGATATCTGATTCTGGACACGCGGAAAATTGAATAGTGCTTGCTGTAGTAAAAGAAATCTTCAACTCCTAGGTGGTACATTTCCTATTGTGCCTCATTAATTTTACAACTAGTGAAAAGGGGTGAAAACATAGGGCTGCTTTTCAATTGGCCAACTGAAGTTAATTTTCGGTTCATTCAGGAGATAAAAGAACTAGTACTTGATGCTTCATCAAGAATGGTTTTAAGAATTAGTGTCGTTAATTAGGAACTTTTTGCAGTTCGTGCACCGAGGAGTTTTCTGTCTTTGTCAAATTATATATGGAAAAACTTAATCACAGGCTGTCATATGAGATACACAGAAAATGCGAATTTGCTTTAAATTCATGGTTTTAAATACTCCCTGTATGTTTGTTGTGGTTTGTTTAGCATTCTTCTTAATCTTCTTTGGGAATGAAACCACTCATAGTTTTTAAAATCTATTTTATTTACGTTTCGATCCATGACCTAGGATCGTTGTCAAAATAATAAAAACTTCAAGTTTGACGTTTATGACACAAATTGAAGGTTACTTTGATTTATTGATGTTTGAAATATTTGGTTTGAGTACACTAAGCAAAAATTTTTAAAGTTTAAAAGAATGATTGCCTTCAATTTGTGTTGCGACCTGGGATCGACTTTCCTATGGTAGCCAATACGCTTAACGTGAAATCAGCTGATTAATTTTATTGGTGAATTTTATATAAATTCAATAATTTGGGAAACATTTTTAACATGTTTCTATTTATACAATTGAGAGATTTCTGATTTTATGTCTTATTTTACCGAGATTCAGTGAAGGGGGTTAAGCAACCTGTGGCTACCAAGATCCCCCAACATTTATAATTTGCCGAAATAATGGTTTTCTAGTTAATATGCTTATTGTTATGTAATTAGTTATTGTATGTATAAATAGAAATCATGTATGTAGGCTGTATTTCATGTTAATATCGCAAGGAAAACCCAGGAAAAACTTGCAATGCTACCTAGATATTGTGGGCATTTGATCTTCATTTGTTATTTCTTTTGTTATTTCCTTTAGTAATGAAATCCATTGTTTACTGAAAGTCACGGATTCGTTTGCAACGCAGTTATTTTTATGTAGGGTTATATAGGCAGCTTCTTTGATTTTGCGTTTTTGGTGAATGAATGAATGAATCTCGGTAAAATAAGACATAAAATCAGAAATCTCTCAATTGTATAAATAGAAACATGTTAAAAAATGTTTCCCAAATTATTGAATTTATATAAAATTCACCAATAAAAATTAATCAGCTGATTTCACGTTAAGCGTATTGGCTACCATAGGAAAGTTGATCCCAGGTCGCAACACAAATTGAAGGCAATCATTCTTTTAAACTTTAAAAATTTTTGCTTAGTGTACTCAAACCAAATATTTTAAACATCAATAAATCAAAGTAACCTTCAATTTGTGTCATAAACGTCAAACTTGAAGTTTTTATTATTTTGACAACGATCCTAGGTCATGGATCGAAACGTAAATAAAATAGATTTTAAAAACTATGAGTGGTTTCATTCCCAAAGAAGATTAAGAAGAATTCATGGTTTTAGTCTACGTCAACGTGTGTCATTCTAACAAATGTCGTCTTTGCATTCGAAAGACTTTGTGATAAAAACATATTTCAAACAGCAGCTCTGCATGTTGTGCGCACCGTCACTGTAGGCTCGATTTCATTAAAATATGCAAAAGTATTTTGTTGGAATACATACAGGCCCGTCCACCACAAACAGTTTCTTAGACGGATGGTATCGAGTGTTTGGGCACCAAATTACAACTGTGAATCAATTATAGTAAAATTTACTGAAGTAATTTAGTAAAAAAAAACTTGTATGATCTTCAGGTCAAATAGAATACTGTGGGTGGAGAAAGCTCCACTAGCCTGCAAGAAACACAAGGATCGTACAGAAAAGATAGTACAGTTAGTTAAAGATCATATCTGAGGAATATGCTGGAATAAACCACAACACATGAATATACGCGCATTTCTTTGTACTCAAGCATGATTGAAAATAGTAGACTTATTAAAACATTTCATAGTAAAGTGGTGTATTAGCTTTTTAATAACTGAAGTCTGGAACTATGTTGTATTTTAAAAATTAAAGTGTTATTTTTTAAAAAGAATAAGTGTTTGAATTTTGTTATAAATAATGTATCAACACATGAAAATTACCTACATAATAAATTAAAGATTGCTGTTGCATTCTTAACGATTGATTTGTATCCCAATCGAGTGCAGATTGTATTTTCGCTTATATTAAAACGATAGTTTCGTTCTTATGCTCCAAAAATGCAATAAGGTTTGCTTTTACGCGGATGCATTACATTAATATTATTTTATGCAATAAAAATTTATATGTTAAAATGAGAACTCATTTTTACTTAGTATAGAAGGCTTATTTACGCAAAGTGTATCTCAATTATTTATGTATATGGGTAAAATGAATTAATTTAAAAATTGATCTTTTAATTACATAATTAATCAGAACTTCTTTTTGTACTACTAATAAAATACGCCTATTTTTATACAGGCTAGAGAAGTTAAATATATGGAAACTTTTTTTATTTTTTCCTCTTTCTTCCTATTTGGATGAGTGTTCCATAGTAACTGAGTGTTTAGTAACTTCTCGTGACCTCTATTATAGTGACGTGATTAGGGGTCACGAAACGGTCAAATAGCACCATTCCGTAAACATACCACACTCCAAATCTGGGCAAAATCAGAAAAACTTTAAAAAGTTCAAATTTACTAAATATTAATTTTCATTATGACGTGCTTATGTAAAACACTCAGTATATTGAATTATAAATGCATAAACCCTTAATTAAAAGAATTTTCATTCTTAGTCATGAAGGAACTGTATTTTTAAATGAGAATTATGATATTCTGTGAATGGAAGACATGCTTTGAAGAAGCTCTTCATCAAGAAATTTTATTATCAAAGTACTCAAATACAAGAACATCGTGCAGAAAGTACTCTGCGAGTAAATGCGATTAATATAAAAGATTTCGTTTAATATTTTATAGGTAATGCTATCGTACGAAAGTGTATTCAAATTAAGGAAAGTTGCGTGTATAATAGCGCTAAACTTACTGTCGTATTTTGATGAAAGCGTGTATATAATATTCAATTGAAAAATAAGAACGCGTTCATTGGACTTTGAAAAAATTCCAATAAAAGTTAAAGTATATGAAAGTTCAAATTAGCAGCTACAATAGAATAAAACAATTAACGACGAGCTATAGATTATGTCGAACAACGGCAATAAACCAGAAGATAAGTTAAGGTGTATAAATGTATTAATTAAGAATAGCTTGAAGTTTTTTGAAAATCACATTTTGTAAAAGTTACGCCATTTAAACGATTTTAAATTGTAGGGTGACAGACGAGCTTCTATTTTAAACAAATCACGATGTAGGAGTATCATCCAAAGTAGACTCCAGGCTTCTAAACATATGGCGTACCGCAGGACTCGATCCTATTGTAAGGTGTTTAATATTCGTTTTAAAAGTCACCGGGCTAGTCTAATATGAAATGAAATTTAGGGGTAAAGAGACGACTTTAATTCACGACTTTGGAAGTTTATTGCAATTGTGATGAAAGTAGATGATTAGAATGGTTTCAAAAACTAAAAATAAAGAAATAATAATGAAATAGGGCATGATAAAGTTTTAATTTGAAATAGGAATAGATTTAAGTGTACACTGATGATAAAGTTTAAACGGTTTGAACCGTATTGTTGTATAGATCTAGAAAACTTATACGAAATTCTAATGGCACTTAATGGAAAATTTTAAACAAATTGAACGATCTTGGTATATTGAGATGAAACGGAATTTTGAAGTTTAATGGTATTTAATGGAGAAATTTCAACGATATGTAACAATACCTCAAGCATAATTTACACGGCAAAACAAGAAATATGTTGTTTCAAAATTTTAAAAAAGACATCCTTTTTGTTAGGATACGTAAGATTCTATGTACAAATCTAAGTTTAAGAAACTACAATCAACGTGTATTTAAAACACTAAAATTTTCATATATATATATATATATATATATATATATATATATATATGTGTGTTAAACAAGAACTGATAACATACGTCACGGATAACATGCATTCATTAGATTTCATTCATGTGGGCACCAAAAGTAATTTTGATTTAACCGCGAGCTGTTACTATGCGAAGATCGTAATTGAAATATGTAGTAAACATATTGTAATTTAATAGTGGCGAGATTGCAATGAATAAAGAAGCAATGTTTTAAACATGCCTTACAACGAAAAATAAAAATTTTTAATTACAAGAGGAAAAGTTCTTTAAGATAACGCTATTTTAAAGATTTCATTAAATAATCAAGAGGAGGATTTAACCAGAAATATACTTTGCTAGTCGCTGTTTGAAATGAAAATTTTCTTGTAAACTGATTGGACATCGATTTAAAATAAGACGATATTTTAATTACGAGGAGCGCCTTTGTGCTTTCTGCAAGTATCAATTTTAGATTTATTTAACTGATTTATATTTAATGTAAGGCATAATAATAAGAATAAATCATATAATATTTTTTATGTAAAGAGGTTTTACCAGGAGAATTTCTGATCAGGGTTCGAAATACTCTGACCTTTTAATAGATTATCTATGAAGGATTTTTTTGGCTAAAACAAAATTTTCAAGCGTGGAAATAATTGTAACCAGTTAAACCATTCCCAAAAGAAGAAGTTTCATTCTGTAGGTTTAAAATAAGGTAAGGAACCTATTTTTTCTATATCCTTCTTAGAAATTATTTTTATTTGAAAAAAACAATTTTGTAAAAGTTCCAAATGCATTCGTATGAGAGAAAATATTTAATACTGTATAAATGCTTCGTTATATTGTTGTGTTTGATTTCATTTTGAAAAACTCCGTCAGTTCTGTTGACCTAGCCAGACAAAATTAAAGGAAAAAAAATAAGTGAACCATTTCAAGTTTACAAATTGCAGTATCTGTTTCATATCACCCTTTCAGCGACTCTCTCAGCGCGGTCGTTGTCATGGTACTTCTTTAGTGGCTGCCATCGTGAGGCGATTTTTATACAACCTTTTATTGACGCTTACAGTGCGCCAACTATCATATGACCCTTATTGTGGGTCTCAGTGCGGCTTTGTCACAACACTCTTTTAGTGGCGCCTAAGGTGACGCCATTTCCATATCACCCTTTCAGCGACGCACTCAACGCGGCCTTACCACATCACTCTTGAAGCGACACCACAACGTACGCAATTGTCACATCAATATATATATATATATATATATATATAAAATAAGATGTATCTGTAAACAAACTCTATGAAAATAATAGAGTCTATTGACGAATACAAATCGGGCTGGTAGTTATATAGCCATTAACAAAACATTAGCTTATTACTTCATAGGGGAGGAAACATCCACTGACCGATGGTTTCTCCAAGAACCCTATGAAGTAATCGAAGCTATTATACTGGTATAATTTCGAAACAATCTCTGTACTATGGCAAAAGTAAATAAAACCGCCATCAGGTGATAAACATCAACACTACTAAGCGTGGAAGTACAAAAATTAAATCGAATCTACATAGTAAATCCTATAGATGGCTATACAAGTACGTGTGGCCATTTGAAATTTGCGGAATGTTACAGCAAAATTTATTTGCAAACGTAACAAACCTTGTCGCGGCGACACCCGGGTTCGTGCCCCAAGGCAAATCAAATAATAAAAGACGGGTTATTTGCAGTCCGCAATAAGAAATTGTGTAGAACAATGTATATATATATATATATATATATATATATATATATATATATATATGTATTCATAAGAAAGAAGAGCGTTATTTCGGGTAAATAAAGCACAATTTTCATTCATAATAATTTATAATGAAAGTTTCCTTATGTAAAAAGTCAGGTGATTGTTAATAGTCCATTCAATACTACTTAACATTTGAAGTGATAAGCTGAGATATATAAATAAATTTCTATAAATGAAGTAAAATTTGGGCAGATTAAAAATTTGAATAGTCAGATTTTATCTTTAGTAAATCGATTTTGCATGGTGGAACACGTAAAACTAATCAGATGCTTTGTGTGAGTTGAAACGATTATTATTGGCACGGGGCTACCCGATTTCCAGCAAGTCTTATACTTTTAGAGAACAGCGGATTTCCTGAACGATGTTGTTGTTTGGAATCTGGTTGATAGGTTATAAATATGAGTGTAACAGTAAAGCGAAGGACTACCGGTGTTCTGCTAATAAACGAAGCTATTGTAGAATAAAACAGTAGTTAATAATATGAAAATTGGTGCACTTTATAAATATCTACTAAACCTGCAACCTTGTGGCAATTTAAACAAGGACATCTATTTCAGCAGTTAATATCCACATTGAAAAGAGAATTATTTAATTTTCCACCAAAGTGGTATGGAGTTAACTGTGTAGATTAGAAATCGGGTTCTTGTCGATTATCCGTGGATATCACCAAGTTTAACGTTTGTTTATCGGCTTCCTTTATCTATGATAACCTCTCGCATATTTTCTCGTTACTGGTACTTGAATAGTTAACTACTTGTTTTCTGGCGGTTGTCTAGCTTTTGACATTTCTTTCCCACTCCCATTGCTCTCATAGAGTCTTCCTATTGAATTTATGGGTATCACGTGAAAATTGCGTAAATAATGCTATCGTGTGTATTCAACCATTTTGAAAATAGATACATTGCAAACATCTTACATTGTATTTGTTTGTCTTGTTTATTGAGAAAATGGGCAATATGATGTTTGTGCAACGGTATTGTATTGATATTATTATTATTATCTAGTGTAAAGGTTACTTTGCATTGTAACTACACGCGTTTTCCATAACATTAATTTTATGTAACTTTGTTACAATTTGCCGAAAGCTCTCGTACATTTAGGATAATTATGATATAATATATACATATATATATATATATATATATATATATATATATATATATTTATGTATATATAGGTGTGTGTGAGTGCGTGTGTATGCGTATTCATAATTTCACTCTTAGTTACTTTTTAGTCGTTCTAAAAGCTTTCTTGATAAGATATGACCATACTATAAAGTTTACTGTTATAATTATTCAGTTTACCCACTAGCTCGAATGATTACTTTTGTTTGCATTTTTGTATTCGATTTTATGATACATAATATTAAAATCTGTTCTTCCCTTTGTAGGTTTTAAATAAGTTATAGACCAGAGTTACGTTCAAATATGTATTACACAAAAATAAAGCTATGACTTTGTGGGTTTAACATTAATGCTTAAATGCTCTTTACCAAAGCTATAAATTTATTGAAATGTCATGTTTAGTCAATGCTGCTACTTATGAAATAAGAATATACAGGGTACATCAATATTTATTTTGCTCATTTATTATTAATTTCCTTTCTTTCCGTCTGGTTTCTATTTAACGTAGCGTCAACGCGTTGCATATTCCGTTTAAATTAAGAAATATTCTATATAATACGGGATATTAATTCAGATTCGTAGAGTCTGTTTTGTTGCTGTACTTATGTTGTTAAGAGATTTGCCCACATTAGAAGTAACACTATCTCACATATTTTCCAAAGTATCACCGTTCACCGTTCTGTGATTTAGAATTGTACGACAAAAGTAGGTTAAATTTTACAGAAACTGAAACTTCAATCGAAACAAATTAATTGCTATTAGTAGTAATTCAATATAACATCAACGTCTCGCCAATTCCGTAACTTATTAATATAGTAATTCATCTGGAACTTCTCAAAACTGGGTTAATCTTAAATTCCTTTCGCAATTCGCTAAGTCAGGAAAAGTTGGCCAATCCTCCAGAGGTCGCGACAAAGACCGGAACTGGACCGTAATGGATCCCGCCCGGAACATTTAAATAAGTCGACGTAGTTTGTTCGTTTTGTTATTGTTATGCGTAGCGTTTTCTCTCGCTATTAAAACGATTCCCTAACAAAATAAACAAGTGGGGGCGATGCAACGACGTTGCAGAGATAGCGTTGACAAGTCTAGATAACGAGGCAAGCACTCTGCTCTGTCACTTCGAATTCAGGAAAAGCACGTCTGCTTCTTCGCGATTGCAATTTCTGACTTCTATTTTATAAGAATGTCAGTTTAATTGTCATGCTACTAAGTTACTGTTAAAATTTTTGTGTTTTAGCAGCTTGAGAATGTAACATTCAACTATCTAAGGGATGGCGTTTTGAAAGTTCATACCCTAGCACACAGTTTGTAACTTCACAGCTTTGCACATCTGTTGACTTCGTAGACTAGATTGCTTTAACAGCTTTGTTTGCAACATCTCTAAATCTTGAATACAATTACATTGTCCTATCATCAAATTTTGAGCAAACTTTTGCATACGTACCGAACAACTCACCGTTAAATATTCCGAATATTAATCGTTAACCCATTTTTCTTTTCATTCTTGTAACAAATTTAAAGTGGCATTTTCTGTTGAAAAAAATTCAGAAAAGTACAATTCTATTACGCCCAATTCGTTTATTGTTAGAGTAACTCCCTTGTTTGATTTTAAATTAATTAGAGAATATCAAGAAAGTTGTAGCAAAATGAAATAATATTCCCGTATGATCTGTAATCCCTTTGCCGGATATATTATTTATGAAGTACTCTCGACGCTTAACATGTTCAAAGCATTATGTCTTTGTAATTTACTTAGGAGCGGTAGAGTAATTTAGCAAATTGAGGTAACGATTAATTAATTACCGCTGCATTAGTTATCTGATATTCCTCAAGCTTCCAAATGGGGTTGCTTGCATATAATCCCTTCAGCGTCATTTATAAACGATGTTGGCTTCCTTCTATGTATATTATGTAGTTATAAAAGTACGCATGAATTTCAAATCTGTTGTTTATTGGATACATTCTTAAAAAATCTATAGCTAGCATCTTGACAAAAAGAACACCCATATGACATTTCAATAGCAAAAGCTGTAGGTGCACGTTCTAGAATCACTGTCTAGACACCATTAACTTTATAATTTAAGAAACTTTTAACAGGCGCGAAAATGAATCCTTGCTCTGTCACTACGATAAAAAGCTATTTAATTTGATACGATTAAATTGAAGAGCCGAGTGGATGAAGGAGGTAAGTAACAAAATCTTACATTTGGGAAAAATGACTTTTAATTTTATTAAATACATTTGTTTAATATTGTGTTTGCTTATTTCTTAATTGTGAAGCTACTTCCTCAAAAACTAGATTATAAAGTTCTTTTTTATTGAGCCGTAATAGAAATTGAAATGCATTTGAGGAAAAGCCAAATTTAAAAGAAAAAATGCCCTTGCCCCCTTCATCCACTTTAAGGTGTCCCATTCAATATGGAATGCTCTATGAAAGAAGGAATCACGGAAAATATTGCAGGCAAATCCAAATATCCTAGTTACTTTCAAAACTTTACAAACTATAAATTAAGAGTATATTAAGAGTGAATTATACTAAAATCATAAATAAAGCATTCCTACCTATACTTTTTAAATTATTGCTAACGTTTAAGATTATCTTTGTTAATTAATTTTATTCAAATTTAAAAATAAAAACATTAATAACCATAAAACTTAGTACTTAACAATGTTCTAAGACTGTGCCAATATTGAACTTTATTGAGCTCGGTTTTCCTGTTCGTTGTAGTACAATTTAAATGGTTCCTTGATAAACTGCAGCTGGGTTTTAAGATTTGCTATTTTTTTCCCGTTAATTTTCCAGTTTTTATTGCGATTCTTTGAATTGCAACATTTATTGGGGTAGGAATTGGTGCTTTCCGGATAATGTTGACTTTTTTAAAGGATGTGTATGGATCAAAGCTTTTCTTATATAAATAAGATCCGTAACTGGTTACTCTGATCCATTTTATGCCACCGCAAAAGGGAACAGTCTCTTTTAGAATGTTCTTTTATCGGTTGAATAAATTCAGCTTGATGGCCAAATATTCAAAGTGTCAGAAATTCTGTATAAAACGGCACCAAAGCAGTAGAAATCAATAAAAACAACTGAATATTTGCCATACCATTGCATTAAAGAATCTTGCAACGTTGCAATGTTTATTACCTTTACATACGTATCTTTTTTCTTCGTATTCTTGGTGGACAACTTTATTATGATGCTCAGTTGCGCTTGACATTCCGTGTTTTTGATTTACCTTTCTTATTTTCTCCCATCTTGATCCTCTCGTAGCCATCGTGATAACAAATAAAAGTTTTTCTGAAAGGTAATTACCTATGTACTCACATATTTATGTTTTGAGATTAGCTGTATACTAATCTTTTGGCATTTTCAAGACTGGTCTTAAAACGTAAATTTCATATTCTGCCATCCACTGCACTACATCTTTTTCATTTTTCATATCGCTCCTATACAGATTTTCTGAAATTTTTATTAATCCCCTCATAATTAGTATTCCTAGTTTTATAATTTATATATTACACTAATACTCTAACACAGATTAGAAAAAGCGAATTGTAACTTAACATGCCAATAACTCACAGAGACTGCATTGTTGACACGTGGTAAGCAGCATATCTAGTATAAAAACCGCAAACAATGTTACGTGCAATTTGCACTTAAACATTGTTATTAGTTTAGTTTTGATGTATGGAAGTTTTGCGCCACATTTTCAAAAGACGCGGTGCGCGGGAATTTTAAATAGACTAGGCGTGTACTTCCGTACGTCATAGTAGTGCATTTGCGCAAATCGTGCAATGCTAGAGGGTTGGACGAATTAGTTCGCGCCGATGTGAAAAAGACAAAGGAGTGGGGAAGTTTCCGGTTCTCTCTCTATAACGTGGCTTTTGCCTGGTATCTTCGAGAGAAGTGGTCGTTTTTTTGGTAACGTATCGTTAGGTTTACCTATGTAGTTCCTTGCTTGATTATCTTTTGTTTGTCGCTCCCTTACCTTGTTCCTGCCCTTTCCCCACATAGGTAGGTGACAATCTGAGAGCCACCTAGGCGTACCGATCTCCACGACTTTGGATGAAGACCTCATGACTGCCGTAGCTGGCCGGAGCTGATCCGAACGCTTTTGTAGAGCGTCGGCGTATCATCTCTAATCCCTCCGGGAGGAGCCCTGATGAACTTGGTTAGAGGCCTACCCTAGCGCAACTTCGCGGGAATCTGGACCTATTATGTGAGTACTTCATAGTTTATATTGTTCGTTTTATCTTGGTTTTAATATTAATATGTAAATTTTCGAAGTATTGCGCAATATTGGGGACGTCGTTGGTAGATGACCGCGCCCGAATCTGTATAAGATTAGCGCTGCCAACCACCGATGGTGTCTAGTAAACCTCGCTTCCGGTGTTGTATCTATCGAACTTTTTAAATGTAACCACCGTTTAAATGTAAGAACAAACCAACCACCAAATGCATGGCAACATTCCGACCTGTGTTTTAGCACTTTCTAACATACTGGTACTGATTTCAGCACTCATTAACTGCCCGTAACAAATTAAAATCGACCAATCAAATCAACGCTGGTGCTCAATCCTATACCGCAATGTTTAAATGCAACCCGGGTCTGGGATACTTACATCCATGGACATCTTTACCTACACGACTCCAAACTGAGTGCTATGCCCTATAGCCGTAACATAAAGACACGTTCCTTAATTATACAAACTAAAGTGCCCAATACTGTTAGTTCTAGTCTTAAAGACATGCAATTTTTCTACGCGTACACAACCGTTTGCCAATATTTGATTTTTGCTCTTCATGCCTTTGATGTTTGTAGAAAAAGTTCATATTAATATTTTAACTTGTAAATAAATATTTTCTCTCTCGTAACGAAGCTTGGCAACGTCACCCCACACAGCCAGAATTCCATAAACAAAACAATAACAAATCTGTACATTTAATATGGCGTAAAGCGCTTGGATGAATAGATTGCAAATATTGATACAAATGCATTCCCACGCAGTAGAATCTATGATGGAGTGGTGGGGATTACTGGATAGCTTCCTATTATAAACTATAAAGACTAAGTTAGTGAAGATAAATTTTTTGAAGATGATATCAGACTAGCTGATGAATACTCAATTATAGGGAAATTCAAGAGCTACTCTTTTACTTCTTCATATTTTCTTTACTAAGCAATGGTACAGTGAATAAATAAATAATAAAAATACACATTTTAAAATTTAATTATTTTATTTAAATAAACAAACCAATATTATTTCTAAGTTACAATGCTTCTTAAAAAACAGATAACAAGTTAAATATTGAAACTCTAAAATGAATATTTCTTCCATGGTAATTTTTGACTCAGATAAAGTCCCTGGGATGCTAGCTGCATTTCCACGTTGTATTGCTAGTGAAATCCTTTGGAATAAATAGTACTTCGCCTTGGGGTCTCCTGATTCCTTAACCAACATCGAGCCTAATTCATCTGAAAATAACGGTCCTATAGTCTCAAAAGCTAGTACTTTGAAAATAAAATTGGATGTTTCAGATTTCTGTATTTGTCGTGTTTATGCTGGCATACTGTCTTAGCTGCAGATCCAGCTGTCACTGATGTCCGTGGCAAGTGCGTCATTGCAAGCGCCTCGATACAGGTCATATTCCATACTAACGTTTGCCTTTTGACCACGAAACTAGAGTCACTCCATCCGGTCTTTGCCGTCATCTCTAAAAAGTCCTGTTGGTTCTAATGTGGTGCGGCTCCGTGGCGTAGTGGTATGTGTGTGACTACTACGCCCAAGGTCCCGGGTTCCAATCCCGACACGGTCCGCTTGAAAAATGTTAGGCGAGCATTTTTCACAAAAATACACCCTCGTTCGGATGAGAGGTAAAATTTAGGTCCCGTGTGTGAGTGTTGTCACACACGTTAAAGATCCCTACCTTGCTTGGAACAGCAAGGGTTCGGCAAAATTCAAAATTTTCCAGGTAATAAAAACTCGCTTCCTGGCCAATGTAGTACCTTCGGGTGGAGCATTGGAAAATCACATGTAATGGTTCTAATGTGGAATAAATATGAGCAGTAGACAAAGCATGTTGGACAATTTGGTTAAGTTCATTATGTCGTGTCCAGCGTCCTTTACTTTTCCTGCACGATAAGCCATGTACTCCTTCTTCATCAACCTAGGTACCACAGCTGCACATGTGACTCTGGAAAAGTTTACAAACCAACCTTAGATCAACGCAAATTTGGAAAGTCAGATCATCTGGTAGTGTTCCCACATTTAAGGAAAGGGGAGTTTCTAGACAAGTTCCTGATTCTCCTACTCCTAAAGCAATGAACCTGCCACTGTCCGTTGATGATGTAAAAGTTATTTTTTCTCTGATTGTTCTGGTAATTATGATCTTGTCCCAGTTCTTTTGAACATGGGGAATAGGTGTAACAAAATCATCCTGTTGTTTTTCCACATCAGTAAAGCATATTGACCGTTAGGTCCATATTTTTCAGACAATGTGAGACGAGGTCCTTGCATCCGTAGACAGAAGCCAGAAAGGCAGGAAAGCGATATCCAAAATTTTTCTTATTCCAAGTCCTCCATATTTCACAGGTAATGTCGCCTGTATCTATTGTTTATCTGTCAGTGTAAGATTGATGATTTTGTCTAAGCATTCATGTAGAAGGTAATTCATCTTTTCATTTCATTAGGGAATTTGTAAAATGGAGATGGACCTAAAAAGGATGTCATTTTTGGAATAAATAGACAATTTTTAAGTAGGAAGTATGCGGTGTGAGTTTTAAAATTTTTTAGCAGCTGCGTCAGCAAAACAAGCTTATTCATCTTCTTTTCAAATAAGGTTTTAAATGCATTTTCAAAAACAGGAGATTCAAGAATTTCAAGTGAATCTTTTCTTTGAATCCCAATGCCTGGTAACAAAGTGTTATAGCGGCTTTCTATTTCCGGGGATATTTCATCAGACCGATTATTTTTTTTAATTTTCATATACTTCTTCTAGATCTCCACCCAGAGTGGAGTCGTCTAAGTACCAAAGGTTGAGCTCTGTTGAAAGACTTTCAACAACTGGACGAACAGACAGGCAGAAGGCTTAGGGTCCACAAAGTTCTCTTTGTTGGCATCCGGTTGCAGAGGAAATTAAGCGGTCTGCGTAAAATAAATGCGATGGCTTTGCATAGCATTGTTGCATGAAGTAGAAAATTGATGGGGTCGTAGCCTTTATTTGAGGTAACATAAGCTCCCTGTCGATCGTGTTGAAGGCATGTGCGAAATCAATTTTGAGGAGGATTTTGTTATAATTTGTGGAATGAATAACGTAGCTTCGTACTGCATGAATGCAGTTTACACAGCCCAACTTCGTTACCACTCCATACTGATTTGGCCACAGATAATTCGGTAGGTCCTTTTGAACATTTCTGCAAGCTAATTTTGCAGTTAATCTGCGCATTGTATTTCCTACTGCAATTGGGCGAGGTTCGCCATCTTTCTCAGTAAGCGCACAGGGCAAGGTTCCGTATATAATTGGACATATCTTCTCATTCAGTTTACCTTCCAGGAGAAAAGTGCACAATGATGTAATACTAGCAAGTACCCGTTGACCAGCTTCTCCAGCAGAAGTAGAAATTACTTCCTAAAATAACTGAGGTTGAAGACCGTCGATACCTGAGGCCGAACCGGAAGGGAAGGAGTCGATGGCTTTCTTTTCGGAAGGTTATTACTTTTATTGACGTCGGATGCTTGGTTTTCAATTGTAGAAGCGTATTTTTGTCATATGGAGCTAGATAATCTTCTGCAGTAAGGATTTTTATAGAACCTTTGACATCACAGTCGTCCATTTTAGCTTGGATTTTATCTTCAAGTTATGTTCAGTAAGTTGTCTTTTTTGTGGCGATTGATGGTATCAGGAATGATATCACATTTTCTTATACTTTTGCAGTAAGATTTCCTTTTCACGTTTTGTAAATATAACGTTTTGTAAGAGAAAAGGAGGAAATTGGCCCAGGATCGAATAGAATTTTCTTTAATTGCGTCGTTAACTACGTGTGTGAATTTATCTACAACGGAATATAGTGCTCCTTTAGGTATATGTCGAAGTATGGTGGTTTTTGACTTTGATTGGGTTATTTCTGTAATTAATTCTTCAATGGGGTTTTTGTTGGCTTGGGGCAATTTATCTCGGTTAGTCTTTTTTAGATGATTTTCAAGTGTTTTTGAGTTAGCATAGGTCTATTGATAGCGTGTACAAGGAATCGAAGTTGCTCCATCTTGGGATTGTCGTTACTGGAGACATTGGGAATAATGCCAATTTTTATGTGGTATCTCCAGTTTAGAGATTAAAGGGAAAGTTGATATGGTACGACTATGTACACAACTATGGTGGTTTACCGCTTAATCTACAAGAACAACATAATTGCTTTTGATCAAATTTTCACCAAAACAGTAAAAATAATGAAAACATTACTGGAAAAACAATAGTTACAAATTGCATTTTCAACACAATTACAATTATTTTATAGCCATGTTACATGTCATTTTAACACGTAGCAAATTTTCTTTAGTATTTAATTTAAATATTTAACTTCATTATAACCATAAGTTTAAACTAAAAGCCTTTTCTAAACATTTACATGATGTAGTTTTAAAAATTATGCTGTTGATTGCCAACGATCGTCTGACCATCATCGATCAATAATATTTGACCCTTTAACTCAAGTTTATTTGTGGTTCCGTTCCTGGCGTTGAATAGGACACCTTTTTTTACCAATACCTACAAGTGTGAGGTGTGTAGTCCTTTACCTAATTTGGAAACCTATAATTCTTCAGCAGTAAACTTGAATAGTCACGAAGGTCTCCTTGAAATTGACTCAAGATTACTTGTTAAAATTGTGGCGGGGGGGAGGTAGGCGGCTCCGTGGCTTAGTTGGTATGCGTGTGACTACTACACCCAAGGTTTCGGGTTCGAATCCCTACACGGTCCGCTTGAAAAATGTTAGACCAGCGTGTTGTCACGCACGTTAAAGCTCCCTACCTTGCTTGAAACAGCAAGGGTTTTGCAAATTTCAAAATTTTCCAAATAAAAAAAAATCTCGCTTCCTGGCCAATGTAGTACCTTTGGGTGGAGCATTGAAAAATTGTAGGGATGGCTCCGTGGCGTAGTCGGTATGCGTGTACCTACTACGCTCAAAGTCCCGGGTTTGAATCCCGAAACGGTCCACTTGAAAAATGTTAGGCGAGTATTTTTCACAAAAATACACCCTTGTTCGGATGAGAGGTAAAGTGGAGGTCCCGTGTGTGAGTGTTGTCACGCACGTTAAAGATCCCTACCTTGCTTGGAACTGCAAGGATTCGGCAATTTTTAAATTTTTCAGGTAAAAAAACTCGTTTCCTGTTCAATGTAGTACCTTTGGCAGAGCATTGAAAAATCACATGTAGGGTTAAAATTGTAGGTAGACATTTCTTTAAGTTTAAGGTATTTCAATTATCCCTAATAGTAATAACTTTTATATAACACCCACTTTCAACTGCATATCCAAGAAATCATTTCTTCTAATTTATAAAAATTAAAATAACATCATATAACGATCACACAACAGTTGTTATAATCTGTCAACAGTGTCAACTCCCATTAGTACAGAATAACTAACTTATAATGCAAAAAATGCGATCACCTTGATCATATTCCATCACTTATACCACGTGTCCCAATCCTACCTATAGAGGGATTGCAAGTCTTTTACATCGGTGAACATCTTAGCAGATTTACAGCAAGTTCTAAAATAAAACAAACTCTAAGCTGCGTTCTTTTCTGAATTAAATCTGAGAACAGATTGTACTATCCGACTATATAACCTCAGTCATATTTCCCCATTCTCCACTATTCTGAAATTGAAAATAAGTGGCAAAGTCTTTAGAGTATAAAATATAATTATTACATATCGTGTTCATAAAATATTGAAATGCGTGCTTAGAATGAGATTCAACTTATTGGTACTAACCCAATGTCTATAATTCTAACATACTTTACGACCAAAGGGGTATATATTTCCATCATGATTTTTTAATAATTTGCGCTTCAGAAATTTAAATTAACTGCCAATATTCATTTTCTATTATGCTTCTCAAGTTTCAGATTACTTCGGTGTACCGAAACCTTTGCCTTTTCTTTGTGTTACAGCATTGTTGAACATACTTACTCTTAATATAATTAGTATACCTTAATTAGTGCCTGGGGATTGTTCTGAAGCACGCATTTAGGCCTGAACATTAGATTTGCTTATACCATTTTGTAAAACTTTCCCTACGCTGAGAAATTATGTAATGACTATAAGAGAATTAAAGCATTCACACAAAACAATTGTAAAGTTGAAGAGAATTAGGAAAAAGTCAAGGTATTTAATTGTGTGCGTGAACTCAACTGAGAAATAATGTTTAAGAACTTGAATTATAAAAAAATAGGGTGGTGTACAGAATAAACCAGAACGAAATCCCAGGAATAGCAGACTATATTGAATTTCCTTTTCGTATTAGACATAAGCGTACATAGTTGAAAATTGTTACTGTTCGAATGGAAGTTAAGGCATGTTTTGTACAATGGGTATTCTGTGTTTATTAATTCACTTGCTATCGAATATCATCAAGATATTCAAAATATTCTTCAATAGTTATTGTGAGAAACAAATTAGGATAAAAAATATTTTCTAAATGTGGTGGTCTTTAAATGTATACTTTTATATTACACATACTCGGTGGGCTGTGGTGATGAGCGCAAGTGAAACATAAATGGACGCAAGTGCTGTATTACTTGCCTACCTACTGTACAAGATTATAATTTGAATAAGGGCCGCTATACTTGCGGCCACGTCCCCAATGCTCCACCCGAAGGTACTACATAGGGTTTAAACGCGAAAATATAAACGTGCTTCAGATGTAATCTAACTTCAAAATTAATCAATCCTAAATAAAAATCTAACAAACTAAAACAAAAACTAAAAATAAGATATGAATAATGGTATACCTAGCGTTGATTTGGAGTGTGTCCATTCAACAAGACACACGCGAAAGTAAAAGGGGAGGGTACCGTAATACCGGATAGCAGTCGCCAGCTCTGGTTACCGGTGCGACATCTAGCTAACTAATATTAAAATGGATTCAAATTTCTAAGCATTCGCCTAATATTTTAATAGTGAATCCAGCTATTTTGCCTGTTCTATAAATTTACAAATTCGTTCTCCCTGATCTAAATAATTTATTTATTCTTTAGCCTAAATCCATCCCTAGCTTTCCCTACCACTCCCTAAATGATTTATATTATAACTACATCTTCACAATTACAATCTTTGTTCTTATAAAAATGCTGCCATCAAAAATGGCGGCAGAACGACAGAGAAAACAAATTAAGCTTCAAAAATAAATGCAAAATTAATATAAATAAATATAAAATGTAAATATAAATAAATATATTTATGTAAATAGATATCTAATAAGCATTAAACATATAGCAGTGCACAAAAAAAAACAAAAAGCATTGGCCAATTTATCAAGTGCACTCGCATAAGCATTATGTCGGCTAGCGCCATTACTCACAAATACGTGCTGATTAAATTATTTCAAATCCACTTACTAATACAAATCAATGCTTATGCGAGTGCAGCCGCCACAATTTTCCTTCTTAACTCGATAATAATTTCCCCAGTATCCAAAGATCAGGTCGTTTTCTTACGTCTGTTTATATCTTACTGCCGAGGGGAGACGGGTATGCACTGCTGAAGTCCTGGTGGGTATGCACTAAACGTTCTGGGGGATCACATTAACTATCACTTTAAAGTCCAGGGGGGATGCGCAGTTTCAGTCTATTTTAATTTCTTTATTTATTTACTGATTTAAATTAAAGAGGGTTTTCGACTAAGTTTGTTATTATTCATTTGTTTTGATTTATTCCTGATATTCCGCACGCTTAAGGTTTGACAGTGATTGTTTTAGTAGTATGTGGGTTTGGTTATAAAAATAATTAATTAATTTTTTTTAAATTTTTTTATTTTATTTTTTCTATACAGATTTTGGTTATATTATGTTCATATCCACTGCTCATGCCAAGTCAAATCTAAAATTTTCAATCCTTCCCCACCCCCTCCCCCTCCGATTTACTCGCGGTCATCAGCGTCCAATCTCGCGACCCTTCCTGAAAATTCTTTAAAGGCTGTCCAGAACATCTATTGGTTAACCACTTCCCCGACTTTCTATACACTCTTGGGCCGTGCTAGCCCTGCGACAGCTAATTTCATATCAGCTAACCCTCGATTTGCCGCTTCGAGTGGGCAGTCGAAGAGCACGTGCTTTGCGCTTTCTGCGTCCTTACCGCATTCGCAGCGGTCGTTATCGGTTAAACCGGACCTTTGTAAATATGCTTTCAGGGTGCCGTGCCCTGTTAACAGTTGCACTATTTTATGATCAAGTTTCACCTCGATCTTACCTCTAGCTTCTATTTTCGGTATGAATTTGTGGACCAATCTGCCCGTAGCAGCGTTGTTCCACCTCTCTTCCAATTGTCGGATTGACTTTTCGCGCAGCTTTTTTTTAATTACAGGCGTCGGTATTGACGAATGTGATATTCGAAAGTCGTCCGTCGCGGCCTCTTTAGCTAATTCATCAGTCCTATCGTTTTCTATGTTACCATCGTGCAACCTAACCCAACAGAACTTTAAACGTCGGAACTCGAGTGCCGTATGCGCTATCCTCCAGACGTCCGCTTGAAGGTCGGTCGAGGTGTTCATATTCGTTAAAGCTGTCAGCGCCGATTTACTATCATTGATTATATAATACTCGTCTCTGCCCGTATGATTTATTACGTAATCGATAGCCTCTCGTACGGCCACCAATTCGCACTAAAAGATAGTGCTCCAGTTCGCGAGTTTGGTCTGAAACCGAAACACCTCTCTTTTCTCATTGTATAAGACAAGCGCCGCGCCTGCTTGACCATTGTCTATACGCCATCCGTCCGTGTAAATCCTGATCCCTTCCGGGTCCCCATCACCTTCGACAAATTTGATACCTCTAACATCGGCCGAGTGCCCTAATTCTGACGCGACAATTTTCCTCTCAGCTTCCCTATTTGCAAGATTTATACTCTCTATAATTTTCTGTCCTTTCTGTGTATTAATTAATCTTCTATCTCTGATATCCCTAACAAAATATTCGATAGGAGAAGTCCTACTGATCACCAGGACCGCCTCCGTGAAGGTGGTCCTGTACGCCCTCGCCGCCTTGACCGTGGTTATGCGTTGCACGCTCGTCAGATGTAGAGTTTCCCTCACTTTACAACCCTCCGCCCAAACGGATGCTGCGTACAGCATCGCCGGCTCTATTGCTCCGGCGTAAACTGTCCTAAGCGATACGCCCCTGAAACTCCAATTTATTTTCGCCATCATTTTATTTGACATTTCGCTGCCCTTACTTTTTACATACTGCACATGCGCTTTCCAATTTAATTTATTGTTGATCCTGACACTGAGGTATGTGATAGCCTACTGTACAACAACTAGCTTAATGTTAAAATCACGGGACAGCATGAGTTTGGTCATGGGTTGACTGTGGTAACTCAAAATTTTCAGAAGAAGACAGGGCGCCACTGCATTTTTACGTGTGAATAAAAATTTATTTGACTGAGGGGGGTATGCATAAACCCTATAAAATTAACTCAAGATCTATAAATAAAATATCAAAAATGTACCCCAAAAATTTTTTAAATTAGTCTGATTACCAATTAGCACAACATATTGTCAGGGATGACTCTGAAAAAAAACACGAAACTAAATTTATCATTGAAGACACTATTTGTGTTCATTCAAAAATACCAAACGTTATCAATTATAAAAACACTTCCCATAACACAAAGTACACAATAAATCATTTCAACCTTACTACTGTTTCTCTTTTAATAATACTATGAACTTCTCAAAATTATCTCATATATTCTTTTCAGATATAAATAAAAGATCAATCCAATTAAAGATTTTGATAATAAAAGTTCATTTAAAATTTACTTCCAATTAAAAACAATTTCAGAATTATTATCATATCGGTTTAAATAAAGGCCAAACATTAGTATGGGCGTTTGCTCACATGTGTTCACATTCTCTAAAATGTGTTAATTAAGAACCAAATACTTCGTATAGGATTATTGATATAACGATTGAGACTTCCCCTCAACCAAGGTTCTTTTACGTGAATCGAAATAGAGTGAATAATAACAGTTATGCTCCTGTATCTACCTTTAATGCAATAATTTTTAGTAAAAGGTATAAAACAACTAATGAAATAACTCGCATAACTAATCGCTAATTCGACCCTACACTACTTAAGAAAACTAATTTTAGTTCATAGCGAAATGGTGGGTATTAATTATCATTGTCCTTACATAAACTACGTCTGATATCTACACGTAACAAAAGTGACCTGCACTATATACTAGACCTACAACCGTTCCGTTTACTTTTCCTGGAATGTTTAACGCTTTGCTTACCATACGACCCAGCGCGCTGAATGTATACTTCACACAAACCTCAGGTATAACAATGTAAATGATAAGTTAGATCGATCTTATCTTATATAGTAGACAAAACTGTACTTTGGGGATGATTTCAGCAAGCTCGCCACTGATCCGCCTTGTTAAAAACACCACTCCTTTTGCACTTTCGTTAACCACAAAGCACTTACTTAGTTTTTAGTCGTGCTTCACTTACTGACTCAAACCGACCCACCTTCATAACTAACTTAACAATACTCGCAGAGATTTTGGGAATCGACTCAAAACAGGTTACTAGCCTGTACTAAACATCTTACACAACTTTGAAATCCAATAACGGGGGGTGCCATACTAAACTAGAATGATTCCAACTATTGTTAAAAGGAATATTAACTACTACAACTACTAGCGCGACACATCACCCCCAATTGAATTTAGGTACCGCCAGGATACTAATTCAATTCACTATCGAGACGGCTGCGCCAGATCAACGGGCGCTCGATAGGGTTTTTAGTTAATTATATTATGGACTCCAAGAGAAAACCCGGACGAGTCCTCGCAGATTTCGTAGGAATTGGGGTTGACTACTCTGGTAATCAGACCCAGGCTCTTGAATAATAAAAAAAAGTTCTTTCTTTATCTTCGGCGGAAGACTGGTGGTGGAAGCGTATCAAGACGCGACCACCCTTTACGAAATTGGTAAGTATAAGCGCATTACGACTTTGTCTGAGTTGTCTTTCCCTGCGTTTGTTCTTAACTTTCTTTAGCTAAAAACAAAATGCTTGAATTCTCCCACACAATCAGGACGACTGATCGATTTCACATAATCATTTTGCCTTTTGTGGTCGAAGTGCATTTCATAATCTATTTCAGAACTTTCTTCCCATGTAACAATTTCTTGGTTTGGGTTTTTGAAATCCTCCTCAAATATTTCCGTTTCACTAACACCCGCAATATCCTCATGTGAGTACTCTTTTCGACCAACCCCGTTCTGAACACCGTGCTCAATCTCAACATAAATATTGCGCATGGAAACCCGTGTTATGTTTTCCTGCCCAACTAGCAAAAATTTAAGTTTTTGCTTTGTTTATTCAAATGTTCCTTCCAACGAACATTTTTCAAAACAAATTACAATAGAGCGAATCAGTTCATCCAGTCACATTCTAAAATCACATCTTTCATCAAATGTGATACAACAATAAAAGGACAACCAAAATGCACCCTGCCCTACATCTGATTTTCCAATGCTCCACCCGAAGGTACTACATTGGCCAGGAAGCGAGGTTTTTTTTACCTGAAAATTTTGAATTTTGCCAAACCCATGCTATTCTAAGCAAGGTAAGGATTTTAACGTACATGACAACACTCATACACGAGACCTCCATGTCACCTCTCATCCGAGCGACGGCGTATTTTTGTGAAAAATATATCGTAGATAAAACTGTACATCGGGGAAGATTTCAGCAAGATCACCACTAGTCTGACTTGTTAAAAACTCAACTCCGTTTGCACTTTTGCTATTCACAGAGCATTTGTTTTTTTTTAGTCGTGCCTCACTCACTAACTCAAACCGACCGACAAGTTCCGTCATCCCTTCATAACTAACTTAACTGTACTCACAAAGATTTTGGGACTGGACCAAAAACAGGTTACTACCCTGAGTACACATCTTATACTACTTTAAAACCCAGTGACGTGGCGTCATACTGAACAAGAATGGTTCAAGCTAATGTTAAAAGGAATATTAAATACTACAACTACTGGCGCGGGACACGATTTATAATAAACAATTTATAGTATAAAACGTAACATACGTTGAAATTAGTTGGAATGCAAGTGAGTTTTTGAACAAACACCATATGTGTCTTCCACTTATCGCAATTCAAAATAAATTATGTGCTTGTATTAAACCTAAATACAAAAAAAAATTGTTATTAAACGGAAAGCTAAATTGTAATTTTGCGATTAAATTGCTGTTAACCAAATCTATAATTTTTCCATAAAATCTAACGATCGAAATTTACAAAACAAGCATATTAATATTGCAGTATATGAGTTAGCTTGAAAAGTTCACTTCATAGCCAACAAAAATTTTAACACCTTATCGAAACTGCGCAAAACGATTTCGAAGACGAATCAGCATATTTTCTAATATTTACTCAAAGCCAACCACAAACATAATTCAACTTCTAATAAATGATATCTTTAAATAAAATAAACTAGAAAATTATACAGAAGCTTCGAGCGTCGTATGACTTGTTTTTCTCTTTGCATATTAAATTTAATTAATTTTCAACATTACTATTAACCACGTTTAATCTAAATCCCCATAATTAAAGTAATTTTTGCTTCATAACTAGAACAAGTGTTGTTTGCTTCAAATAAGAATGATCGTTGTTTATCCCAAATAAGAGTCGTTGTACTTTGCGCTGAAAAGAATCTTCTCCAGAGTTAATATTCTATTTTCTACTAACCATTAACGAAAGGAAACGTTATTGCACATGTAAGGGCACTGTAATTATATCTATTTAATGATGAATCCTTGCGTTCAAGCTGTGGATTTACAAAGCATCTTTACCTGATAATTACTAGCAACTTTCAACAAAAATGGCTGTAAATATTTTTGTACGTTTTAACGTCGTTTTCTCAATCAGTGTGTGCGCGTTATCTCAATAAGCGTATCTACACGGAGCAGTCAATTTCAACTAAAAAACTTTGATAGACTTACACTCTGACCGACCCCCGATAATTTTCTAATGAGATTTAACAAACAGATGCTACAGAGCAGATACATTTAAGTACTATTTAAAAAAAGGATTCGAAAAATGTAAAATCTAAACGAATTACTTTTACCGAGAATAAATACGTTAGTCTATTGGAAAGATGCAATCTACAGAAAAAGGTAATACGTTATGGTAATCTATACCCAATTAAGCATTTTTTCAGTGTTCATTTACCATTTACTGACCACGAGGAACGTGAACAGTATTTTAATTTTATTTGAAGTATGTTTAAAACTTTGACGGTTTAGTATTTCGTTATTCAAACTTCCAGTGCTTAAGACTATGAGCAATCCGGTTAGCAGACTAAAACCCTTCTTATGTCGAAAGAAACCAAGCTATAGATTCAAACTAGATAAGCTTTTAAACCGTTATGCATTCTTGATCTTTTCAATAATTTCTATCGAAGATTTCAAGCAAATACTTATTTCAAGTGTATTCCACTTAGTATTAGTTTTGTTTCGGATGTCCTAATTTTATTAGCAGCTGTTCCAAAGTCACTTATGATTTACAGCGCTCGTGGATTAGTGGTACCCATTGCGCAAGCGTAAACCTGAAGTGCTTGTGGCACGTATAACTTCTACAATACCAATCAGATTTTGCTAAAATTTGCAAAAGTATTTGGTTGATATATAGTAGAGTATTAAGTTTCTACTTGTTTTATTGACTAGGTATAGATTACACATGAGTATATAGAGAATATGCTACAGCAGATTTACGCTATTCGTTAATCGTTTACTCAAATATATGTCCATAACTCACTCAATTCTTTTTCAATTTCAGGACAACGCTCGTCACTTTTTTTCCCAAATGGAATTACTCCGACCTGCCCTCCTCATCGCTAAACTTGTTATTTAGAGATTACTTACCTCAACATTTTGAGGGTGGAGTAAATTTTTTAAATATATTTAGCTTCCTTGAAACTGATGTGGCAAGTCCCTTTTGCCATCATGTTGTCTCAACTTCAACATTTCAACTTTATACCTTAGCAAATATTTAATTACTCAACTAGAGCGGATGTTCAAAATTGCAGATCTTGTACACGGATTCAATCTTAATTACGTCGACGCTTTTAAAGAACTATATGCTTGCACTGCTATCGTTTCGCATCACTGTAGGATTTGTTATTTCTTGACATTCTACGGGCAATGTACGAAGAGATGATGGCAGTTGTAACGATTCAGTAGCCAACTCCACCTTAATTGACCAGTTGTTGAATGAAGCTTATGATTTGTTTTCATAATGTTGTAAACTTATGATACTGTTTTTTGCTCCGTAGTCTACACACATGCGTACGCGCGCTTACGCACGCACGCACACTCGAACACACGCCCGCCCGCAATTACGCACGCACTTTCGCACGCGCGCGCGCGCACACACACGCGCGCGCATACACACACAACGCTATGTGCTGCTTCTACTCGGCGGATATTTTTTATATATGGATAGTCAATGAGGTGTAAAACCAGAACGTAGCTTTACGAATGCACATAGTCGTTTACAATCGCTATTACAGTAGAACGTTTAGTAAAAGTTTGGAACTGTATTACCGAACAAGTGATTCCGTTATAAGTTATATAATCTTGTAATCAGTTACGGTATTCCATTCAAGCAAGAAAGAAAGTAGTGAAATAAGCATTGAAAATCGCTCGCACCGAATACCGCAACAACACAGAGGGTATAGGAATAAAAGAATTGGATGCCACACTAACTCAAAACGAAGTAAAGTGGGGTGCATCACACAGAAAAAAAATTGAAAACTTCAGTAAGTAGATTTACTTACAAACCGTTAGTTACCAAACATTGTATCTAAAGAAGATTTACAAAATGCAAATCGAACATTTACGTAATCGTCCTGTTACAATATGAGGTAACGCGTTTTGTTTCAAAACCAAATCCCTCGTTAAAATGAAAAGTATTCTAAGAACACCACCTGCAAAAGTATTTTCAAGACAATACTGTAAAGTATTCCTGAAACACGGCTTGAAAACAGCAGTCAATTAACCAAAGCAAAAAGCATCAATACATACCCATAACGACTTCCATGAATTGGTCCGTGTAAGAAAATAATGTATGTTCAAATCGTTAGGTATGTTTGCAACCCACTTCACAGCACTATACAGTAAAGTGTATGACAGGTTGCCTATTTGTTATAGAAAACCATAAAGATTTACTAATTTCAAATTACAATACTGAGAACCCATAAATAAGGGGACAGTTTTACTACTCGTAAATGTGAACATCTGTGCGATAACAAAATATCGCGTTTATTATTTCGTAGTAAGAGTATAAATAGCAACGATTAAGTATATTTATTTAGGATTTGCAGGTGTTTGCTTGTTTTAGAGAATTTATAACGCGAAGTTTATACCCTTTGCTAAACCAAAGCAACTTATCATAGAATAGATTGGAAGTATTTAACATTGAACTAAACACTTAATTAAATTTTATGGGACGTTTAAATAAGTACCATTTCAATTGAAAGGTAGTAGAACTTGTTAAATCACTTAATAAGTAGGAAGTTGGAAAGTTTATAGTGCGCCTCTAAATGAACGTAAAACGAAGTAGTTGGAACTTAATATGTATATGCAGGATGCAGAAATTAATCTAGTTCGGAAATTTAGAGTAACAAATATTTTAACCCGTTTTGAAATTATAGATAATTATAATGTAAAAGGTTCTGCCAGGTTAATTCCATTCACCATCCTACTTACAAATAGGGACGTCAAAAAATGTCAAGTAAGTATTGAACGCAATTAGTCTTTCAAAATATTATGATCACAATTGATTAATATATTCAAAGTTTCTCAGTACAAGTTTCTAGTAAAGCATTTAAGGATTGGTCAATAATAGTACCGATTGTTTTATAGGAGTATATGAACCGATAATTCGACATATTTAACCAATCAGGAACACTCACGTCGTGGGTTATGATCATAATTCAACACATTTGACCAATTAACCTCCATTTTTCATAATTCACCTGGTATAATTTTCGTTATCGTGCAAAATCGGCTGTTACACTGATATAAATTTTTGCTTATCAATGTTTGTGACATTAGGTTAAACGTTTAAAAAATATCCGATAATGAAAATTTGTGTAGTAATGTGAAAAGTATAGAACTCAACTCGCTAGTTATGGCCATTGCTCATTTGGATTACACTGTTTAGGCTCAGCATTGGAGTCAAGTCTGCCACAGTTTTGTAATTGGAATCCTAGCGGACTCGCGGGGTCAACCTTTCGAACGAGTAATGGCTGTCATAACTCACTATTTGAGTAATATACTATCAGTTTGAAACTGTATTTCAACTTAAGCGACGCTGATATACGTTATATATTCTTGTTTATTTTTTTTTAACCTTTGAACCCTTTATCAAATGGCAGATAATCATTTAGTAAAAATTCTATCTGGTTTATTCTTTACCAAAGCCTACCTTGTTAGTAAGGGCGTCAATTGAACGCCAAGGAAATTTAATAAATCACTATGATTTTCAACAAAATTGTGATCACGGTTATTTAAGATATTTAAAGCTCTTTAGTACACGTAAATGTTAATTTTTTCATATATCGATAGATAAGGATTCAGTAGAAACGGAATGTGGCTCTTTGAATGCAGATAATAGACTACAATCGCTAATACAGCAAAATATTTAATAAAAGTTTGTAATTGAATAGCAGCACAAGCGACTCCATTGTCAATTGTTGTTAATAGTTGAATTAGTCTTTTAGCCCTTTTGAAAGCGCGATAATCAGATGTGGAAATTGTATCCAATAGCAACATATTTCCTTAAGCCGCGCCATTCTACTGACTATATCACGGTAAATGATTCCTTTAATTAAAATATGATATTTTTAGGCATTAGTAAGTATTTCCATTCTGAACGGACTTGCACCTTGAAGAAGTTCTAAAATACTAGAACGGGTAAAATAGCTTGCGTGTTTCAGTGAGTTAAAGAGCCGACTATAGGTTTAATCAAATTAGACAGGTCTTAAGTGAGGAACCAGACTAAAACAGGTCCCCGGAAGAGGGCATCCATTTTTTTGTTACTTAGTGTAGGGATGTTAAGGTGATCTAGATATGTTAATTATAGGGAGGACCAATTGCTTTTTGTAGCAATACCGATGGCAGTGTAGCGGTTATGTAATAAATAAACTACTACAAACTACTTAATAAAGGGTATAAATACCTTAAAGCCTGTGCCGCTCGGGGCAATAAAAGTCACACACAAAAGGGTTAACGGACAACCAAGAACACGCACGTTCGGTGTCGGTGTCGCTTCCAAAAGCTCTCGTGCAACTGGCTTCTGTAACAGTTCGAGTACGACTGTGTCACTTCACGCACCCTACTGCCGGTATAAATGTTTCACTAAACTGTAGGGTACCCGCACTAATGGTATTTATTGTCACCAATACCAAATTGTTCGATGATGACGTAACATACCGCCCACCAAATTCATAGAATTTTGAAAAGGAGGGAAGTAGGTTGGGTGAAGGAAATCACATGGGATTTGACCTTGCTAGGAAAACAGGTAACGAAAGATAGGGTGGTACACTACAGCGAGCGATATTACCAACTATGCAAAATATAATATATATATATATATATATATATATATATGAAAATAAACAAATATTTAAAAATAATATACTACCATACATGTAGGAAATGTGTATATACATCTAAACATAAAATAAAATTAAAATACCGGTGGCGGCGCTAGTTTGACCAAAGGTCGTTTTAATGTGCCATGTGCAGTTTTGATCTCAGCGACACGTATAATACCGTCCGCACCGGGAAAGGTATTAATAATACGACCAAACTTCCATTGAAGTGGAGAAAGCTGGTCGTCCTTGATGAGGACAATAGTGTCCTTTCCAACTTGTCGGACCTTAGAGTGCCATTTAACTTTCTGATTCAGAGTATGTAAGTACTCATGGCTCCAGCGAGCCCAAATATATTTGTTACGTCGTCATCGAACAATTCGGTATTTTGTGACAATAAATACTTTGTGCGTGCATCCTACAGTTTGAGTGAAACATTTTATATACCGGCAATAACAGTGCATAAAGTGACAGTCGTACTCGAGCCTTTAAAGAAGCAAGTCGCCTTCGAACCCTTGAAAAGGACGGTTGTGTTAGAGCTTTGAAAGCGAGACCGACACCATTTTCGTGCGTGTTTCTGGTTCTCCGTAAAAGCTTTTGTGCGTGAAAGTGTCTATTGCCCCCAGCGGCGCAGGACTTAAGGTATTTATACCCTTTACTAAGTAGTTTGATGTAGTTTTTTTGTTTGTTATTACATAACCGCTCCACCATTATCGTTATTGCTATAAAGCAATTGGTCCTTCATTATAATTTGCATATTTTTATCACATTTATATCAACCTCCTTAACCCCAATCAATCATTGTTCCTAAGTCGAGCCGGATTCATTAGTCCTGTGGTATACGCATGTCCTAAATTAAAATATCACATTGCATTCAAGCGAGCTTTTAATTAATTAATATTTCAGTTTTAAATTTGTGCTTAAAGCCCATATTTAGCGGGTTAAAATGTAAACATTATTTATACTGTCTTTAGATTAAATTAAGCGATTTCGCCGTAATTGAAACCAGCAAGCGTTTTAATTACAAAGAAATTCATAATATAAAATTTGTCAGTTTTCAGTTTTAAATTCATTTTAGCGGCATAAAACAGAAAGCAACCTGAAAACTATAAATCGCTTTATACTTCTTAAACAAGAAAGGTAAAGGGATTTGCTTTGTATTTAAAAGCTATTGCACGTTTTGTATTACAATATTGAAAATATCTGCAGAGGAATAAGGTTGTAAAGTTGCATCTTTCGGCAAATACGTTAAAACCACGTTTCCTGTGATCTTTTGATGGTAAGCCGCTCGGGTTGTTAAGCGGTACATCTTATATTCACGCTTTGTTTGACGAACCGTTAGTCATAAAACGTGATTTATTGGTTATACCCTATTTTACATTTTTCGTGCTTTGAACAACTCATAATATTTTAATATCTCTCAGTGCACATTTAGCTTTACCGTTTTACAACAGTTTATTGTAGATCGTTCAAAATAACTGTCAGAATGGCTCCCAAGAAAATTCAGGTAACCGAACTAGAATTACTGAAAACACGCATTTTAGAAATGTTTGAGCTTTGTAATACTATACAAAGTGACCCACCTTTAAAGGCATTGTTCCTTATTCAAACAAGGGGAATACATGACCTTTATGCAAATTTCAATACAATTTTAGTCGCTGTCTTGGCCTCCTGTGACGAGGTAGAATCATTAAATTACAACGCTGTACGGAAGGAAGTAGATTCCGCTTATTTTTCATACTGCTGCATCTCGATACGATGCAAGAAATGAAAGCACCACAAATCATCGAAAATGCTCCAAGCAGCACGGTATCAAAATTGGTACCGTTAAAACTCCCAAGTTTTAATAATGAGGTAACAATTCTCATCTTTTATCGATTTATTTGACAGTCTGGTATATAACAACGCGTCGCTGTCCAATATCGAAAATTAAATCACCTTATTAATTGTTGTAGCGGGAATCTTTAAGAATCGTTAAATCTGTACCCATTTCGGGGATAATTTTATTATTTCCTATAACGCCTTGCGTGAGAGATTTAGCAATCCGCGTTTATTGGCAACTTTGCATTGGAAAGCAATGAAAGACTTTCTACCTTTAAAATCAGAAGACCCTAAGAAACTTAGGGCACTTATTGATTGTTTTCGGAGAACCTTGCTGTTCTAACTAACTTAAAGTTTCCCACTGAACATTGGAACTTTATTCTGGTCGATTTGCTTTTAGAAAACTTGATCCGTTCACTAGAAAACGCTTCGAACTCCAATCGGATCCGAAGCAAATACCTAATTTCGAGGATTTGAGATATTTTTTAACCCAACAATGTGCAGCGTTGGAAACCTTTTCTTCAACCGCACCTGTTTCTTATTCGACGACTGTCCATACATCGCACACATCGGTGCCTAAGAAATCCTCAGCGTTTCAATTTAAACCAAAGGTTTCTTCTAACGTAGTTTCACTGGACACACCAAGTAGCTCCAGTGACTCAAATAATTCATTTTCGCACCATTGTCCTTCCTGCAAGGGCAATCACTTAATTTACAGATGTCAATCGTTTCTAAAGAAAACTCCGACAGAACGTTTCGACATTGTCAAACGCTTACGCCTTTGTTTAAATTGCTTACAAACAGACCATGCGTCCATGCAATGCAAATCTTATAATTCCTGTCGAACTTGCGCCAAGCCGCATCATACCTTGCTACATTTTGAATCGCAACCTGCTTCTAGCCGTTCAGCTGAACCGACCGCTACACACATGCATAAAAATGCCAATAGGACGCAGTCAGCCTCTCCTATTCCGGCAAATGTTTTGTCTTCACAGACGAATTCAAATCTTGGGGTTACTGTCTTACTCTCCACTGCTGTTGTGGAAGTTCAAGATCGTTCTGGTAGATACAAACCGATCAGGGTACTCTTAGATCCTGGTTCCCAAGCTAGCTTTATTCGAGACGATTGCGTGAGCAAACTTTGGCTTCCACGCATACGTTCTCAAGTTCCGATTTATGGACTTGGGCAGACAACTTCAGCAGTCAATAGGGTGCCGTCAGCTGCACCATTCGCTCTATGTTAGACTCTGAAAAATCTCTAGAAGTCACAACTTTTGTGCTTTCGTCAATATCTGGCAAATTACCTAGCGTTGAAGTTCCTAATAATTGGGAACACTTATGCGGCCTGCACTTTGCAGACCCGACCTGGAACTCCCAGAAACCATTGACATGCTCCTTGGAGCAGATGTTTATCCGTTCATCGTCAATGGCGGTGTTATACATGGCAAATTTCTTCAGCCTGCCGCCATAAATACAATTTTTGGTTGGACTATTATTGGTCCCACAAAAAGCTTGCAGTCTGATACTGTCCAAGCATTTTTTACTTCTGTAGAAGATCCTATCGACCAGACCCTAAGGCGGTTTTGGGAGATAGAAGAGTTGCCATCCAAGCCTTATACTTCTCCGGAAGAAGAAAAGGCAGATTGATTTTGAAAACACGTTTTCTCGTGACCCTAGCGGTCGTTTTATTGTTGCGTTACCGTTCAACGATACTTTGCCCGTTTTTGATAAGTCCTTTGACATGGCTAAAAAACGACTATTTTCGTTGGAGCGCAAATTGCATGCTCAACCGGAGCTACGCGCCCAATACAACAATTTCATGCAGGACTATCTTGATGCGGGTCATATGGCATTACTCGATTCTCCGCCCGTTGGGAACGATAATTACTTTTTACCCCATCACCCTGTGTTTAAAGAAGAAGGTCATACTTCTAAAATTCGTGTGGTTTTTGACGCCTCTGCAAAGGCTAAAAACAACGTGTCACTTAATGACACTCAATTGGCTGGACCTAGTCTCCAAAACGACATTTCGTCAATCTTACTGAAATTTCGTACTCATCGTTTCGTTTTTACTTGTGATGTTCGCCAAATGTATCGACAAATTTTGGTTACCGAAGAACATCGAAAGTTTCAATTAATTGTTTGGCGGTTCTCCGCAGAAGAACCCATCCAGACATATCAGCTTAATACAGTGACCTACGGTATTAAGTCATCGCCTTATCTAGCATTAAAAACTCTTCAGCAATTAGCCATTGACGAAGGCAAAAGGTTTCCGTTAGCCGCTGACGCTATACGGTCAAATCTATATATTGATGATTTCGTCGCCGGTGGAGATTCTATACAATCGGCCCGCGAAATTAAAGATCAACTTATTCGACTTTTACATTTGGCTGGTTTTGAACTTCGAAAATGGAGTTCTAATTCAGTTTCTATTTTGGAAGGCATTCCGTCAGATTTTTGCCAATATACTTCTCTCGATTTCGATTCGGACGAATCAATAAAAATATTAGGTCTTCAATAGTCACCTACAGAAGATATTTTCTCGTTTCGGGTTAAACCATTAAACCAAATATGTACAAAGCGCAACATACTTTCACAAGTTGCCAGAATATATGATCCATTAGGATTTTTAGCCCCACTAACACTTTTTGCAAAACGCCTAATCCAGCATCTGCGGATGTTAGGTTTAAATTGGGATGACATCCCACCAGCAGACATTTCGTCTCAATGGCAGCAATACCAAGAAGAGTTTCCGTTATTATCGTCATTAAAGTTACCACGTTGTTTACCCCCTTCGGATCCTTTTACTTGTCATTTGCATGGGTTTTGCGATGCTAGCGAGGTAGGGTATGCAGCGGTAGTGTATTTTCAGTTCATAAATCAAACTACTGGAGAAATAACTGTACAATTTGTAACCGCTAAAACAAAAGTAGCTCCAATTAAGCGCATTTCAATTCCACGTTTGGAATTATGTGCCGCCGTTTTATTAACCGATTTACTTTCTTTACCATTCGGTCTTATCAAGGCTTGATTGACATCTCCGATGTTTCAGCGTGGAGTGATTCTACGGTCGCTCTCACTTGGATACGTTCTCCACCTTTTCGTTGGAAAACTTTTGTGGCAAACCGTGTTAGCCACATTCAAGAAATCATTGCACCTAGCCGATGGTTTTATATTAAATCTTCGTATAATCCGGCTGATCCTGCGTCTCGGGGATTAATGCCAAGCGCGGTTATTTCATGTTCGCTATGGTGGGCGGGGCCTGAATGGCTTCACTACCCTAGTGACTCGTGGCCGCCTCAACCAACATTGTCAACCTCAATTGCTGAGGTAACTACGGAAAAGAAGATCCTAACATTTGTCGCTCAAACAGATCCAAACGTCAGTGACATTTTACTAAGTCGCTTTTCATCGTTATATAAAATCCAAGGCATCGTGGCTTACATTTATAGATTTTCTAAACCCATGGCTCAACGTCATACGGGTCCCTTAACAGACATTGAACTACACAATGCTCTCATGATTATCGTTCGGCATGTACAAAATGTTACATTTTTAAAGGAAATAGCTTCGATTAAGGCAAACCGTAAATTACCTAAAAGCTTGCGAAAACTTTCTCCATTTGTTGATCCACAAAACATCTTAAGAGTAGGTGGGCGCTTGACACATTCTTCGCTTTCCTATTCCGAAAAGTTTCCTGCGTTATTGCCTCAGCGGCACCGATTAACCGAACTTATCATTCTGTCAACTCATGAAAGGTATTGCCATCCCGGTGTTAATACCACAGCGTATCTTATCCAACAGAATTTCTGGATCCTTTCTATTAAACATTCAATCAGAAATTATTTATCATCCTGTCATAGATGTTTTCGTACCAAACCGGTCCTGGTAACTCCTCCTATGGGAGACCTACCGGCAGCACGTATTACCCAAATCAAACCGTTCAGTATTGTTGGTGTTGATTTTGCTGGCCCTCTTTAATAAAGGCTAACCGCCTGCGAGGCTCTAAAACTCTTAAGGCCTATATTTGTATTTTTGTTTGTTTTGCCACTAAGGCAGCACATATTGAACTTGTTTCGGATTTGTCGGCAGACGCGTTTCTTGCCGCTTTGCGACGATTTATAGCACGTCGAGGACGCTGTTCTCAAATATTTAGCGATTGCGGTACTAATTTTGTAGGTGCCTATCGTCAGCTTACGAGTTATCTGCATAGTGCAGTAACCTCAGAAAGGATAAAGTGGTCGTTTAATCCACCTAGCGCCCCTCACTTCGGTGGCTTGTGGGAAAGCGGTGTTAAGTCGGTAAAGACACACCTATCTCGCGTAATCGGCGAACAAAACTTACCTTTGAGGAACTGTACACAGTTCTTACACAAATTGAATCTGTGCTAAATTCAAGGCCACTCTGCGCTTTGAGTTCGGATCCAAATGACTTGCGTTGCCTAACACCAGGTCATTTCCTAACTATGGAGCCTCTTTCTGCACCACCAGATGAGGACCATTTAACCAACGTTGTACCATTAAAAAGCAGGTGGAAACTCCTGCAAAAACTCCACCAAGATTTTTGGGCTCGCTGGAGCCATGAGTACTTACATACTCTGAACCAGAAGGTTAAATGGCACTCTAAGGTAGGTGTCCGACAAGTGGAAAAGGACACTATTGTCCTCGTCAAGGACGACCAGCTTTCTCCACTTCAATGGAAGTTTGGTCGTATTATTAATACTTTTCCCGGTGCGGACGGTATTATACGTGTCGCTGAAGTCAAAACGGCACATGGCACACTAAAACGACCTTTGGTCAAACTAGCGCCGCTACCGGTATTTTAACTTTATTTTATGTTTAGATGTATATACACATTTTTTACATGTATAGTAGTATATTATTTTTACATATTTGCTTATTTACATATATATTTTTATTCTTTGCATAGTTGGTAATATCGCTCGCTGTAGTGCACCACCCTATCTTTCGTTACCTCCTTTCCTAGCAAGGTCAAATCCCATGTGATTTTCTTCACCCAACCTACTTCCTTCTTTTCAAAATTCTATGAATTTGGTGGGCGGTATGTTACGTCGTCATCGAACAATTCGGTATTTTGTGACAATAAATACTTTGTGCGTGCATCCTACAGTTTGAGTGAAACATTTTATATACCGGCAATAACAGTGCATAAAGTGACAGTCGTACTCGAGCCTTTAAAGAAGCAAGTCGCCTTCGAACCCTTGAAAAGGACGGTTGTGTTAGAGCTTTGAAAGCGAGACCGACACCATTTTCGTGCGTGTTTCTGGTTCTCCGTAAAAGCTTTTGTGCGTGAAAGTGTCTATTGCCCCAGCGGCGCAGGACTTAAGGTATTTATACCCTTTACTAAGTAGTTTGATGTAGTTTTTGTTTGTTATTACATAACCGCTCCACCATTATCGTTATTGCTATAAACAATTGGCCTTCAAAATAATTTGTTTATACCATTTATATCAACCCCTTAACCCAATCATCAAATTAGAATTTGCGGGTTTCCATGTTTTAATTATAAAACGTGGTTGAAGGTTTAATTGGTGGTGCCGAAAGGGCTCCTATTAGAAAGGGAATTGGGAAGGCAAGCATTGGATCCAACTCAAAGGGAGGGTTGAATTTAAACCGGTTCATTGAATAAAACTGGGAAGTCCTCAAAGGTAAGTTTTCGCCTTACGGAAGCAAATTTTTTACCGACAAAGGCTTTCAAAGAGAAAGGGCCTTTGGTGGTTAAACGAATTTACTTTTCTGAATTACCATATGCAGTAACCGAAGGCGAAGGATACAAATTATACCGTTCACTAAATATTGGACAGGCCTCGACGTGCATAAATTCCAATCCAAAAACCGGTTCCGAAAATGAAAAAGTTAATATTTCCTTAAGGGCAAACCCATTCAAATTTGGAAATTTTAAGCCCATTCCTTTAAAAAGAGGGAGAAAATTAAAAAATACTGAACGGTTTGGTTTTTGGGTAATAGTGTGGTTTATAGGAGAGTTCCAGGACCGGTTTGGACAAACATCTTGCTGTGTAAAACCCTTGGAATTTTTAATAGAAAGGATCCGAAACTTTGGAAAGAACGTTGGTTTAACAACCGGGATGCAAACCTTTCAGAGGACCAAGGTCTTCTTAACGGTAAATGAGGCAAGCAGGAAATTTTGAAATAAAGGGTTGTAACCCCAACCTTCTCTTGAAATTGGGTTCAACAAAGGAGAAATTTCGAAGCTTTAGGTAATTTGGTTTGTTGTCAAGTTTTCCTTCAAAGTCTTTGGGGGTTTGACTTAAAATGGGTTTGAAAATTATAAATGAACCTCGGTGCCTTTTTTAAAAGTAAAAGCACCAGAAAATGTCAATGAGTTTGAGCGCAAATGTTAGGCTTTTCCCGTAGACAAAGTACTTAAACTCTGGGTCTTGCGGTATCGCTTTACGAGAATAGCTCACAGCGACACAAGGAAAACAGCACGGTATGTCATTAAGCCGTAAACGTTCAGCTCCGCCAGCTATTAAAGGACCTTGTACGAAACAACCACGAATTATGTGTAAAGTATGCGATTCGATGGAAGATTTGAGGCTAACAGGGAAAAATGCCACAGTTACCTCTACTGGCGAAGATGGCGTAGAAATGATTAGCACAGCGTTTAACAACCGTATGGCTAGCTATCGCATAAATAACGCCAGCGTCGACGATGGAGTGTCCGAGTTTCTTTGGAAGCAGAAAGAGCGATTTATTCGATTACTTAATAAAAAAAGAATACAACATACAGCAGTAAAAGTCTACTGCGAACTCTACGGCGTTTACATCAAAATGGGAGAGAAGTCCGATTGAAATCTTTAAACAAAAATGTGGTTATAACGTCTTCTAGTAATCTGGAAAATATGTACGAGGTCTTAAGCGAAACCATGCGAACAAAATCAGAGGAATTTGAAACATGTGGGTCCGGTTGGTCTTTGGAAAAAGTGCTCTATTTAGAAATAAATATTAATAAGTATGAGCCGATATGAGAAGTTCTAGGTTGAAAATAAAAAATTGTGAATATGTATTTAGAAATGTGGTTTACAAAATTTAAGCTGTATTAGTAAAAATTGTCTGTAATAAAAAGTTTTAAGAATGGTTTTTAGATTTTCTTTTAGGTATAAGCTGCAGGAAATTTATAATTTAGAGGGTGTGTGTAAAATGGTAAGGGGTGGTCCTGTTTTAAATCTGTTTACAGATTCGGATTCTACATAAAATTCTAGACTAACAAGATGTATTGCATGTATAAAAATTTATAAGGACCGTCAGAAATCGCTACAGCAAAAAAAAAAAATCTTAAAATGGGGGTAGCTCTCTGGGGGATGGAGCTATCTAAAAAATTTAAAGAGATTTGGGTAGCTGAGAAAATTCTAATGTTAATTGATACCAAACAAGGTAGGTTTATCTCGTGGGTGGAAATGTGGAGAAAGATTTATCTCGCAGAGGGTATATGTGTAACTTTGCAGGGCGTGGTCCGATTTCAAATCTGTTTACAGATTCGGGATGTGCGTAAAATTTTAGACTAACAAGATGTATTGCATGTATAAAAAATTTTATAAGAACGCTCAAAAGTCGCTACAGGTAAGAAATCTTAAAATTGGAGTAGCTCCCTTGGGGATGGTGCAATCTAAAAAATTCCTAGAGATTTGGGTAGCTGAGAAAATTCTAATTTATTAATACCAAACAAGTAGGTTTATCTCGGTGAATGGTGGAAGAAAAATTTTTATTTCTTTCGCAAAAGAAGGGTTTAAAAGGGTAAACTTTGCAGGGCGTGGTTCGATTTCAAATCTGTTTCAGATTCGAATTTGCGTAAAATTTAAGCTAAAATGTATGCATGTAAAAAAATTTATAAGAACGCTCAAAAGTCGCTACAGGTAAGAAATCTTAAATTGGGTAGCTCCTTGGGGTGTGAATCTAAAAATTCTTAGAGATTGGTAGCTGAGAAAATCTAATATTGATTATACCAAAAAATAGGTTTTTGAAAATGCTTGGTAACAAAGAAAACTATTTGTTATTTTGCATAAAGCAAAATAAAATTTAGAGGTTTAGAGCTTAAAGTGTAATTTTAAGGAGTCCGATTTTAAATTTTTGAGATTCAATTCTGAAAAATTTAAGTAACAAGATGTATCGCGTGCTAAAAAAATTTTTAAGGCTAAAAGCCAAGGTAAAAATTTAAAATGGGGTAGTCCTATGGCGCAATCTGAAAAATTCCTAAGATTTGGGTGCTAAAAATTTAATAGATTGTACCAAACAAGGTAGGTTTATCTCGAAAATCATTGGTTAGCGAGGAAAACTATTTGGTTCAGATTGGGGGAAATGAGGATTCTGGGGAAATGAGGTTGTGGGATCCTTGATTTTACCCTACTAGTATTTTAATTTTATTTGAAGTATGTTTAAAACTTTGACGGTTTAGTATTTCGTTATTCAAACTTCCAGTGCTTAAGACTATGAGCAATCCGGTTAGCAGACTAAAACCCTTATTATGTCGAAAGAAACCAAGCTATAGATTCAAACTAGATAAGCTTTTAAACCGTTATGCATTCTTGATCTTTTCAATAATTTCTATCGAAGATTTCAAGCAAATACTTATTTCAAGTGTATTCCACTTAGTATTAGTTTTGTTTCGGATGTCCTAATTTTATTAGCAGCTGTTCCAAAGTCACTTATGATTTACAGCGCTCGTGGATTAGTGGTACCAATTGCGCAAGCGTAAACCTGAAGTGCTTGTGGCACGTATAACTTCTACAATACCAATCAGATTTTGCTAAAATTTGCAAAAGTATTTGGTTGATATATAGTAGAGTATTAAGTTTCTACTTGTTTTATTGACTAGGTATAGATTACACATGAGTATATAGAGAATATGCTACAGCAGATTTACGCTATTCGTTAATCGTTTACTCAAATATATGTCCATAACTCACTCAATTCTTTTTCAATTTCAGGACAACGCTCGTCACTTTTTTTCCCAAATGGAATTACTCCGACCTGCCCTCCTCATCGCTAGACTTGTTATTTAGAGATTACTTACCTCAACATTTTGAGGGTGGAGTAAATTTTTTAAATATATTTAGCTTCCTTGAAACTGATGTGGCAAGTCCCTTTTGCCATCATGTTGTCTCAACTTCAACATTTCAACTTTATACCTTAGCAAATATTTAATTACTCAACGAGAGCGGATGTTCAAGTTTGCAGACCTCGTACATGGATTCAATCTTAATTACGTCGACGCTTTTAGACAACCATATACCTGCACTGCTATCGTTTCGCATCACTGTAGGATTTGTTATTTCTTGACATTCTACGGGCAATGTGCGAAGAGATGATGGCAGTTGTAATGATTCAGTAGCCAACTCCACCTTCATTGACCAGTTGTTGAATGAAGCTTATGATTTGTTTTCATAATGTTGTAAACTTATGATACTGTTTTTGCCCGTAGTTCACACATGCGTACGCGCGCTTACGCACGCACGCACACTCGAACACACGCCCGCCCGCAATTACGCACGCACTTTCGCACGCGCGCACGCGCACACACACGCGCGCGCTTACACACACAACGCTATGTGCTGCTTCTACTTGGCGGATATTTTTTTATATATGGATAGTCAATGAGGTGTAAAACCAGAACGTAGCTTTACGAATGCACATAGTCGTTTACAATCGCTATTACAGTAGAACGTTTAGTAAAAGTTTGGAACTGTATTACCGAACAAGTGATTCCGTTATAAGTTATATAATCTTGTAATCAGTTACGGTATTCCATTCAAGCAAGAAAGAAAGTAGTGAAATAAGCATTGAAAATCGCTCGCACCGAATACCGCAACAACACAGAGGGTATAGGAATAAAAGAATTGGATGCCACACTAACTCAAAACGAAGTAAAGTGGGGTGCATCACACAGAAAAAAAAATTGAAAACTTCAGTAAGTAGATTTACTTACAAACCGTTAGTTACCAAACATTGTATCTAAAGGAAGATTTACAAAATGCAAATCGAACATTTACGTAATCGTCCTGTTGCAATATGAGGTAACGCGTTTTTGTTTCAAAACCAAATCCCCTCGTTAAAATGAAAAGTATTCTAAGAACACCACCTGCAAAAGTATTTTCAAGACAATACTGTAAAGTATTCCTGAAACACGGCTTGAAAACAGCAGTCAATTAACCAAAGCAAAAAGCATCAATACATACCCATAACGACTTCCATGAATTGGTCCGTGTAAGAAAATAATGTATGTTCAAATCGTTAGGTATGCTTGCAACCCACTTCACAGCACTATACAGTAAAGTGTATGACAGGTTGCCTATTTGTTATAGAAAACCATAAAGATTTACTAATTTCAAATTACAATACTGAGAACCCATAAATAAGGGGACAGTTTTACTACTCGTAAATGTGAACATCTGTGCGATAACAAAATATCGCGTTTATTATTTCGTAGTAAGAGTATAAATAGCAACGATTAAGTATATTTATTTAGGATTTGCAGGTGTTTGCTTGTTTTAGAGAATTTATAACGCGAAGTTTATACCCTTTGCTAAACCAAAGCAACTTATCATAGAATAGATTGGAAGTATTTAACATTGAACTAAACACTTAATTAAATTTTATGGGACGTTTAAATAAGTACCATTTCAATTGAAAGGTAGTAGAACTTGTTAAATCACTTAATAAGTAGGAAGTTGGAAATTTTATAGTGCGTCTCTAAATGAACGTAAAACGAAGTAGTTGGAACCTAATATGTATATGCAGGATGCAGAAATTAATCTAGTTCGGAAATTTAGAGTAACAAATATTTTAACCCGTTTTGAAATTATAGATAATTATAATGTAAAAGGTTCTGCCAGGTTAATTCCATTCACCATCCTACTTACAAATAGGGACGTCAAAAAATGTCAAGTAAGTATTGAACGCAATTAGTCTTTCAAAATATTATGATCACAATTGATTAATATATTCAAAGTTTCTCAGTAAAAGTTTCTAGTAAAGCATTTAAGGATTGGTCAATAATAGTACCGATTGTTTTATAGGAGTATATGAACCGATAATTCGACATATTTAACCAATCAGGAACACTCACGTCGTGGGTTATGATCATAATTCAACACATTTGACCAATTAACCTCCATTTTTCATAATTCACCTGGTATAATTTTCGTTATCATGCAAAATCGGCTGTTACACTGATATAAATTTTTGCTTATCAATGTTTGTGACATTAGGTTAAACGTTTAAAAAATATCCGATAATGAAAATTTGTGTAGTAATGTGAAAAGTATAGAACTCAACTCGCTAGTTATGGCCATTGCTCATTTGGATTACACTGTTTAGGCTCAGCATTGGAGTCAAGTCTGCCACAGTTTTGTAATTGGAATCCTAGCGGACTCGCGGGGTCAACCTTTCGAACGAGTAATGGCTGTCATAACTCACTATTTGAGTAATATACTATCAGTTTGAAACTGTATTTCAACTTAAGCGACGCTGATATACGTTATATATTCTTGTTTATTTTTTTAACCTTTGAACCCTTTATCAAATGGCAGATAATCATTTAGTAAAATTCTATCTGGTTTATTCTTTACCAAAGCCTACCTTGTTAGTAGGGCGTCAATTGAACGCCAAGGAAATTTAATAAATCACTATGATTTTCAACAAAATTGTGATCACGGTTATTTAAGATATTTAAAGCTCTTTAGTACACGTAAATGTTAATTTTTTCATATATCGATAGATAAGGATTCAGTAGAAACGGAATGTGGCTCTTTGAATGCAGATAATAGACTACAATCGCTAATACAGCAAAATATTTAATAAAAGTTTGTAATTGAATAGCAGCACAAGCGACTCCATTGTCAATTGTTGTTAATAGTTGAATTAGTCTTTTAGCCCTTTTGAAAGCGCGATAATCAGATGTGGAAATTGTATCCAATAGCAACATATTTCCTTAAGCCGCGCCATTCTACTGACTATATCACGGTAAATGATTCATTTAATTAAAATATGATATTTTTAGGCATTAGTAAGTATTTCCATTCTGAACGGACTTGCACCTTGAAGAAGTTCTAAAATACTAGAACGGGTAAAATAGCTTGCGTGTTTCAGTGAGTTAAAGAGCCGACTATAGGTTTAATCAAATTAGACAGGTCTTAAGTGAGGAACCAGACTAAAACAGGTCCCCGGAAGAGGGCATCCATTTTTTCGTTACTTAGTGTAGGGATGTTAAGGTGATCTAGATATGTTAATTATAGGGAGGACCAATTGCTTTTTGTAGCAATACCGATGGCAGTGTAGCGGTTATGTAATAAATAAAGCAACTACAACAAACTACTTAATAAAGGGTATAAATACCTTAAAGCCTGTGCCGCTTGGGGCAATAAAAGTCACACACAAAAGGGTTAGCGGACAACCAGGAACACGCACGTTCGGTGTCGGTGTCGCTTCCGAAAGCTCTCGTGCAACTGTCTTCTGTAACGGTTCGAGTACGACTGTGTCACTTCACGCACTCCTACTGCCGGTATAAATGTTTCACTAAACTGTAGGGTACCCGCACTAATGGTATTTATTGTCACCAATACCAAATTGTTCGATGATGACGTAACATACCGCCCACCAAATTCATAGAATTTTGAAAAGGAGGGAAGTAGGTTGGGTGAAGGAAATCACATGGGATTTGACCTTGCTAGGAAAACAGGTAACAAAAGATAGGGTGGTACACTACAGCGAGCGATATTACCAACTATGCAAAATATAATATATATATATATATATATATATATATATATATATATATATATATATGAAAATAAACAAATATTTAAAAATAATATACTACCATACATGTAAGAAATGTGTATATACATCTAAACATAAAATAAAATTAAAATACCGGTAGCGGTGCTAGTTTGACCAAAGGTCGTTTTAATGTGCCATGTGCAGTTTTGATCTCAGCGACACGTATAATACCGTCCGCACCGGGAAAGGTATTAATAATACGACCAAACTTCCATTGAAGTGGAGAAAGCTGGTCGTCCTTGATGAGGACAATAGTGTCCTTTCAACTTGTCGGACCTTAGAGTGCCATTTAACTTTCTGATTCAGAGTATGTAAGTACTCATGGCTCCAGCGAGCCCAAATATTTGATGGAAGTTTTGCAGGAGTTTCCACCTGCTCTTTAATGATAAAACGTTGGTTGAATGGTCCTCATCTGGTGGTGCAGAAAGAGGCTCCATAGTTAGGAAATGACCTGGTGTTAAGCAACGCAAGTCATTTGGATCCGAACTCAAAGCGCAGAGTGGCCTTGAATTAAAACAGATTCAATTTGAGTAAAAAACGTTGTAAAGTTCCTCAAAGGTAAGTTTTTGTTCGCCGATTACGCGAGCTAGGTGTGTCTTTACCGACTTAACACCGCTTTCCCACAAGCCACCGAAGTGAGGGGCGCTAGGTGGATTAAACGACCACTTTAACTTTTCTGAGGTTACTGCACTATGCAGATAACTCGTAAGCTGACGATAGGCACCTACAAAATTAGTACCGTAATCACTAAATACTTGAGAACAGCGTCCTCGACGTGCTATAAATCGTCGCAATGCGGCAAGAAACGCGTCTGCCGACAAATCCGAAACAAGTTCAATATGTGCTGCCTTAGTGGCAGAACAAACAAAAATGCAAATATAGGCCTTAAGAGTTTTAGAGCCTCGTAGGCGGCTAGCCTTTATAAAAAGAGGGCCAGCAAAATCAACGCCAACAATACTGAACGGTTTGATTTGGGTAATACGTGCTGCCGGTAGGTCTCCCATAGGAGGAGTTACCAGGACCGGTTTGGTACGAAAACATCTATGACATGATGATAAATAATTTCGGATTGAATTTTTAATAGAAAGGATCCAGAAATTCTGTTGGATAAGATACGCTGTGGTATTAACACCGGGATAGCAATACCTTTCATGAGTTGACCGAATGATACGTTCGGTTAATCGGTGCCGATGAGGCAATAACGCAGGAAACTTTTCGAAATAGGAAAGAGAAGAATGTGTCAAGCGCCCACCTACTCTTAAGATATTTTGTGGATCAACAAATGGAGAAAGTTTTCGCAAGCTTTTAGGTAATTTACGGTTTGCCTTGATCGAAGCTATTTCCTTTCAATGTCTGTTAAGGGACCCGTATGACGTTGAGCCATGGGTTTAGAAAATCTATAAATGTAAGCTACGATGCCTTGGATTTTATAGAACGATGAAAAGCGACTTAGTAAAATGTCAATGACGTTTGGAGCGACAAATGTTAGGATCTTCTTTTCCGTAGTTACCTCAGCAATTGAGGTTGACAATGTTGGTTGAGGCGGCCACGAGGCACTAGGGTAGTGAAGCCATTCAAACCCCGCCTACCATAGCGAACATGAAATAACCGCGCTTGGCATTAATCCCCGAGATGCAGGATCAGCCGGATTATGCGAAGATTTAATATAAAACCATCGACTAGGTGCAATGATTTCTTGAATGTGGCTAACACGGTTTGCCACAAAAGTTTTCCAACGAAACGGTGGAGAACGTATTCAAGTGAGAGCGACCGTAGAATCACTCCACGCTGAAACATCGGAGATTTCAATCAAGCCTTGATAAAACCGAATGGTAAAAGAAAGTAAATCAGTTAACAAAACGGCGGCACATAATTCCAAACCTGGAATGGAAATGCGCTTCATTGGAGCTACTTTTGTTTTAGCGGTTACAAATTGTACAGTTATTTCTCCAGTAGTTTGATTTATGAACTGGAAATATACTACCGCTGCATACCCTACCTCGCTAGCATCGCAAAACCCATGCAAGTGACAAGTAAAAGGATCCGAAGGGGGTAAACAACGTGGTAACTTTAATGACGATAATAACGGCAACTCTTCTTGATACTGCTGCCATTGAGACGAAATGTCTGCTGGTGGGATGTCATCCCAATTTAAACCTAACATCCACAGATGCTGGATTAGGCGTTTTGCAAAAAGTGTTAGTGGGGCTAAAACCCTAATGGATCATATATTCTGGCAACTTGCGAAAGTATGTTGCGCTTTGTACATATTGGGTTTAATGGTTTAACCCGAAATGAGAAAATATCTTCTGTAGGTGACCATTGAAGACCTAGTATTTTTATTGATTCGTCAGAATCGAAATCGAGAGAAGTATATTGGCAAAAATCTGACGGAATGCCTTCCAAAATAGAAGCTGAATTAGAACTCCATTTTCGAAGTTCAAACCCAGCCGAATGTAAAAGTCGGATAAGTTGATCTTTGATTTCTCAGGCCGATTGTATAGAATCTCCACCGGCGACGAAATCGTCAATATATAGATTTGACCGTATAGCCTCAGCGGCTAACGGAAACCTTTTGCCTTCGTCAATGGCTAATTGCTGAAGGGTCTTTAATGCTAAATAAAGCGATGACTTAATACCATAGGTCACTGTATTAAGCTGATAAGTCTGAATGGGTTCTTCTGCGGATAACCGCCAAACAATTAATTAAAACTTACGATGTTCTTCGGTAACCAAAATTTGTCGATACATTTGGCGAACATCACAAGTAAAAACGAAACGATGAGTACGAAATTTCAGTAAGATTGACGAAATGTCGTTTTGGAGACTAGGTCCAGCCAATTGAGTGTCATTAAGTGACACGTTGTTTTTAGCCTTTGCAGAGGCGTCAAAAACCACACGAATATTAGAAATATGACTTTCCTCTTTAAACACAGGGTGATGGGGTAAAAAATAATTATCGTTCCCAACGGGCGGAGAATCGAGTAATGCCATATGACCCGCATCAAGATAGTCCTGCATGAAATTGTTGTATTGGGCGCGTAGCTCCGGTTGTGCATGCAATTTGCGCTCCAACGAAAATAGTCTTTTTAGCCATCTCAAAGCAATTATCAAAACGGGCAAAATATCGTTGAACGGTAACGCAACAATAAAACGACCGCTAGGGTCACGAGAAAACGTGTTTTCAAAAATCAAATCTGCCTTTTCTTCTTCTGGAGAAGTATAAGGCTTGGATGTCAACTCTTCTATCTCCAAAAACCGCCTTAGGGTCTGGTCGATAGGATCTTCTACAGAAGTAAAAATGCTTGGACAGTATCAGACTGCAAGCTTTTGTGGGACCAATAATAGTCCAACCAAAAATTGTATTTATGGCGGCAGGCTGAAGAAATTTGCCATGTATAACACCGCCATTGATGATGAACGGATAAACATCTGCCCCAAGGAGCATGTCAATAGTTCCTGGAGAGTTCCAGGTCGGGTCTGCAAAGTGCAGGCCGCATAAGTGTTCCCAATTATTAGGAACTTCAACGCTAGGTAATTTGCCAGATATTGACGAAAGCACAAAAGTTGTGACTTCTAGAGATTTTTCAGAGTCAAAAATAGAGCAAATGGTGCAGCTGACGGCACCCCTATTGACCGCTGAAGTTGTCTGCCCAAGTCCATAAATCAGAACTTGAGAACATATGCGTGGAAGCCAAAGTTTGCTCACGCAATCGTCTCGAATAAAGCTAGCTTAAGAGCCAGGGTCTAAGAGTACCCTGATAGGTTTGTATCTACCAGAACGGTCTTGAACTTCCACAACAGCAGTGGAGAGTAAGACAGTAACCCCAAGATTTGAATTCGTCTGTGAAGACAAAACATTTGTCGGAATAGGAGAGGCTGACTGCGTCCGATTGGCATTTTTATGCATATGTGTAGCGGTCGGTCCAGCTGAACGGCTAGAAGCAGGTTGCGGTTCAAAATGTAGCAAGGTATGATGCGGCTTGGCGCAAGTTCGACAAGAGTTATAGGATTTGCATTGCATGGACGCATGGTCTGTTCGTAAGCAATTTAAACAAAGGCGTAAGCGTTTGACAATGTCGAAACGTTCCGTCGGAGTTTTCTTTAGAAACGATTGACATCCATAAATTAAGTGATTGCCTTTGCAAAAAGGACAATGGTGCGAAAATGAATTCTTTGAGTCACTGGAGCTACCTGGTGTATCCAGTGAAACTACGTTAGAAGAAACTTTTGGTTTAAATTGAAACGCTGAGGATTTCTTAGGCACTGATGTGTTAGATGTATGGACAGTCGTCGAATAAGAAACAGGTGCGGTTGAAGAAAAGGTTTCCAACGCTGCACATTGTTGAGTTAAAAAATATCTCAAATCATCGAAATTAGGTATTTGCTTCGGATCTGACTGGAGTTCAAAGCGTTTTCTAGTAAACGGATCGAGTTTTTCTAAAAGAAAATTGACCAGAATGAAGTTCCAATGTTCAGGAGGAAATTTTAAATTAGTTAGAACAGCAAGGTTCTCTGAAAAACAATCAATAAGTGCCCTAAGTTTCTTAGGGTCTTCTGATTTTAAAGGTGGAAAGTCTTTCATAGCCTTCCAATGCAAAGTTGCTAATAAACGCGGATTGTTAAATTGCTCACGCAAGGCATTATATGAAATGATAAAATTATCCCCCGAATGGGTACCGATTAAATAATTTTCAAAGACTCCCCGCTACAGCAATTGATAAGGTAATTTAGCTTTTCAATATTGGTCAATGACGCATTAGTATAAACCAGACTGTCAAATAAATCGATAAAAGATGAGCATTCTGTTACCTCATTATTAAAATGTGGGAGCTTTAACGGTAACAATTTTGATCCCGTACTGCTTGGAGCATTTTCCGTAATTTGTGCACGCATTTCTTGCATCGTTTCAAGATGCAGCAGTATGCAATAATAAACGGAATCCATCTCTTTCCGTAAAGCGTTGTAATTCAATAATTCTACATCGTTACACGACGCTAAGACATCAATTAGAACTCTATTAAAATTGGTGTAAATGTCATTTACTCCCCTTGTTTGAATCTGGAATAACGTTTTTAAACTTAAATCACTTTGTATAGCGTTGCCAAGTTCCAACATCTCCATAATGCGTACCATAAATAACTCAAGTTCTGCCAAATGTGTTTTTTTCGGAGACATAATGACTGTTATTCTGAAAGACCTACAATAAAATGCTGTAAATGGTAACCGCTCAGCTGTGCGCTGAGAAATATTAAAATATTATGGGTTGTTCAAGGCACGAAAAATGTAAAATAGCGCATAAATCAATAAATCAGGTTTATGACTATTAATCTGCAATGGGTCTTAAGCAACACGTGGAAAACTAAGGGTTTGTCAAACAAAGCGTTACGATAAAATTTACAGTTTACGGGCGGCTTTACATCAAAGCTCAGAGGGTCCACCAACTTCTAACATGTGGTTGTCATATTTGCAAGAAAGATGCAGCCTTTACAACTTTATTACCCTTTGCAAATGTATTCAATATTTTACTGCAAACAGACTGAAGGGTTGTATGTGATACTAAAAACGCGCAATGGCTTTTAATGCAAATTAGCAAATTTTATATTAAGAATTTGTTTGTAACTTAACCGCTTGTTGGTTTAATTACGGCGAAATCGCTTAATTAGTTTAAAGACAGTATAAATAATATTTACACATTTTAACCCGCTAAATATGGGCTTTAAGACAAATTTAAAGCTAAGGTAAATTAAAAACACGCTCGCTTAAATGCAAAAAGTTTAGGACATGCGTAAAACATAGGACTAGTAAAATCCGGCTCGAAGGACCAATAAATGTAGGGATGTTAAGGTGATCTAGATATGTTAATTATAGAGAGGACCAATTGCTTTTTGTAGCAATACCGATGGCAGTGTAGCGGTTATGTAATAAATAAACTACTACAAACTACTTAATAAAGGGTATAAATACCTTAAAGCCTGTGCCGCTCGGGGCAATAAAAGTCACACACAAAAGGGTTAACGGACAACCAAGAACACGCACGTTCGGTGTCGGTGTCGCTTCCAAAAGCTCTCGTGCAACTGGCTTCTGTAACAGTTCGAGTACGACTGTGTCACTTCACGCACTCCCACTGCCGGTATAAATTTTTCACTAAACTGTAGGGTACCCGCACTAATGGTATTTATTGTCACCAATACCAAATTGTTCGATTATGACGTAACACTTAGAGAGGCAGAGACAATAGGGTTCGGAATGGCATTCTAAGACACACTACTGCGCTGTGGAAGGCAACTGGAAACCACCACCTCCCAAGTACACAGCGTACTTAAATTGTTATTAATGATGATGGCATACTCTGAGGTAAAAAATTCTTGATTTAAAATAGTCTCCCATTCGGATTTCCGGGAGAGGACTACTTCGGGGGATCTGATCCGAAAATATAAAAAAGTGTCGTGAAGCAAGTAGGAGAGCTAGAGAACTTGAAAATTGAAATGGATAGGTTGGTTAGCACTGAACATAATAGGGACCAGCGAACTTCGCTGGCCAGAGGCGGGGGATTTTTCGAGAGGAAAGTCATACAGGATCACAGGAAAGAAATTCAGGTGTGGGGATAGTTATGCGATAATAGACAGGACAACGTGTGGAAAACTACAAAAGAACGAAAGAGTACGAATGGTTAGATTAGAATCTAAACAGTAAATACAATAATAATATGCATGCCCACCTCTAGCTACAGTGAGGAAGAGGTAGAGGCGATCTACAAAGATATCGAAGACGTACTAAGATACGTAAAAGAACATGAAATTTTAATAATCACTGGAGATTTTGATACAGTGGAAGGTGAGGGTAGGGAAGGAGCGGTAGTAGGTTTATTTGGTGTAGTCACGAGAAATCACATGTGAAAAGGCTAGTAGGATTTTGCCATAAGAACAATTTAAATATCAAAAACACATTATTTCAACACCATGCTAGAAGACGATGCACGTGGAAGATGCCAGAAGATATAAGAAAATATCAAATAGATTATATTCTTGTTAGACAACGGATTAGGAATCCAGTAAAAGACTATAAAAGCTACCCAGAATCAGATATAGACACTGACCACAACACCGTAGTTATGGAGACCGCCCTTAAATTTAAAATCTGAAAAAGACGAACGGAAAAATGCACTTTCACTTGGAGAAAGTGAAAGATAAAGATATCTACGAAAAAGTCAAATAAATTACTGAAAGATATCGGGAAAATTTCTTATACTAAGGAAGTAGAAACAGAATGGAATAATATTAAATCCAGCTTAGCCATGTCAGCCAGATATATTCTGTGGTATATACAAAAAGAAAATACAAAACCAAGGATAATAAAGGATATCCTGAATCTAATAGAAGTAAGACGAAAATACAAAAATAGATCCGATGAAATAGGAAAACAGACATACAAAGCCTTAAAATGGGAATTTATTCGCAAATGTAGGAAAGTTAAAGAACAGTGGATCGATGATAAGTGCAAAGAGGTGCAAACTAAGATGGAAATAGGAAAGACAGACGAAGCATACAAACTAATTAGAATGAACTATAGAGATATAAAACCGTATATCAAAAAAATAAGGGACGCGGGAGTAAACGTCGTTATTGGAAAATATAGGGAAGGTGGATAGATGGCAAAAACATATAGGGAATTTATATGCAGGATAGGAACAAACAGCATTAGAACAAGAATCAGACATTGAAAAGGATGGCTTGGGATATCCTATACTTAGAGATAAGTTTGAATTAGAATTAAAAGGTCTGAAAAATGGCAAGGCATCTAGTACAGATAAGGTGCAAGCAGAAACTCTAAAAGCCGCTGAACAAGCAGGAACAAAACGTCTGTTCCAACTTGTAAGCTATATGTATGAGACAGGCGAGATAAGCAAAGATTTCAAACGTAACATCATATTCACTATACCAAAAAAGAGAGGCTCGGATAAATGTGAAAAATTTTCGAACAATAAGTTTGATAGCACAGGTGTCAAAAATATTGACTAGAATCGCACAAAGACGGATTAAAGAACAAGCTGAAGAGGTACTAGGTGAAGATCAATTTGGGTTTAGGCAAAACAGGGGAATACGGGAGACTATTTTAGCTGTGAGGTTGTTAATAGAGAAAGCAATAGAAAAATGGAAGCGCGTGTATATAGGGTATATAGGAAAGAGCGATTGACAATGTAAACTGGAAAAAACTTACATACCACTGAATCTTGGTGATGTAGAGCATATAATTAGGAAACAACAGAAGGGGAACCGAGCTGTATCTAAGCTGTGGGAATTTCAGGGAACGGTGTTTCAAGACGGAAAACGTATTGACGAAAAAATAAGTGCACTTAAATCCAATGATAATTATATACTACATGTGTTGGTTTTGATATATTTTCAACTAATGTTGATTGTGCGAAAGGATATATTGGAAAACTATTAATTCGGCAAATATTCATGTTTTGCGGACCTTGGTAGCCGCAGGCTACTTAACCCTTTTCATATACTTCTGTATGTCGGGAAATAGGGTATATATCTATAAACAATAGAAGGGGAACCGAACTGCATTAAACAAGGAAGTACAGCTGCTATGTTCGAAAACAACAGATATAGAAACAAGGACAAATTTGTTAAAAGCATATGTGTGGAAATCAGCACAGTATGTCTATGAAATAGGGGCAGTAAGAGAAGCAGACAGAAAAACGGTAGAAATCTTTTAGAATGTTGTGCTTCAGATGTATGAGGATGATAGAATGAACAGCTTAGGTTTCCGCATTCGCCTTATACAAAGAGATTAAGGTTAGTCATTTATTGTATTCAAAAATTCGGTGGCGTCATTGTCACTTTATTTTTGGTCGTAATTCAACCCCGACCCAAGCTCATGATCTACTCAGAGCAAATTACTCTACTAGACGCTTAGCCTTTAGAGGTTTCCTTACTGATGAGCCGTTTTCCATCTAAACTAACCTCGGGCTTCTTCCATCAACAAGAAACCCTCGTTTATTACTCTTGCACCTTTCGGTTGGCAAGATAAGAGTATAAACTGACATACACCCATAGAATAGGGGTGGAAGGCTACAGTATAAAACGACAAGGAACTTACTGATTGCAAGAAGCCTATCACACACCTTCAATTTAAATCAGAGTTAGCATCAGAATTCATAGGATCTTTTTCTAACAGAACCAAGCCCGAACCAACTGCACAGCTAGGTCGTAGCCCAAAAAGAAACCATCCTGATGGAAGAGCTACAGTTCAAAACTTTACTCGACTGTATAGTGTCGGAAAACATTTGCCAGCAAATGGAACTCGCAGAAGGTGTTGCTATTGCAACACATTAAAAAACAACAAAGATGTAATATAATTTGTGTCGCATGTAACATTGCATTGTGCGTTTCCATATATCATAACTAATTGTAATTACGTCTGATGAAAGTACTGTCTCGTTTTGTACATGTAGGTTTAGTTTTTACTAGTGTTGTTATTTAGAAACTAGTAATTGATATATCGCAGCTGTTTCTTTTAAAATAAATGGATTTCTTGTTCAAGCATGCTTGTTTTCTCCCATTTGAAAAGGTATTTGGTTGGTATCAACAAATTTTTTTGGTTTAATCATTCTCACAATATTAACTAAAAATGTGGTACACATAAGTACCAGAAAACATTTTACAAATTTTAACTGCTGAATAGTTCTTTGGTACAAATATGTACCACCTAATGAACAAAATCCAAAGCAAATTGTGACAGTTTTTGACAGAACTTCATCAAAGGTAGCCATACAAAAAAAGTACAGAAAATATTTTTTATTGGAAGCCCCAGAGTTCTGCCCCTTAAAGGGTTAAAACATCTTCTGCATATGCATTCTAACAAACCGTAATTTTAAAATTGAAAAGTCCTTAAATATCCTAAAGAGAACTATCTAATATTCTCTCCAACAACTCTGTAAGAAAACTCAGCAAAACCAAATTTTAAGTGCTGAGCGCTGATTCAGTGATCATGTATATATTAGCCAACTGTACTTCAACTGTAGCTTGGAGATAAAGTTAGTGTGTCACGAGAATTTTAATAAAGTCGACACAATGAGGTTCCTTGGGAATACGATTACAAAAATATGCTCCGGTTTGCTCACTCTGAAACTCAATCGCGAAGTTGGGTGGGTTCCGCAGCGAACTGCAAGGATTAGAATATCAGTTCGCTGAATGCCAAGGCGCCAGGAACTAAAATGTTGGAGCAACAAGAACGACGAATCCTTAGTTCCGACAGATTTGGGATTATTCCCAAAGTAAACGTAATAAACACATCAACATAGCATCAATCTATTCACAAAATTAATTTATGGTACCTATAAAGTCCTGTAATATAAACTTAAGACAACCAATATGGTACTGGATTATTAAATCTAAATACACAAGAACAAACAACTCTTATGACATACAAGCAGGCAAAACATCTATAACCGCACATCTACAAAGTGTACGGAAGCTAAATATAAAATCAATACACAAGAGTCCCGACCCGAGTGCTAATCCTATAAAACTTTTCGCTAGTAAGTAAGAATTAATATTGTTGGTGAATTGTTTCTCACCAATAGATTTACAACTTGACACCTTCAATAGATATACATATACTTTCAGCCTTTCCTCAGTATGTCACAATCCCAATTTGTACCTATAATAAACACAAGAACTATTTCTCACCACCAAGTGTGGAACCTACAAATATAGCTATAGGACTAATATGTAGTATTGACTTGTCGCCACTATGATATAGTAAAAATACATACTATAAATATTTCTCTCCATTTAGTGTGAAACATACATGTATACTCTAATGGAAGTACCGACTTACTTTAACGGCTTTTCCCCTGTGTGTATTTCCGTTAGCTAACAGAGGTTACCACAGTGGTTTAGAATGTAATGATTTCAGTATTAAAACCTGCACAGCCCTCGGATAAGATACATAATAGATAAAGGTATTTATAAACCTACAAGTAACTGTACTAACACATTTAGACACCAAAATTCCAAAATCTTCTCTACATTTATACGAAGGTTATGTATAAACCTGAAACTCATACAAGAACTTCTGCTGATGTATAACAGTAAATGATATAAACAGAATTAACAGACGAAACGAAATAAATGTACAATGATACACACAATTCATACAACCTGACTTATCGGCAGTTAGTGTAAACCTGCATTATTAGCGTTAGGCTTCCACAACAGCGATCTCTTCTAAATTGAACGAAGCAGCCAAGCCACAATTTACATGTACCATAAACGACGAAACTCACATACTGCTTCTGAACGTAGACTATAACATGATCCCAAAAGTAGCACCAAAACTAGTACGCCAACATAGTACGCTAAAAACGTTATTGCAATACGACCCTGCAATAGTTCCATAAAACGAGTCCCTGAAGCAGTTTCCTGAAATAGTTCCTGAAGTAGTTTCCACAAAGTGGGCACACTATATCAATATTAACACACAAAATAACGGTATGTCTCAATGTATACTTTTTTTAAGTTGAAGTCAATAGGATCCTTCAAAGAGGGAGGTTTTAAATCCGTCATAAGACGAAGTCGAAAAATATCACCAACCAAACATAGATCTAAACAGATATGTTCCAACTAAAATCTCTGTAGCCGCCGAAATCCTCTAAAATCAGAGATGTTTAAGGCAGACACAGAACCTCGCCTACTTCCAACGACAGGTCAGCAAAAAATGGTGTCCAACTAATAGATAAGAAAAAAGCAGGACCAACTTAATGACAACCTAGACATTCAAATACCGAACTGCCAACTTGAAATGTAGTGATTAAGCTACTACCAAGTTTAACTTATATTAATCAAAATAGCATAATGGATGAAATTTACTGAAACAAAGTTTCATTCCTCTCTCCCTCAAAAGGAGGTAAACTTCACGAAGTTTACTGACGACAAAGCTCGTGAAGGTGAGCATACAGAAACCGAAAAAAAATAAGCAAACAAGTTCATCCCAATTCTCCAAAATTAGCTAACTTCAAGTCCTGGATGTGCTTAAGTACCATGGGTTTTCCATGATCATCTTCCAACTCATAACTGCACGTACCAATTTTTTTCTAACTTTATATGGTTCAACGAACTTGAGAGCTAATTTCGCAAAAAATAATTTGTAAGCGTCGCTAAGGGCTTTGTGGCGGCGCCAGACGAGTTGACCTGGTTGATAAATCACCTTGCGTCTTCTTAGGTTATACTGATAACGACAACGTTTATGCGCAGCACGCTGACGTTCTTTAACCATTTCAAATAATTTCTGGAAACCATCCTTGCGTTTTTCTATTTGAACTTCATGACTAGATTCTTCAAACTTGAGATTTTCGTTGTAGTAGTAGTAGTAGTAGTATCTTTATTATTATTATTACTATAAATACAAAAACAATCAATATCAAATATGATTTATATAATTCAATAAACCCTGGCGAGATTTAGGCTATAGAGCCCACTCTTACACCTAACTAGGGATATATACATATATACATATATATACACATACACACATTATATATATATATATATATATATATATATATATATATATATATACAGGGTGCCCACAATCTATCTCCGTATATGGGTAACTTTTTATTATAGAAGATACAATGTTGGTTAAATTAGCAAAGTTGAAGAGAAATTTACGAGTAGTATGATGCTTTTTTGAAAACTCACCTAGATGCTCAACTTTTTTAGATATTTGAAAAAAACTGAAATTTGCCATTTTCTTCAAACGCTAATAACTTTTTAACGGTTTAACCTATAGAGAAAATAAAAACTGCTTGTAAGGTAACTTTTTACGTAGAATTCAATAGCGTATATGACAATCTTAATTGAAAATGGGTTTTCAAGCTACAAACATAACCTCACTTTTTTTAAATGGAAACCATAGTTCAATATAACCCAAATGGAAAGGTTTTTCTTTTCTGATTACCCTGATGTAAGGGTTGATATACTTATTTTCAGTAGTTTCTTCATAATACAGAAAAACGATTTCTTTATTTGCGGACATCAAGGAGTCCATGGATACATATTTTAAATAAACAAAAAACAACTGGCATTTGTCAGATATTATTAGTTAAAGTGTTTATTTGCTCTGGGTTGCAAATTTTGTGTAGAAGACTTTTAAATTTATTTGATTATAATAGAGAACGTATACAAACGACGAAAAAAATGACATGCTCTTTTGTTACTATGCCTGTAACAGAAATTGTGATGCTGCTGGTGATATGTATTATGAAAGATATTTGGAAAGAAAGCAGCCAGATAAACGATTGTTTTCTAAATTAGAAAACAATTTAAAAAGGTTTGGTGCTTTTACAAAACCCAGTACTGATAAAAGAAAATTCAAAACTGATGATGAAGAACGTGTGTTAGCCTACATAAATTTTAAGCCAACAGCCTCCACCCGAGAAACTGCAATTGAGTGCGCTACTTCTACAGAAAAAGCTCGCCTAATTTTAAAACAAAACCGCTACAAACCATACAAAACCCATGTTAGCAATACACTGTATCATGGGGATTGTGAGAGAAGACAACAGTTTTGTAGGTGGTTTCTTAATGAAACAAATAATAATCCTGGTTTTAGTCACACTATTATATTTACCGACGAAGCAAAATTAACTAACAAAGGCATGTTTAACAGAAAAAATACAGTCTACTGGAGTCAGGAAAATCCCCATTTAACAGAAGAAAGGCGGGATCAACATCAATTTTCGATAAATGTGTGGTGTGCCATTTTGGTAATAAAATACTTGGGCCTTTCTTCTATAATTATAATTTAAATGGTGTACGCTATTTAAATTTTCTACAAAACGAATTGCAAGAAATGCTCGATAATTTGCCACTTCATTTGCTGCAAAACTTATATTATTTTCAGCATGACCATGCACCTGCTCACAATGCTCAAGCCGTTTCTGAATATCTTTATAATAGTTTTCCAAATTGGATTGGCAATGCAGGTCCTGTTTTATGGCCGGCAAGGTCACCAGAACTATCGCCACTGGATTTTTTCTTTGGGGTACTGTAAAGGATGTAGTGTATGCTAAAAATCCAATAACATTGAGCAACTCAAAGATAGTATTACAGCAGCTATTACAAGTATAAAACCACAAACGTTAAATAAGGTGCACCAAAACCTAATTAAAAGGTGCGAAATGTGTTTGCAAGCTAATGGAGGTCATTTTGAGCATATGTTAATGTAGGAGTGGGCATATTTGCATTAATTAATTTTGTTTCCTTTGATTAAGTTATTTGTATTGTATGGATAGTTTATTTTTAAGTATTTTATTTTTCTTAGTTTATAATAAATTTAGTTACAATAAACTTGTGTTTCCATTATTGATTTTACACATTTTGTTTGTTTGTAATATGTATCCATGGACTCCTTGATGTCCGCAAATAAATAAATCGTTTTTCTTTATTATGAAGAAACTACTGAAAATAAGTACATCAACCCTTACATCAGGGTAATCAGAAAAGAAAACCTTTCCATTTGGTTTATATTGAACTATGGTTTCCATTAAAAAAGTGAGGTTATGTTTGTAGCTTGAAAACCCATTTCCAATTAAAATTGTCATATACGCTATTGAATTCTACGTAAAAAGTTACCTTACAAGCAGTTTTTGTTTTCTCTGTAGGTTAAACCGTTAAAAAGTTATTAGCGTTTGAAGAAAATGGCAAATTTCAGTTTTTTTCAAATATCTAAAAAAGTTGAGCATCTAGGTGAGTTTTCAAAAAAGCATCATACTACTCGTAAATTTCTCTTCAACTTTGCTAATTTAACCAACATTGTATCTTCTATAATAAAAAAGTTACCCATATACGGAGATAGATTGTGGGCACCCTGTATACATACATATACATACATACACACATATATACATATATACACACACATACATGCACAAACATACACATACACACATATATACATATTCATAAATACACATACACATAAACGAATGTATAAAGAAATGCATACTTACACATATACGTACACATACATTTATTCATGTATTGGGCCTTAAATCTTTAAAAAATCCAAATATTTATTAATAATTTGAAAGCAGGTACTCGCAATATCCTTTCTTGAATTTAATTAATGTAGGAAAGGCTTTTATATTATCTGGAATAGAATTCCAAAGGATTGAAGCAGATGCGACAAAAGATGAACGAAACATTTCAGTATGGTGTATGGGAATAGTTAGAGTATGATAATTTCTTGTGTTATGATGTCCTAGTGATAAAGGAGAAAATTTTGAACTTATATATAATGGGCCAAGATTATGAAGTAATTTATAGAACATAATAGCAATATGTAATTGACGTTGTTCATTTAATTTTAACCATGATAATTGTTTAAAGAGGGGTGTTATATGATCACGACGTTTAGCATTGTAGATAAATCTAACACAACTATTTTGTGTCTTTTGTAACCGACTGCTATTAACTAAGGGTAAATAATGGTATACAACATCACAATAGTCAAATAAAGGCTGTATGAGAGATCGGACAAGGCGAACCTCAAGATTGAAGGGAAGAAAACGCTTTACTCGGTTTAGTGAATGAAGTGAAGCAAAAACTTTTTGGCATATATAGGTAGTATGGTTTTCCAAGATAAACTAGGATCGATTATCACACCAAGATTTTTAACTGAAGAAAAAGTGTTATAGTTGCATTGTTTATTTCTAATTTAGAAATATTTAATAAATTAATTTTGCTTAATAACTTACGGCTGCCTAATAAAATTGCCTGACATTTAGATGGATTTATTGAAACTTGGTTATCTTCACCCCAAGATTGAATTTTAGCAAGATCAGCATTAAGATTAGCTACAGCACGTGTAAGATCATTAGCATAACAATGATAGTAAATTTGTATATCGTCAGCGTAACAATGATATTTACTAAATTGCAGAATTTGAGGAAAATCTTGAATATATAATGAAAACAAAATTGGGCCAAGTATACTTCCTTGTGGGACTCCTGCCTGTAAGTTAGCCCAGGTAGACCAACGATCACGTTCTTCTGTAACAACACGCTGCTTACGATCTATTAAATATGAATGAATCCACATAATTGCGTTGTCTGAAAAATTATTAAGTACTTTTAGCTTGGCTAGTAGTATTTCAAAATTTACATTATTAAAGGCAGAACTAAAATCTAGTAGTACAAGGATCGTGAGTTGTTTATTATCCATTGCTTTTTTTGCATCATCAATTACTCGAATTAGAGCCGAAGATGTATTATGATTCTTTCGAAAACCAGATTGAAATTGATCAAATAGATTACTGGAATTCAAGAAATCAGATATTTGATCCAATGCTATATATTCAATGGCTTTAAATAAAGTAGGAAGAATGCTAATGGGACGATAATCAGATGGGCAAGATGGTAATGATTTTTTAGGCAAAGACCTAACTAATGCTTTTTTCCAACATTTAGGAAATGTGTTGGTACAGAAAGATTGATTAATAATAGAAACAGTTGTATCTAGTGCCGAAGGGAGTATTAGCAAGAGCATTGATTTAGATATTTCATCAAATCCTGTAGCACTTGATTTTATGCGTAAAATGGATTTAGAAACTGTATCACCATCAATAGTACGGATGGTGAATTCTGGACAAACAGGAGTATTAAAATTGGTTATGTTTTGAATATTATTTTCAATACGATGGTGGTCAATATTGTTGATTGAAACAAAATGATTATTGAGGTCATTTAAATCAAGAAATGTTATAATTCGAGTAGGAATTTTACCTACACCAAAAGATTTTAGTTCCTTCCAAGTTTTTGCACAATTTAGATTTGGCGATAAGGAATATAGGTAACGTATTTTTGAGTTTCTAATGAGTTGCTTTGTTTGGTTACGTAAAAATTTATAATGCCTATGATTTTCAACGGAGGGTAAATGTTTAAAATTCTGTGCTGCAACATCTCTCATGCGTCTAATTTCTTGTATTTGATTAGTTAGCCAGAGAGCTTTAGGTTTGGTTATACGTATGGTTTTAAATGGGGCATAAGTATCAAAAAGATCATTAACAAACGTATTAAATTTTTGGAGTTTGGAATCAACATTAAGGAAATTATTTATATCTTTCCAAGGAATCATATTAGAATCGTTTTAAAATTTTCAATATCCATATGCTTAAAATCTCTGCATCTTTTACGTTTTGAATAAATTTAGGCGGTTTCATAGTATAAGAAACGTAAATAAGGTCATGTTTAGAAATGTCAAGAACGGGTATTTGACCAAAAGAAACGGCTTTATCTTTAATCGAAACTATAATATGGTCTATACGAGAATGAACTTCCCGAAGAGGAGTTACTAGATGGTGCGTTGCAGTAAGAGGTAATATATGTAGATTACAAGAAGATGTAATCGTTTTTAATTGGATAACATCACTTGTATCGTTATTTAGATTTATATTAAAATCACCTAGTATAATTACATCATTATAGGAAGGCAAGTATTCATACAATGCATCTTCAATGTCGGTTAAGAAACCAGTATTTGGTGGACGATATACAACACCAATTAAAATTTTTTGATTATTAAAAGAAATTTCTACAAATAAATATTTGGGTCTGGACCGGTATACAGATTGTGACGAAATTATTATTTTAGTTTTTAAATCATCTCTTATAAATAGTGCTACGCCACCTCCACGTTGTTGCATGCGATCATTCCTTAGCAAATAGTAGCCATGTAAATTAACAAGTCCGTTATGAAGAGAAGGTTTAAGCCAGGTTTCTGATACTGCAATACAATGTGAATCACTGGAATCAAATATTTCAGTAAAATTGTCGAATTTGCTCAGTAGTGATTCTGAATTTACATGGCAACAATGGAAAGCCCTTGGATATTTATGTAAAGCTTGTTTGATACGATTGGAGGTAGATGGAATATTAGGTAATGATGAAAGAGTGTTATTGCCAATATCAATGCTATCAAGAGTATTTGTGTCAATATTACATAAATCAAAAAAGCAATCAGCCATTGAGTACTATTAAACTAAACAAAAAGATAAAGGATTTCTGAAAGATAAAAGCCCATCATTTATCATCAAATATAAAACTGCAGTCACACAAAAAGGAATATATAATAACAGATACAAAACTAAGTATAGATGAATATTTTTATAAAATACGAACTTTAAATTGCAAACAAAACAAATTGAAATTTTATATAAGTACTACATACAAAATAATCCTGCATGGTAATTCAAATAAAGATTAAATAAACCAAAATAAAGATTAAAAATTGTTCGGTAACAATAATGTAAAATAACTTTATTGCATATGCTTTACCACTGCTATTCTTTTAAGTTCGTTGAGTGATTTAATCTTCCAAATTTTATTATCAAATTTTATACAAATTATACCACTGGAGGTCCAAGTATTACGGTTGCCTATTAGATTTGTAGCTTCTTTTAATAATATAGAACGTTGTTTTGTTAAATCTTCTTTAATTACGACATTACTTCCTTTGAGTTTCATTTTGTTTCTATAAACGATATCCTTTACTGAGCGATTTAAAATTTTTACTATAACAGACCGGTTCATTCCTTTTTTATGGTTGGGTAAACGATGACAGTAATTTATATCTTGTGAATTGATGTTTATACCTAATTTATCAGAACAAATTTTTTGTATCACCTGTTGTGTGTTTTCATTAGGAAATTCTTCTATTCCAAAAAATCGTAAATTATTTAATCTTGAATATTGTTCTAGTGAATCGTATTTATCAACAAGCTCATCAATTTTCTTCTGTGCGTCGTCTAATCTGTTTTGCATAATATTAACTTCTTGACGTATGGCATTAGTACTTTCTTCAACTAAAGAACGCACTTGTTCACTTATTTGACTGACTATATTGTTGATAAAATTAGGTGAATTTAGAATTTTTCTACTATACGCTGAACCATCGCATCTTCTTTATCCGTAGATCGTAAATGAATCGTTTCTGGCATTTTTATTTTAGTGATGAATTATTGAAAGAGGAATTAGCAGCGGTTAAGCAAACGTAGTCTACTCGTAGTAACTATTCATTAGAAATTTGGTGCAAAACATTTTTAAAGTTCAGTTTAATAATACAAAAATATTTTGTAAAATATCAACTGTCAAAGTCTGTCAAATTTTAAACTAAATTAATTTACAAAATACCTTTTCTTCCAAGTTTTGTAGCTTTTTAATAGCATATCCAGTTCACAAAATTTAATATTATTGGATGAACATTCTTTAGTGTATTAATTAATGCTGTTTATCAGTAAAAAGTTACAAAAGCCGCAGCGAACACTGTCACTTTACACAAACGACATTGCATTGTAAGTTATTGTAAGTTATCATTGGAGACATGCTCACGACTAAAGTTGATATAAAATGGTGTATTACCTGTGGTTTCGTTTACCGCAGTTCTAATAGCACAAGCTATAGCAGCTCCCATTTGCGATGCAAATCAGTAATACACCAAACTAACGTAATTTTAACCACACGGTTGGTTCTTTCGGTTGGATTGGCTCGAAGATAATATAACGGCGTAAAATATGGAGTAGCATTATATTTTTCACACAATTTGGTGAACTTTCTACTTTTCATCTGACCACCATTGTCACTGGTGATGTATTGAGAAACACCATAAACTAAGAAAACGTGCTCTTCTATAAATCTACATAAACCTTTAGCTTATTGAAATAATCAGTAATTACCACAAATTGAGTGTAGCCTTGACTCGAACGAATAAAGGGACCTATAAAATCTAAACTGATCATCTGCCAAGGTTTATGGACTTCCGGTAGGTCACCCATAAGACCTGCGGGTAGCTTTTGCTCTGGCTTTTGTTGCTGACAGATCTTACACTGGTTAACATATTTGGTAATATCACTCTTCATCTGGGGCTAATAGTAGCGAGTACGAATTTTAGAATAAGTCTTAAAGATGCCAGTATGAGCGGATTCTGGAGCATCATGACCACAGGATAAAATTTCACGACGACGGGCTTTAGGAATTACCAATTTCCAATTATCACTTTCAGTAGACAACTCGGGCAAGTCAGACTTGACATGTTTGTATAGTTGCTTGGCCTCCACGCGTCATTGAGGATACTTAAGAAGATTAGAGAGCACCATACGAAGCATCTTTTCATACCAGCGGTCGGGCATAGTAGATAATTCGGTTTTTTTTAGATTCAATAATGTCAACAGACATCGGAACAGAACGAGACAGAAACTCGGCCACAATATTTTCTTTTCCTTTTCGATGGACAATAGTATAGTTATAGGGTTGCAAGCGTAAGGACCATCGTGCAAGACGACTTTGAGGATCACGCAACTTATGCAACCACAATAAAGAATGGTGGACCGTCACCACGGTAAAGTGAGATCCCTCCAGATAATGACGTAACTTCTCCACCGCCCAAATAACGGCGATGCACTCCCTTTCAGTAGTAGAATACTTTCTTTCCTGGAAAGTTAATGATCTGGTTAAATGACATATTACGTGTTCACCATCTTCTGCAACTTGGGATAAAACGGCTCCGACCCCCAAAAGTGGAAGCATCAGTTTGCAATACAAAATCTTTTGAGAAATCGGGCACCTGAGTATAGGCGCAGACACTAGAGATTGTTTTATTTGATTGAATGCTGCAGAACACTTTTCAGTCCATTTCCAGGCAACATTCTTTTTAATTAATTGAGTAAGTGGATGAACAATGGTCGAGAAATATTTCACAAAACACCGGGACCATGAAGCAGTACCAAGAAAGTATCAAAATTCAGTGACAGATTTAGAAAACGGTATTTCCAGAATAGCAGTAACCTTTTCCGAATCAAGCCTTAATCCATGCTGATCGACCAGGTATCCAAGGTAACGCAGTTCAGACAGACAGAACTTACATTTGTCCTCACTCAACACCAAAACGGCTTTGATTAACCTATCAAAAACCTTTCCCAGAATGTCCAAATGAGTATCGAAATCCTTCGAGATTATAATTACATCATCAAGATACTAAAAGACAAACGGCTGCAAGTCAGCACCGAGGGTATTATCAATCAGACGCTGAAACGTCGCACGGGCATTCGTTAAACCGAAAGCCATCCTATTAAACCTGTAAAGACTACGTCTAGTAACGGTGAAAGCCGTGTAATGGTTGGAAGATTCACTTAAAGGTACTTATCAGTACGCGGATTTAATGTCGATAGAACTCAAGTAACAAGCGTCACGAAGCTGATCAAGAATCGCAGAGATGTACGGTAATGGGTAAGTGTCTTTGACCGTAACGTCATTAAGTTATCTTTTTTCTGGACTAAGCACACAGGTGACGACCAAGCACTTTTACAAGGAGATATCACGCCGTCCTTCAACATTCCAGTCAGTTGTTCATCAATGATTTGTTGTGTTGCTGGGGACACCGGAAAATAGCGTTGTTTAATAGGCCGTGTATCAGCTAATAACTCAATTACATGCTCAGTTGTGGTACAACAACCTAGACCAGTTCCCATAACACTCAACTTTTTGGAAATCAACTCATTTAAACTCCATCTTTGTTTCTCAGTTAAATTGTCTTTGATATCGATACCAGATACTTCGACAAAGTCAGGTTCTGGGGAAAAATGCCAGACATTTCTTTTTAAGTTGGAACAACTCCCATCACCTTTCAAAAATCAACTGTTTCGTTTTGTACATGTAGGTTTAGTTTTTACTAGTGTTGTTGCTTAGCAACTAATAATTAATATATCGCAGTTGTTTCTTTTAAAATAAATGGATTTTTTGTACAAGTATGCTTTTCTCCTATTTAAAAGGTATTTTTTGATTTAATCACTCACACAACATTAACTAAAAATGTGGTATGCATAAGTACCAGAGAACATTTTACAAATTTTAACTGCTAGATAGTTCTTTGGACAAATATGTACCACCCAATAGAACAAAATCCAAAGCAAATTTTGACAGTTTTTTGACAGAACTGCATCAAGGGTAGCCATACAAAATAAAACATACAAAAAATATTTTTGTGTTGCAAGCCCCAGAGTTCTGCCCTTTAAAGGGTTAAAAAAACATCTCCGCATATGTATTCTGACAAACCGTAATTTCAAAATTAAAAAGTCCCTGAACATAGAGAACTATCTAATATTCTCTCCAACAACTCTGTAAGAAAACACAGCAAAACCAAATTTTAAGTGCTGAGAGCTGATTCAGTGATCATGTATATATTAGCCAACTGTACTTCAAGTGTAGCTTGTAGATAAAGTCGGTGTAAATATTACATCTATAGCTTTATATTTGAAAACGTTTTACTTTGAAGTGTCATATCATAGTCATTGTAGCAAAGTTCCGCTCTCGTTAGAATATATAAAATAAACACGTTCCAGACGTAAAGAAGACGGTTGTGAACATGTACGTTTAAAGCTTCAAGCTGTCTTTTAATCTATAATAATTAAGGAACTAGCAATAAGTAGAGTGATATTTGTGCTAGCGGTAAAGCCCGTTGTGTCGGTAAGCTTAGTTTGCCTAGGCAAACCGCGCATTGTCGGAGTCATTCAGGCAAAGTTCGAAATTATTTCGTATTACGAACTTCGCCCAATACGTATCCCGGTAATCTTGGGTTTGACAGATATGTGTTAGGCAAACTTCAAAATGCCGTTATATATGCATATAAAATCACCAATATCAACTTTATACAATTGTTACGCAACTGATTAAAATCCGCTTACAAAAAGAAGCTTTTAGAATAAAACAATTCACATTTATATTGAAATTGAAAGCATGTACAAAAGATTCCAATATTGTAAAGCAACATTTGGCCACAGAAACACCCGGCAGAGACAATAGCCAACAGTTGAAAACATTCGTATACACTGAAGAAACAGTACATAGTGACAACATGTTATAGTGGCAAAAACATTTTGAATTACAAAGTAAGTTTCCTTTTTTGCATTTACTAGAGTTAGCAATACATTTGTTAGTACAATTACACTCTACAAAGCCTTGGCCTCCAAAAGCATAATTTTGACTGCTAATACTTCTAAGCGATAGATAGTTCTTTGTCTGGGACATCATCGATTTTTAAAAATTTTTCAGCACAACTTTGAATCTGGTTTCTCGAATATAGAGAACTAGTTTTGCCTTGTCTACAGCCCACTTTGTACAAATCAACATCTGTTTTTCTAGTATAACTCCAATTATGTTACGGGCATCTGTTTTGCTTCTGTCTAAACTAAGAATCGGCACTCTGACTGATTTCCCTGCTTGAATCTCCAAAAATCTTCTTTGTGACTGCTGTTTCATCGTTTCTTGCTTAAAGTTTTAGTCCCTCATGAGCAATCTTTGTATTTGTCCTTATTGTCTTTTTCTGTGCACATCGCAAACAAAGAATCGTCACTCCATAACCTTCTTTGTTAGTAGAACTCTGACTGAACGCAAATTAAGTGAGCGTTATCACCACAAGTTCTACATTTGTGCGCAACAGATGTTTCGTGTTCACAAACAGCACATGTAGTTTTTGTGGATCTGGAGTCAGCTACTGAACGACTATCATTTTCTATTGCAGTATCTCCCACTTCTAAGACCTTCACAACATCGCTTGGTTTTGTTGCCATCCGTCCATAAAAATAACATTTTGACGTCCTGACTTGTCGACGCTCCCCTGGCTTTGGGAATGTCTCGACTTACCATGGATTATGTATAACCCTTGCCACATCACTTTTACCTCTTCAACAATTCGATTTGCAAATTCGCGTCCATTATCAGACTGCAAAACCGACGGACACCCCAGAACGCAAAAAATATCTATCAAGTTGTATGCCACCTCTTCCGCCGTTTTCGTTTTTAGTGGCCGCAGAATGAGATACTTGGAGAGATGATCCTGATAATTCGGAATATATTTGAATTCCTTGATCAGAACATGTCTGCATATCAATAAGATCGATTTGTCTCCGAGAATTTACTTCTTTGAATAATAAAGGTTTTACGGTTATTCCCTTTTTCTTTGTGTTTCTTTTTCTTATGGCAGGATTCACAAAGTTTCAAGTAAAATGTTATATTCTCGCGAGTCACATTAGAATATCTGTTTTGATCATAGCATCTCTCCCAGAATGACCACAGTTTCTGTATATGTTATGAATTACCTCGGACAAAAGCAGTTGGTCTACAGACAAAAGCAGTTGGTCTACAGAAAGAAAGAACTTATTTGGCCTCCAGCTAAAAAAGGAATACACGCAAGACACCTAGTTGTCGAACAGAAAACCGTGCATCGCTCTAGGAAGTATTTCAGCGCACAAGCTGTAGAATCAAATGCAACAATGGTTCGAATTACACGAACTCGAACTGCAAATCCTCGCATATCAAAGCGCGATTGGAACTGGAAAACCCGGATTATATCGGATAGTGAGCAACCTTATTTCGACAAGTCATTACATTGGAACGATAAAAAAACCATTATACGCGGTCGTAGGTATACTAGGATAACAGGTACCTAAAAAGAGGGCAGAACTATTTAATTGTAGCATAAACTTGTCGTTTCAGAGCAACTAGATTTAAGTCGAGGAATTTATTCGAGAGGGTGTTTATTATTAATTATGTTGAAGCATTTAACAGTAAAAACGGAACTTATTCGAGCGGGTATTGAATTAACCAGGAAAATTTTAAAAGCAAAATTGGAACGTAACAACCCCTTCCCCTTGCCAGCAAAATTAAGGGATCGGGGTAGGAAAACAAAAGCACGAAAGTGGGCAGGACAAAAAAAACCAAAGAGAAAGAGAAAAGAAAAAATTCGGTGAAAAACTAAAAAGAAATTTGTCACGAAAACCAAACAAAAGGAAACAGAAAAAAGAAAAAAGAAACACTCCAAAATAATAAAAAAAAGTAAAAGAAGAACTATCATTCGGCTCGAAGAGCTAATAATAGAAGAGAAAAAAGGGAGGGAAAGAAAGGAAGCAAGCAACGATGACTAAGATGGAACGGCATTGACACTGAAAAAGTCGTCGGAAGACGGATGTTTCTTGTGAAGAAACAGTAAAGTCTTCAACCTCAAAAGAAGAGAAGGAACCAGGAAGAATACCAACAGTCCCAACCAAAACAAGACCCAAAGGTCAAGCTTCAAGTAAACAAAGGGGCAATAAGGGAGAATGAGAAGAAGAGAGGACGAGCGCTAGTAAAAGGAAACGGTGTTCTACAAACTGTGGTATCCAAAAATAGTAATCGAAAAACCAAAGAAAAGAAATGCTGACTAGACCTAAAGTAGACTTAGTCGAGGTTTCCGAAAAAAAAACTGACTAGAAAGCACCTACCACAGGAGCGGATGGACCAAACACAATCAGTATAGGGACCGACAGCAAAGAAGACTAGCAAAAGGATAGGGAAAGTGAAGTGGAACAAAAGGATCAAGAAAAAAAAACAAAAATAATAACACCAACACCAAGTACAAAACCAAAATAAACCAAAGAATCGTAATAAAGAAAATAAAACAAAATCCTAGTGTAGTTATGTGTGACTAGGTGTGTGCGTGTGCCTGCGGGTGTGTGTATATGTGTGTGTGTGTGTGTATGTGTGGGTGTGTAAGAAATGTATGTGTATAAAGTATGCGTGTGTGTATGTGTTGGACCGCTGTATTCGCCTCTTACGACAGGCAGGTTGTACCATGGGGCTATTCTATTCCCGAACCCACACGGGTGGAAAACGAAAGAAAACTTAGCAAAACAGGGAAGTACATAAAAAGAAAACTTAAAGTCTAGAAATCAAAACTTAAGGAGAGCAAACTCGAGGTAGGAAACGGACGCGAGAACTAGATATTGGACTTAAGACGTTTGCGTCGCCAGAAGGAGAACGAAACGAGATCAAGGACATTATGAATTTGTCGCCATACATCTTCCGGCTCGGAAGGAGCATAGACCAATTTCTGCCTATTAGGGGCAGCTCTCAGCCAAACAAGAACAACAGGTTATGTAGCAGGTGTAGCACGCGATATAGGAAATGGCGAGGGTGGTTTAAGAAACTCGAAACGAGTTAAGGAAGAAAGTTGTTTGCTGTTAGGGTTGGAAGTAAGAACGTCAACGGTAGAAAATGAAACATCATGGGTTGTCAGAATATCCACGGTAGAAAGAGAAAACGCATTGGCTGTACGATAATCAACCTTACGAAGAGAAATACAAGCGGAGCACACTTCAGTTACGTTAACTATAGGGACAGAAGTAAATAAAATTTCAACGACGTTAGATAAAGGACTAGAAGTATCACAGTTAGGACAGAAAACAGCATTGACTGTAGGAATATCAACCTTAGGAAAAGGAGCAGAATCCGTTAACACTTCAGTAACATTACATAAAGGAACAGAATCGGGTAGAAGTTCATCAACGTTACAAAAACAAACAGTATCAAGTAGAACTTCGCCACTGTTGGATAAAGAAGTAGAATGAAGTTTATCAACACGACAGAAGGAACAGCACCAGACAAAATTTCATCAACCTTACAAGAACAAACAGCATCAAGAAAAACTTCGTCCACAGTAGATGAGAAACAGAATCAGGTCGACCTTTATTAGATAACAGGACATCAGCTAGGATTTCATTAACCTTAGCTAAAAGAACAGAAGCAAATAGAAGTTTGTCAGCATGAGATAAAGAAACACAATCAGAAAGAATTTTGTCAACATCAGAAAAATGAGTAACAGCAGGAAACGTTTCATCAACGTCCGATAAAGGAGTAGAATCAAGTAAGACTGCATCATTGTTAGACAACGGAGTAGAAACAGACAAAACTTCAGCCACAATAGGACCTGATTCCTTAACAATAGTAGATAACGGAACAGGTTAAGGTAAAATTTTGACGATGACAACAACATGCATTATAGCTACGGGTTTCAACAAGACCTTCTCTATCCGTATTAGGAGTTATCGTCAGTTCAGCTACAGCTGTGATTGCAGACACGACAGAAATTACTTGAGTAGAATAATTTAAGAAAGCAGGAACATGTAAAATTTTGACAGCAACAGCAACAAACATTAAAGATACGGATCCATGGACTTCAACAGAACCTTCTCTGACTAAATTAGGAATTATCGTCACTTCAGCGACATTGGTGCTTGCGGACACGACAGGAATTTGTTGAGTAAAATCGTTTAAGAAAGCGGGGACAAACTCTTGAGAAGCTAGCTGCAAGTCACTAATTCGAAGTATAGGTTGCAATAGTGGTGGAGGCACAGTTTGCGGTGAAAGTAAATAAGTAGGGCAAGCAGAAGAAGTAATATAATAGAATGTAGAACTAGAAACGAAAGAAAGTTTGTTTGAGGCTATATTTGCCGAAGAAAAGTAGGTTTTGATAGTAGGAGTAAGAGGACCTGGATGAGGGACAAAAGAGAACTTAGAGTGAGAAGTAGTAGAAGTTTGGCTCCTAGAGCTGAGAACAGAAGTTGAAGTATTATTTGAAGACCTATTAGTAGTAGGGTGACAGTTTGGACAGTTGCGGCGAGAAACTCCCGCAACCATGGCGATGGAGTACTTGAGGACGAGTACAGCGTGTCGAAACATGACCAGGTTTATCGCAATTAAAGCATACGACATGACGAGTTGAAGCAGAACTAGGAAGAAGAACAGTAGAACGTACTGAAAAAGTATCGGATCTTCCCGTCAGCATAGGAGAAATCTTAACAATTCGGTCATATGATGCAATAGTATTTTCCTCAATAGTAGCACACTTATAAGCAAAATCCGGGAGTTCAAAGTGCTAAATCGGTAAATTAGACAATGACTTCCAGTCAGAAAACCTATGCCGTCAACCACGATACCAAAGTAACGCTTTAGCCTCGAGCAAGTCTACTGCAGACTCAAATAACTGCAATTCTAACACATGGTGAGTTCGTCGGAGCTGCAGAATCAAATTCAACAATGGTTCGAATTACACGAATTTGAACTGCAAATCCTCGCTTATCGAAGCGCGGTTGAAACTGGAAAACCCGGGTTATATCGGATGGTGCGCGACCTTATTTCAACAAGTCGTTACATTGTAACAATAGAGAAAACCATTATACGCGGTCGTAAGGTATACCAAGATAACGGGTATCTAAAAACAGAATATAACTATTTAATTGCAGCATAAACTTGTCGTTTCAAAGTAACTAAATTTAAGTCGAGGAATTTATTCGAAAGTGTGTTTATTATTAATTATGTTGAAGAATTTAACAGTAAAAACGGAATTTATTCGAGCGAGTATTAAATTAATCAGGAAAATTTCAAAAGCAAAATTGGAACGTAAAGTGTTTGTGCCGATAGCTACAATGGTTACATTATATTCGCCAGGACTAAAACCTGTTTATTTTCTAATGAAAATATCTATAAGAGAATGAAAGGTTTATTCTGATCATTGTTGTAGTTTAAAAAGCATTTGTTGTTGGGGTCATGCGAGGCCACCGAATAAGTAACTTACATTAAAGAGCAGTAGTATTATTAAATGTTTGTTTCTTGGGATTCACTCATTCGTAAAATAAGAACTAGACTGTCAAATTGTAATATATATTCTGACGTTTCGGCATGAATATTTATGCTTTAATACATTGATTGCAGTTATGAATGGTGACACTTTTCTTATCCGAATGTTGATGATTTAAGAAGTACAGGATTTTGAAGATTAAACAACTCCAAATGCGTCTCCAGAATGTTTTAAGAATCTGTAAATAACTCAAACCAACAAATCAAATCCACTAGAGGACTAGGGGAAACGTATACAGCTGTCACAAGTTATTATGCGAACAAAGTATTTAATGAAAATCGGTAATGGAAACGCCTAGCCAAAGTACACGGTTAATTAAAACCAAAACTGAAATACCAAACCTGAATGAACATTGTTATACGTAACTCCAGATTTATAAAATATTCAAAAGCAAGTCTCGAACCGCTCCTAATGGTTTATATTTTAGAATTCAGAATTGCTTGACAGAAATCATTTCCTATTATGTTTGTTCATTTTTCAATAACGCTGATATTCTACAGCGTTTAAATTTTTCATGCACTGTAGGTTATTGTACGCACATTGTTCGATATAATTCTCATGCTTTAGTTGTAAAGGCAGTAACGGAGTGTTCTTAAACATTCTTTCTTATATGAATGTCAGACTTGAATACAACGTTCAGTTTAATTAAAGCTAATGTTGATACGACCAATGGATTTGCACGCGTTGTGTATAAAAAATTGTATACGATAAACGGTTCAGTGCTGTAAAGCATAGACTTCGCTCTGAGGGGCCCGAAAACTCGGAATTAATGCTTGATGAGATACGCTTTATCTTCGTTTTGTTGATCAGAACCTGGTAAATTAATATAAGATTTGCTCTTAGCTTAAATCCGCGTACACGTTTAATTGCAACTCAGAATGGCAGATAAATACAAACGAAATAGGTACACTTACATTTTTGAGCTTTATCCATTAATCTCTGAAGTGTTTGTGGACTATTACACAATCCAAATGGTAGTACGACGAATTCAAACAGTCCCCTTCTAGGCACGGTGAAAGCTAAGTTGATCTGATAAAATGCTTTTCATAAAATCTATGGATGTTAAATATTTAGCATCTCGGAATTTTGTTCAATATATCATTTACGTAAAATGGAAAAAATGTTCGAAACACTCAAAAAGATTGGAATGAGTTTTAAGGACAGACGGATAGTACATAGCTTATTCAAAGAGCAAACGGCGGTAATAGAATTAGAGCAAGAAAGGAGAGAAAAAATATTAGGAAAGGGGTGAGACAGGGATGTGCCTTATTCCCATTAATTTTTAACTTGTACGTAGAAGAGACAATGAATACAGTAAAATGCAGGAAGACATTTGGAATTAATATGCAAGGACAAAAGATTGATATGCTTAGATTTGCAGATGATATAGCGGTATTAGCATCTAGCAAAAAAGAGTTAGAGGCTGCTCTTAATGAAATGGAAACAGTTCTAACGGAGAGATGTGGTATGAAAATTAACAAAAATAAAACTAAAGTTCTAGTATGTAGCAGAAGGGGAAATAAATCGAAAACAAGAATACAAATAGGTATCGAGAACTTACAAGAGGTTAAAGATTTATACTACCTAGGAAGTCAAATAACGCAAGATGGGAAAAGCACAAAAGATATAAAACAAATATTAGTACAAGGTCGTGCTACATTTAACAAGAAAAAGCAAATAATGTGCTCAAAGACCACAAACATAGAAACAAGGAAAAAATTGCTTAAAACATATGTGTGGAGCACAGCACTGTATAGCTATGAAGCCTGAACAGTAGGAGAAGCAGATAAGAAAAAGGTAGAAGCCTTTGAAATATGGTGCTACAATCGTATGATAAAGATATCATGGGCAGACAAAGTTAAGAACAAAGAGGTACTAGAAGTGGTAGGGAAAGAAAGAAGTATCTTGAAAACAGTAAAAAATAGGAGAGATAGGATGATATGCCACATACTAAGACATATGGGAATATTGCGAAATATACTAGAAGCAGAGATAAGAAAAAAGAGAAGTAGAGGTAGACCTAGGTTAGACTACTGCACACAGATAATGTAAGATTTAGGCTGTGAGAACTTCAGGAAAATGTGTAGGCTAGCCCAGAATAGAAATCAATAGAGGTGCGCTTTAAACTAGTCGCAAGATGGAAATACTAATGACAAAAATAATAACTGTACTTAAACATGGTGATTGCTATAAACAGCTACAGATATTGGTTTTGTAATACTCTCAACTAATGTTAATTGTGCGAAAGGATTTACTGGAAAACTATTAATACGGCAAATGCCAAAGTGTTGGGGGATCCTTGGCAGCCCCCTTCGCATACCACTGAATCTCGGTGAAATTGGGCATATAATTAGAAAACAATAGAAGGGAATCGGGAGTATATAGGCTGTTGTGAGAATTGCAGGGAACTGGGTAGGCTAGCTCAGAACATAAATAAGCTGAGGTACAAGTCCATCCAGTTTCAAGATGTAAAACCCAATGACGAAAAAATAAAGGCTCTTAAATTTGAAGATTATTATAAACAACTACAGGAGTTGGTTGTGAAATATTTCTAACTAATGTTGATTGTGCCAAAGGGTAAATTGGAAAAACTATTAATTCGACAAAAGTTCAAGTTCTGGGGGAACTTGGCAGCCAAAGGCTGCTTACCCCCCTTCACATACCACTGAATATCAGGGAAATAGGGTATAAAATGTAAAACAATAGAAAGTGACCGAACTGCTTCAAACAAGAAAGAACAGCAGCTATGTTCAAAGACAATGAATGTAGATACAAGAAGAAAACTGTTCAGAGCATAGTGTGGAGCCCAGCACAGAACATCTATGAAATATGGGCAGTAGGAAAAGCAGAAAGAAAGAGATAGAAGCCTTCTGGAATGTTGTGCTTCAGATGTATGAGGATGGTAGCATGAACAGACAAAGTTTATAACAAATTGGTTGTAGAAATAGTAGAAGAATAAAGATGTCTGTGGAAAACGAAAAATAGGACAGAATACGTTCTAAAGTATTTTTGGGGAATAGTACGAGATATATTACAAGCAGAGATAGGAAAAGGTAGGTAGGGGTAGGCCGAAATCAGACTTTCGCACACAGATAGGGATAGATGCAGACTGAGCGAATTTCAGCGAAATGTGTAGGTTGGTTCAGACTAGGAAACAATGAGGGTCTAACCAGTTCTAGGACTGAAGACCTAATGATGATGCTGATGATCATTTACGTAAAGCAACCCGCAAGCATATTTTTTGGTGACTTTGTTTAACTGTCGTCCGTCAAAGCACACTCGAATTTAATCATTTTTCTTTTTAACTAGCACCAGGGCTGAACTCCAAGGTGACGTTGAGAGTTGTATAATTCCTTGTTCTAACATTTGATCAATTTCTTGGTTGAGTATTTTTAAAATATTAGGTAATAATGGGTGATATCTCTGCTTAATTGGTTCTGCTGTCCCGGTATCGATAATGTGCACTGCTTTACAGGTTCGACCTAAATGTGAGTCACTTATAGATTTAAACTTATCTTTTATCCAGTTCGACTACTTTATTTGTTCCTCCGACAAATTCACTTCTGAATTTATTTTTCTTTCTAAAGTTGATATAACCATATAGTGGGGGTTCATATCAAATGTATTGTTTCCAAATTTCGCAGTAATTTGAAATTTATGACACACGTCTGCTCTCAATAGTATTGTAGCATTTATAGATTTCGCTAAAGTTCCCATAATATTGTATGTTATGCCATTTATTTCAATAGGTAGCTCAACTTGGCCTAAAGAAGGTTGACGATTTCCATAGGCTGTTTCTAGGTACGCTGAAGCACTTTTAGTGATTAGCTTGATTCCTAGTTTTTGTATCCACTCAAAACCAGTTTTTCCTATTACCATGTGCGTCGCTCCTGTATGCAATAGTACTAGTAGAGGTTGATTGTTTATACGTATATAGATATATGTATGTTGTTATGGAATGGTACTTTGAAACGAGGCGCTAGCTCGCAAATTGGGGTTATCGTCTGTGAATTCGTTGTGTATCACAGCGCATGGTCACGAAGCCAAGGTATTCTGGTGATCGTCCTTGAAGGAATGGAAGCTTGAAGCATTCTCCAGGTAATTTATTTCAAATTTCTGTTGTCTGATAAACTGTTGTAAAATTTTGATGCTGTGTGAGTGAAATTTGAGGTTTATTTATGGTTATATAAACTTATTGGAAAAGATACATGTACTGGACAATTTATTGGGGCTTAAATATTGAAAAGGGTGTATACAAAACTTACTAAATTTTATTCTGAATATAAATTAGATTGTAAAGGGTAAACGGGTCTATAACTTTTGTATTAATCTATGCAAAGTAAAAGGCATATACTAAACAAACTGGGTTATTATGAGCTCACCATACTCCAGTATACAGTCATTTTAGGGTAATATATGAGCCCCTCTACTCATATCTCATTAAATTTGTTTGCAAATAAGTAGAAAATCAAGGACTTTAAAAACATATCACATTTTGAGTTTGTAATTGAATACCAAACTGTTTTTATACATGTGAATAATTTGTCTGTAAATAGCGGTAAATAAAAGATTGTATGATTGTTGTATTATTTGGTGATTTTATTGAATGGTGTGCGAGTGTAAAGGGAGAATGGTTGTATATTTAGGTATCCGAGAAGAGGCACAGCTGAGCTAGCCAGGGACGCTGCTGAAGATTTTTAAAGCAGAAAGTAACAGGGTAAGAAATTTTTTTTAAAGTTGTGTATTTTTGAAAATTATTTCATGACGATGGCTCGATGTTAAAATATGTACTCCCTTACCACAGCAATATATATATATATATATATATATATATATATATATATATATATAGGGAAAAGAAAGCACCAGGTGGTAACGTGCTTTCCTTCCAAAAACGTTTGTCATCGACAGAATACCACCTGCAAAAGTATTTTCACTACACCACTTGCAACCAAGTGCGATTAAGGTCGTAAAAGACCTCAAAGCAACACAACGGCTTCCACGAAGTATGCCCGTGTAAAAACAACGTTTGTTGAAAATACAGGTACGCCTCAAACCCGTCTTGTATTATTATATAGTTAAATGTATGACAGATGCCCGTATCCTATATAAAAGCATAGAAATTAACTATTTCGAATACTGCTACCGGGAACAGATAAGCAGGTGGTCAATTTTTATTGCTCGCAATATAAGACCGTGAACACCTGTGTGATAACGGAAAATAATTTGTCAAAGAAGAAAACCACCAAAAACGAAAAATTAAAGAAGCTGCTTATATAACCCTACATAAAGATAACTGCGTAGCAAACGAATCTTGATTTTGAGTAAACAATGGATTCCATTGTTAAAAGAAATCACAAAAGAAATTACAAATGAAAATGAAATGCCCCCAATATCTAGATAGCGTTGCAGGTTCTTCCTCGGTTTTCCTTGCGATATTAACATGAAATACAGCCTACACACATGATTTCTATTTATACATACAACAACTAATTATATAACAATAGGCACATTAGTAGCCACCGGCTGCTTAAGCCTTACGGTAACATACTCACACACTTCTTTAATAACCATCCCCTCAGCCGTATAAATAAAAACATGTTAAAGAATGTTCCAATCATCAAGTTATTGAATTTATATGAAATTTAACTGTATAAAAATTAATTAGCTTATTTCATGTTAAGCGTATTGGCTACCTTAAAAAGCCGCTCCCAGGGCGCAACACAAATTGAAAATACTCATTCTTCTAAACTTTAAAATTTTCACCTATTATATTCAAATCAAAAATTAACAAATCAGTCACCTTCAATTTGTGTCATAAAGTCAAACTTAAATTTTTTATTATTTTGACAACGATCGCAGGTCATAGATCGAAACGTAAATAAAGACAATTTTAAAAACTCTGAGTGGTTTAATACCCAAGAAAAATTAAGAAAAATACAAAACAAACTACAACAAACATACAGGGAGTATCTTCAAAATTATCACAAAACATTCTTGTAGTTTATGAATGCATTACTTTTTTAAGAATCAGTTTATGTTTGTTTTTAAAATTAGTTTTTGAAATAAATATATTACAGGTAATGTAAAAGTACCGTGACCTATAATATCCATAGATTGATACTTTAGTATCTCCATACATCCAACAGTGGATATGTTGGTATGCGTATATATCCACAAGTGGTAAATAGTTGCATTTGTTAAATATATTTGAATATACGTTTTAAATACGGTGCATGTTTTATAAATTAATCAAACAAAAGATTGCAATCTGGTGTATCTGTCTATACCTAAAGAACGGCCCTGTAGCAGAATATATTTTTCTCTGTAATTCCTATATGCATAAGAGAAAATATAATTGCGTACTTATTAATAAGATACTTCTAAAAGCAGCAAAAATAACCATTTACGTAATACCGTCCGCAAGACGCGCATACTAGTACTAAGAAAAATGCTAAAACACTTCTCGCTCTACAAGTTTCATGCAGAAATTAACGCAACATAAGAAAGAAATCTACGGAATTCAAATAATTCAATTTCAGTATATGATGCTTAAAATGACCGTCTGTCGACATTTTATTCAGAAAATGCTTTATTAATTCAGTGTTCAGTAAGGCATCACCGCCTCTGAATGCTACTGAGACCCGTATTGAACAATAGAAGAGCATTTCACGTCTCCAGTGCCATTCCAAAGGATATTTCTTACTGCATTTTTATATCTCTAAACAAAAACTCGAAATTTAGCACCTAGGGTATTATTAAAGGCAAACACCTTGGGTACAAGTATCACATGAATTTAGGAGCAATCTCATTTGTAGTATTGTTTTTTGCAAAGAAGTTATCTTAATCGCTTTCACATCAATGTTGTCTCAATGGCATCTCGACAACATAGAAGCAATATAGATAAGTCACTATGTCCTGACTTTCTATGAAACATCGTCTCGCAAATGCAGTCGTTATCTGACTTGGTTCACGACCTTGGAAGTTTTAAAACGGAGAAGATAAATAAGAAAATGTGAGTGCATTTTCTGTGTTAAATGAAGCTACCCCATATCTATCCCTTAGCAGCCCTAAGGGAAACTAAATTTAATTTCAATAAAAATACACGTAAACGGTTTAAGAAGTTAGCAGTTGCCCAAAGTTTGAGAAGAGAATCCACATTTTCTGCTTAGCATTCACCAAGTTGTTCAAAAAGGTTTTTAGAGATTTCTTAAGTTTGGCACTTTACGTCCGCTTTATATAAAAGCTAAAATCTTCTACATACTTAATATATAGCAAACAACTATCCAATTTTTATACATTCTCTAATGCGCTATTATGGATTTAAAATAATTTTTAAAAAATGTCTTCTAAGTTCAGTCCATTAGTTGTAAGTACTGTTTGTGTTCTAAACGAGATTCATGTTCGTGCATAATACCAAAATATCACCATCGACCAGAAAAGGATATTTTTAACTCTAATTGCATTGATATTTAATGATTTTCATAACCCTTTAGCTAATTATCCTACAAATATTTTTAAAAAATCACCTTCAAACCAAAATACACGTCCCTTAAGATCTCCTTCATCCAATATTTTATTAAAACCACCCAAACCCGAGGAAGCATCCAAGCATCGATTATTTTAGTTCATTCTTCAGTAGATAATGGAGGGTTTTATGCGTAATTTAAGGATTGTCAGTCACCAAAAAGGGTTGGTGCTGTGAATATCGAACACTTAATATTGACTTTTTTCTTAAACTAAGAGATATCGTTCCATCTTAGAAGTATATGGATCCCTAACACGTCAACTAAGCAGAAAAGTTTAGATTGACCATTACTTTATTGACGAAGAAGAATACTTGTGATCCACAAGCAGTTGAATTCCAGAAAATGTAAAAAATGAAGAACATGCCTACAACAGAATCCAAAAGTTCTAATAGACAACACGCTCTAACATTACACATGTCAGATAGGCGTGTTAAACAAATGTTGTTATTACATATTACACTTCTGACAGCTCCGTAGCTTAGTTGGTTGGCGTCTGACCATTAAACACAAAGTTCCGGCTTTGATTCACGACACAGGCTGTTTGAAAAATGCTAGGCAAGCATTTTTCTCAAAAATACACCCTCGTTCGGATGAGAGGTAAAATGAAGACCGTATGTGTGTGTGTGTGTGTGTGTGTGTGTGTGTGTGTGTACGTGTGTGTGTGTGTGCGTGCGCGCGCAGGCGTGCGTGCGTGCGTGCGTGCGTGTGTGTTGTTACGCACATTAAGAATCCCTACATTGCTTGTAGCAGCAAGGGTTTGTCAAAATTCAATTTACAGCTAAAAAAACTCGTTTCTTGGCTAATGTAGTGCCTTTGGGTGGAGAATTGGAAAATCAAATGCAGGGACTTGCACTTCTATCCATTTAAAACGCAAATGGTTTGAGCTTTACATCAACAATGGAATTTTGCAGTACAGTAACATCACGTTCGTGTCTAGTTTAATTATACCATATGATAACCGTTTCTATGTGAATAATTTACCATATAGCGCATACAATGTGGGAAGATCATACACTCCCACTATTGTTGCGAGCTTTGGATCTGCAACAATTTTAAGGGAAGAGACAATAGAAATTAACATCGCAATACAACGGCAACGGCGACAGTTTGCAACCAAAATAACTGTACCACATAAAGTATGTTTACTTCACTAAAAAAAAAGGGCAAAATTATTAACTACCTAAATATTTAACATATAAATAGTTATATTTTGTCTCTTCCTTAATCTTCAAAGTACATTAAACTATGACCATAAATTCATTTGAAAACTACCATTTCAAATAATTCAATTTTATAAATAAATAAATCTCAAGCAACCACATATTTTAACAAATTCTGGAAAACAAACTTTTTTTAGTAGGAAGACATACGCTGAACAGTGAGCATTGTAACAATATACCTCTGTGAAGTTTCTAAGCTTCACTAAGGAACATCTAATTGTACTAATTTTGATAGTAGCGTCTGCAGAATTCTACTTACAGTCTTTATCTCGACAATACGTCGCGGCTGTCTTTATGAAGTATCGTAATTTCCACAATTCCCCTTCTCCACTGACCACGTAGTAGAGTTTCATCGCAGACTATGATCAAATCACCTTTCTTCAGTGATTTTTGTAGTACAAACCATTGTGTGTGTCTTATAAGAGTTGGTGAAGTATTCTCAAACCCATCGGTGCCAAAAACAGTTGTTTAACAGCTATCTAGCACAATACTGATCACGATTTGAAATTTCAATTGCACCTAACGGAATTTAAGTAGAGCTAGTGGTTCCCGGCAGAAGATGTTTTGGTGTTAACTGACCAAGGTCGTCCGACGTCAATGGTATATAGGTAGCAGGTTGGCTATTAACTGTATTTTCGGCCTCAACTAAGAAGTCTCGTAAGATGTTTACCTGCGGAACTTCTGCCTAACGGCTATGTGGCTTAGTTAGCGTGTGACTACTAAAAGCAGGGTTTCGGGTTTGATTCGCAACACGGACCTTTTGAAAAATTTTAGGCGAGCATTTTTCACAAAAATACGCCCTCGTTCGGATGAAAGGTAAAAGGTAGCCTTATGGCACGCTAAAGATCCTTACCTTACTTGGAATAGCAAGAGTTCACAAAATTAGAAACTTCCCGGGAAAAAACTTTTTTCCAGGCCAATGCAGTACCTTCCGGTAGCGCATTGGTAAATCAAATGTAGGAAGCGTCTGCTTTTGGCATGACTTCTAGTGCCTTTTTGATGACTGCATAGGTCTTTCCAAACAACCCCCGCTAGATAGATTTCCTAGACAATCACATTCTCACTCTTTTTTAAAAAAACAGATGTTGCTGAATATTTCAGATATCAAACATTTTTTTACTCTCTGTAAGCAATGTTCGTGTCAACGAAATTGGTACCCGATCTAATCAAATTTTAATAGGAACTCCACGTCGATTAACAAAATTCCAGATGCTAATTATGCAAGCGTCAATAGATAAGGCGGGCGTAAGTGCGATATGTATTGCACGTATCGTTAGGCATGTAAAAAGGGCTACCCATTTTTGTCTTCTACGCCTAATTGTCACTTGCATTGGCCCGAAGCAGTGCAATCCAGTATACCTAAATGGTCTTCCTAAAAGTGTCGGTCTATCCTATTATGTTGGAGATTTTTTTGCGTCTACAATGGTATAATTTGCGTCCTTTAGACAAATACGAGAAGCACACTTGGTGCGTTTTGGTAGTTTTCAGACGTGATTCGTTGAATAATGACTACACTGCAATAAGGAGTGCGAGTCGGAACATTCAATATAGATTTGCTCCCTTTGTACTGTAGGTTCTCCTTCGTTAACAGCAGGTACTTATTTCCCGTTGCGTAATTGCGACCCATGCTACTTATTGGTGTGCGTTGATGAATCATTTATCGTTGCCATTGCCACAACTTTTGCAAATTGGTTTAACAAAAGACCAAAATGTTTCAGAGACGGGAATCGTTGTATATTTAAGGCATATGACGCCCAATGAGTTCATTTTGACATGGACGTTTTGAAATTTTGAGTAGCATTTATCGCCTTTAAAAATATCGTTAGATTTGGAACTGCAGCCGCATCTGAAACTATACGCTCTAAATTATGTTTATTGAGTGGTAGAAATTTTCTGATTTTATCTAATTGTGACCTTATTAAGATTTCTGCTCGGCCATATTAAAATTGCAGTTGCTCTATGACTTTGTTTACATTTTGGGGGTAATTAGTGGGCTGCAGACTTCCTTACGAGCGGCTCTTTTGATGTATTTTTGAAGACGATGAGTGTTTTTTAGAGGTTTACAACGATAGGCTACATTTGACTCGTTATATGCATTGATAAAAATAAGCCAGTCTTCCGGGTGTCCAGCATACTCTGAAATATGGTATAATTTGCGAACCCTCTTGCACTTTTCGAAATTTACGGGTAAAGTGGAGTAGTGAGGTAGCGATTCCTTGGCATTACGCAAGAATTCGATGGTACAAACAAACCCATTGTGGACAAGTTATTTGCAATTGTCGGTTGCATATTGTCAGTGCACGTTGCCATTGTGTAACGAGTAAAGGTACAATTTGTTGAAGGCAAAGGCAAGTGCAGTGTTGCTAACAATTAGTGACTGGGTGCGATTTCTCTTGGTTTAAAGGAGCGGAAAAGTTTACTGTATGTAACGAAAGCATTAGGGGAATGTACAATATTGGAGACCAATTATCAGTAAACCCATAATTTTGTGTAGAGATGTCGTTTTACAAATTTGTCGTTGGGCAAAGTACTATGGAACAATTGTCTTGCACCTCAAAGATGTTATTTTAATGGAATATAGAGATTTTTGTTTAATAGAGTTAGCTAATTGAATATTTCTCGCTTCCAATATCTTTACACCTTCTATTAGTTCTTGAATCAACTGATTTGAAACGTCTCCTTTCACAGCGATATTGATTTCATCATAAATATTTTTGGAAGCTTCTCATTTGTTATCGTTTGGCATATCATTTAATTTGGCATCATGATCTTTAACATGTTCTGACAACATTTTCTAACGTTTGCTTCGTTTTGGCATGTTAAATCTTAAACTATTTCTGGTGGTATTTTATGTAAAAATTGAAATAAAATTATTGTTGGGAGCTTTGGGTCTGCAACGGTTTTAAAGACTAGTGGCAATAGAAATTAACGTCAGTACAATGGCAACGGTGGCGGTTTATAGACAGTTGAACAACCAAAATAACTGTACCAAGCAAACAATCTTTATTTTTCTAAAAAAAAGAGGAAAGCTTGCTACGTGCATCGACGTAACCTAAAAAAACAAAAAAAGAAAATGGCCGGGCTAAACTGGTGAGTAGGCGGGGTCTTACACATGCAAAATAAAGTGAGGCCTGAAATAAAAATATACCCACTCATGCACAACTAAACATATACAAACGAAAAACTTCTAATTTCAAAAAAAAAATTATGTACAAAAGCACAATAGTATCAAAAAATTAACAATCTATAAGTACACGTTATACATATTTACAAAATCCAAAAAAAAAATCATTTCTTACATGGCGAGCTGCCGTACCTACCCCTTACATTATGTTGCAACAATAAAACCTAACCGCAACACTAAAAACCACAGCTCTTAATGGTTGTAAATATAAAAATTACATATGCCACATTAACAGTACAATGTCCTAACTAATAGCGAAAATTTATAACTCAAAAAAAAAGAACCCAAGGTAAAGTATCAGTTATAAATCATCATCGCGTGCATGCAATTGCTGACATACAAATAAGTGAAGAAAATGATCCCAATAAGTGCAATATTACTACTTCCGGCTATCTCACATCGCAGTAATGAGCTTAAGACCACCAAGTGTGGCTACCAAATGGTATCAATTAATACATACACACTCACTCTCGAGTTGCTGCTGTTGGACCGGCTCCTACCGTCTCCACTGGTGGGGCGAAACAGAGGGGCGCGTGATCCCCCCCCTTGGGGTTGTTCTCCCATCACAACAAGGGGCGGCAATCTATCGTGGCTTTAGGACAACCGGAAGAAGCACACTGTATTGCGTGCGTAACTTTCCACAAGGGAAATGGAACCAACAAAAATATGGCAAATGTTTTCGTTTTGTATATCGAAAAGAAAGTGAATATTAATTTTGTTTAACTCAATAACCAGAGCTCCATGTAATATTGGTGTTATTAAACGTGATTAGTAAACTTGAAACACGGTTTTATCGGATAGTTCGATACGTTATTTCCAATAGTTTTAGATTGAATCAATAGAGATAGTAATTACACGCTATCGCTATGTATAACGAGTTCACGGATGACTAAAACAGGGTATTGACTATTCAACTTATAGCATAAACTTCTCGTTTTAAAGCAACTAAATTTGAAATTGGAAACTACTAGAAAGCGGGCTTATTATAGGAAGGTCTAATATACCGGTTGTTGTTGCAGAATCTGAGCAGAATCTAAATAAATGAATAATGAAGTAAAAGGATGCAGGTTTTTAATTCATCGACAAGAAATGAACGTAACAAGCTGTTAACTACCTAAATATTTAACATATAAATAGTTACGTTTTGTCTCTTTCTTAGTTTTCAAAGTACATTAAACTATGGCCATAAATTCAGTTGACAAACTAACAATTATAACAATTTATTTTTATAAATAAATCAATCCCAGATAACTAGATATTTTAACAAATGCTGGACAAAAAACTTTTTTTAATAGGCGGACATATACTGAATGGTGCGCACTCTAACAACTGCAATTTAGCTAATGTAGAACGCACTCAGAAGCTATATGCAGAGGTTTGTTTGCTGAACGACAGAACCCTACTTGGTGATGTTATTTCTAAAATGTAGTTCTGACATACAATGCCTTTCCGTGATCTATATTGTAACTAATTGATTCTGATATTTAACTGTCCTCATTATCAAACAGTAATAACGAAGCGTTGGCAACAAATAAGCGACGGCAGCCATATTATATTTTTGTCTTCCCTAAAAATAAGCTACCTTGTTTTATCCGTTAAAACGAGTGGTTTTTGACTGCGACAATTTAGCTTTATTCCATAGTACCAGCTATCAAGTAAATAACGATACGTGTAATATATACTTAATTTCAAATAAACTTATGTTTAACTTTCATCCTCTCCAACTAAACTCCTCTGCATACGTGTTTCCATTGTTCAAAACAATCCTGTAGTTCACCAGTTGTCGTTTTCTGCCGGTTTTGCTTTTGCAAGTTAAAAATGTGTTCCTTCAATGCACTTTTCATTCTTGAGAACAGGTGTAAATTACGCAGTGAGAGATCTGCCGTATACGGAAAATGAACAAGAACAGGTATGTGTTCGTCTGATAATAACTGCGTAACAAATAGTACGTTGTGAACCGGTGCGTTGTTCTGGTGCAGAATTGATAAATCGTTTTTCCCTAAATCCGATCATTTCTTCCTTATCTTCTACCTTAACTTCATTAGCTTTTTTGTAGTAGTTAATTTTGATTAACAGCTTGAGCTTTAGGCGCCCAGTCAGTCATAACACTTCCGATATCGACTGTGGCGTTCATTATCTTCTACCCCTTGCCGACCTCCAGAACGCCATTTGTGCCATGTGGCATGATATTATTACCAAGAACTCTTATAATATTTGTAATCAATTTGTTTGCGCCTTTTTTAATTTCACAAAAAATTCAGGTTAGGTCACTCTATTTTTCTGTCGACCATGATCGCGGCACTTCTATGCAATGGTGCCCGCTACAACTAACACTTGAAACCAAACTATAGCAGACAGAAAGAAAAAACTATGAGTTGCTGCTTGGGAAGTAAAAAGGTAAATTAGGTAGCAATTAAACATCCCTCAATGCGGCTGCGCGGTTGAAAGTGCGCAGTCTCGTTATTTAATTGCCATGCCTCCTATCCTCTCAACTTTGAAGTTTTTTCATTCTACAAAGTTAATTGATGACGTATTTCAGACCACAAAGTATAAAATAAGATCAACTTAGAAATGTGGAGAATCAAAAACTATAGTATTTGTGAGAACTGCACCATTGTCAGTATTTTAAATAAAGTTCTTAAATTGAGTAACTCAGGTATACAAAGTACTTGGGAGTAGTTTTCTATATGAGTACTTGCAACGTAATACTTGAAATACCTTTTGCAGATACCTTTTAAAATTACATACTTTTTGCAAGTACGGCACTCCTAGTACCTTTCGAATACCTGAAGTATTAGTAAACTACCTAAAGTATATTCTTATACATTTAATAAACGGCTTGCAATACTTAGAAAGTACTTAAAGTTTTTTATGAGGAACTGTAATGATTTAAAGCTTAACTTCATTTGCTAAATAACTTTCCCTAAACAAATTATTTTACAAAGATATTACTTGCAACTTCTTTCGGAATCAGTTTAAAAGTTGTATTCCCTTGTAAAAAATTAACCAATAGCGCTGGAAGTAACAATTTGTAAAAATAAATATCCTGTGTAATAGCAAATTTTGATGTGAATTTCTTTAATAGCACCATGTTGTAAATTTTAAATTCAGTTAATTTTTTTAAACAATTCACGGTATACCGTATTTAATTGGTTATCTACGTGACTAATGAATACGATATTGCTTAATTGTTTTGATAACCTTAAATATAGTCTCATTTTTGTTTTAGTTTGTCAACTAGTAATATCTTGTACTATCTGATACATTTATAACTTTCCATTTTTCTCATGAAAATAATGAATAAGCTTTTTTGATAGCTTGTAACATGTCAATTCGTCGTCGCCTTGCCATGTTACATTGAGCATCCCGCTTCCTTCCTTATACAAGTATTCTTCATCTTAATTTTATATTAATACCGTTTACAATCACAAAAGAGTTTTGATTTGCGTAACATTTCCCTTTAGTATTATAAAATGATACACTAAATACGTTGATCTTTAGTTTTAATTTATTGTCATTCCTTTTGTATAAATAATATAAATAATTATGATCATATATAATTTTCTAATTGGCCAACTTCTGACTAATGCCCATAAATACACAACTGGTGTATACATGAATCTGTCATTTAGGACGGTTTTCTTGTTTGTCCCTCTCTTAAAATGTGTGGTTATCTTCAAACAGAATAAATTTTCGTTCTCTCGATATCTGACTGCCTTCTAGTGCAGATGCTGTTTTCCGATAAAGATGTCCTTTCTAAGGCCAAGATGTCGTACCTGGTATGTAAAAGGTTTTTTTTCTTTTAATCTTGTTAAAACACAAAAATATCGTTTTAGAATACTAGTAAAATGAGTACGAAGAAAGTCTACCTAAATTACTTGTTCAGAATGAGCATAAATGGTAAGTTGATAAAAGATAAATTTTTTGACTGTTCCTTGTAGCGTATTACAAAATCGTTTTTGTATCAAGTTTATTTTCTAGAGTTCTCTGGTGAAGTATACTCCGGTCAAATATTCTCTGGTAAAGTGTTCTGTGGTGGAGATTTTAACTATACATGTTAGGCTATGTAAGCCTAATGCATTAATTCTACTACCTGCAAATATTTCTATTATCGTACAAGAATTTTATGTTGCCTTTTATTTACCTTCTAAAATAAATTAAATGTCCGTTAACAAAGTTTATGACTGTGGAACAAAAGGTTTGGCTCTTACAAATTTGGACTTTGAAATTAACACCAAACTAAATATGGATGGTGTTCGTCTTAACAAGCAATAAGAAAAAACTGAAACTTCTATACTTCTGTACAAGCTGGAGCTCAATACTTAAGTATACGTTTCTTTCTTATTTCATAAATACAGGTATGAGTCTTATCTTATTTACCTTTGTGGCAGAAGAATGTGTATATATTTCATGTTAAATCTGAAATATCTAGAAAAATAATGCAGTTAAAATATAAAGTCATACTTATGCTTACCTATTATCTTAACTAATTTTATATTACCTTTGCTTTCCTGGTATAACCTTGCAAGTGTAAACATAAAAGCTTTCATGAAATCTTTCTGTGAATTTTGAGGTTATGTTCAATTTAAATGTTTAATTCAAATTCTCTTAATTAAGCTAAATACAGCTAAGCGTACTTGTGATTTCTTTTTACTTAAAACGTTAACTTGAAATTGTGTCTAAGTACAATAATAATTTTAGATTTTCTAATACCTTATCTGGTAGAGTTTAGGACAGTTTTAAAATTATGAAAGAGTAGATATATATACTACACTTAGTGATTTTATCACATGAAAATTTGGTTGTAAGAAAATAAAGTTATATATTTTGTTTTTCTAATGTTATCAACTAAACGTCAATATATAAGTTGTATTAAGGTATTTTTTTTTGTTATGTTCTAAAATGCATCCCTATAACTTGTCTGGGTAAAATTTAACTTTGTTCCCAAGATATCCAAAAGTAAAAACCCCTGAGATATACTCTTTTGCAATCTACCACAGCAACAAAAGGTCGATGCTAGTCCCGCCAGAGTTTTATTTAGACTCTATTGTAGACCCATTCCTACCTGTAAAAAGGAACGGTGCAAGCTCTGTAGTTAATAACTGATCAATTGAATCAAATACCAAAAACGTAAAATGCCTTAAATGCTTACTTAGAAATCGTTGTAAGCGTTGACTACTTAACGTGTTGTTACGGATGAAATGAGCGTTACGTTATAACTTTTCGTGAAGGCGCGGAAACCGCGTAATAATTTGATGATGGTTCGGCTAACTACAATGGTATGGAAGTGCGTCCCTCTGGTAGCAATAATAAAAAAAATAGAAAAATTTGAAATAAAAATAATGATGTAGGTGGCCTTTTCTCTTTGTCATAATTAAAAGCCGCCGAACGGTCTGCCTCCGCAATCTCTTCGATATTATCCCTACACGTAAAACAGTTATTCCGCCTAGGACTCCTTTGCTTCGAATTTCCTAAATTTTTCACATTATGCGTTACCGGTCTCTAAAATACCGTAAAAAGCTCATTAATCTTTTGTCATAATTAAAGAAACTTTGAAGAGCAAGGTGTGTGTCTCTTCTAAATACAGCACCCTCACTGGTATAATTGGATATCCTGTTTTAATCACCTAATTTTTGTAGTAATTCATAAATAATTGCAAATAAAATCTAGCCTATACTTAACCTGTATTAACAAATATACTTAAGGGGACACAGTTTCTTATAGCCTCACCCTGGTTAGATATTACTAAAAAATTTTTATAAAAAGATTAAAGTAGATCCATCAATAATACTATCATTCTGATTTTTCCGTTGCCCATACTAAATTATGTGGCATTCGAAATCTAAATTTCTGGAAACGCCTAGTTGCAAATATAGAAAATATTTAAATACCAATTTTTAATTCTTTCAGTACATTAAACATTCAAAATAATAGAGTTTCTTGCTTTAGTTAATACCAAAATTCACCGATAAGACTTAAACTTATAATTCACATGTACATCAATAAATGGTGTGGGCATAAAAGTTTATACTCACTCTATGTTTGTTGTGGTTTGTTTAGCATTCTTCTTAATCTTCTTTGGGTAACTATACCACTCATAGTTGTTAAAATCATCTTTATTTACGTTTCCATCCATGATCTAGGAGCGTTGTCAAAATAATAAAAATTTGGATATTGAATATGAGTGGTTTACTTCCCAAAGAAGATTTAGAAAAATTAAAGTTCATATTTACTCACTTTTAAATTATAATCATTAAACTTTCATGTTGACCAGAAATCACTAGCTTTTCAACTTCTCGTCTCTTCGGCTAACACAGCTACGTTAACTCAAAATCATACAAAAATTTCAAATTAATGGGGGATAAACATTCTAGGTCATAACACCTTTGACTGGTCGTAGCAACTATAATTCCACAACGCGTGAACTGAAATCTACCCTACCTGTGCAATCTTAAGTGCTTTCCTTGCGGGAAATGCTGTAATATCTTGAACTTCAAGCTGAGTTCCTTTTCGAGTTCCAATCCCCCTTTTCCGCTCGTATTACTATATTTTAGTTGAGATCACAGTTATCAAAAGGGAGTGCGCTGCACCTGTAATAATTAAACATAGCGTAAGCAGGGGAAGGCCGTAGGAGCGTGATCTTTCCCCATTGCTCCTGCAAAAAAAACAGCATAAAATAATTTCCGGTAATAAAACATATGTTATTAAACCACGCTGTCGGAGCTACTTGGGGATTATTGTAAGACAAGACTACAAAATATCTTGTCGTTTTAAACTCTTTCTAACATAAAATCAAGTAATAATAATAATAAAAATACTTTTTGTGGTAAAGGGGCATTAATTATAAAACCAAGTAGTATTATTGACTAAACGTATCTCATCTACTTATCAATATAGATCAAAGAATTGTTTTAAGTTTCCATACTTTTGGACGCATTTGTCTAAAACAAAACAGTTAATTTAGTTAAGTTATTCGTTTAATAAATCTGTATTCTTTTCTACGTTTAATAATTTGATTTACAAAATATCCAATAATAATTTAAAAACAAAAGCTTTCAGAAAGCGGCAGCAAATTTAATCTTAGTGGAATATACTTACCTTAATAAATGTATATAAACTAGTAACATTTTATGCAACTTAATAGGGGGTCACTCTATATCACATCTGTATATTCTGGTTCACAACATTGTTGATACAGCAACAAGCATTTTAAATTTTAAAATAAGAATATTTACCGTTTGCAAGCTTTAGACGTTTTAAACGTTCATTTCGAAGTTAAACAATTTCTTAGAACATTGGTCAAAAAGTTATACTAAACCATAACCAAAGGCATGAATTCTCTTAGCAATCTACTTAAGTGTCAGATAATAATTTTTACGTTTATTACCTTGATCTGTGAAATGCAAACAGTTGTACGTTACGAATATTGTTTTATACGAAAACATTACTTCTAGTGGAAATTGTGATCGCACCTTAATGTTAACAAATATTTGTTAGATTAATGCTCACATGTAAATGTGATATTGACTTCCTTGTTCACTTCAAAACAAACAGGTGGAAAGACAAGTAAACAGCTACACCCTTACTTTGATTTGTTAAACAGCTGCTTAAAATTTATAAGATAACACAAGACAGTCATGTGTTTCGAATCGAAACGGGCACACGTGTTGCAGAAATTTTCAGGAACCGAAAATTACTAAGGAATTGAATACTGATGCTATTTTCTTTTATTTTTTGCAGACAACTCAGTAATTGAATTTATTCTTCGTCATCCACAAACCAATAAACAGAAAACGACGTAAATTAGGGCGCCCTATACATCTAGGAGAAACTGACCTCGTGACACAACAATCTTCTTAAAATCTTTCATAAAGAAATGCTGTAAATGAAAATAAATTAGAACAGCAAACCTAATACTTCTACCTAACTACTGTTAACAGAGAAATAAGGGCTTATATGGGACTTACTCATCTAAAGATCTAAATATAAAATAGCGATTTGTATATCACACGTTGTGCTCCTAATTAAACCTACCGCTTCTTGTTTAGAAACAGAAAACGATTGCCTCTGATTTAGTTTATTATCTAAAAGTCTTTCGTTTCTTGTCAATTGGACAGAGCTCAAACAACCATATGATAAAGCATGCGGTTTTTTAATATTTATTTTAATTATTTCTCCACTCTTATTTAGAGAGTACTTTGATAGTAATTAATATTAAGGAATTAATTACTGAATCAAACAACTAGCACACTAAGTGTAGTAAAGCAAAGAATCTAAGCATGTATAAATCTCGACAAAAATATATGTTACATGGTGTCCTCTTTTACTTAAATTAAAACTAATTAAAACAATTACCACAAGGAGCTATAGTTTAACTTCACGTGAATTTCGCCACTTATTCATTTAATGATTCAACTACAACCAAAAACAATTTTTTATGCAATTCTTTAATTTAAGATGTGCTAGTTGCTTCTCTAGAGTTGGCGACAACAGAAGCGGAAGTGGACGTTAATGGATCCAGCAGGAATCATCAAATAAGTCAACGTCGTTTGGTTGTTTTGCTATTGTTTTGCGTAGCATTTTCCATTGCCATTAGAACGATTTTCTAACAAAAGAGCAACTGCCGCGAAATAACGGCTTTGCAAAGCTAACGTTGACAAGTTTAGATAACGAGACACTTTAAATTTCAGAAACCTAGTTCTTGCCGATTGGAATTTTTAACTGCAATTTTATAAGAATGTTTTGTGTTAATTAATTTAAAATTTTTGTTTCTAGCAGTTAATTCATTGGTTTGCGAACAGAACAGAACCCTCTTAGAGGACGTATAATGCGAGTCATTTGCCTACACAGTTTTGAACGTCACAGCTTTGCACATCTTTTGACTTGCTTGCTTTGATTGCATTAAAAGCTTTTTGGTAGAAACAGTAAATCGGCGCAAAAGTATAAAGTTCCCTTAGAAAGATTTCTAAAAACAACTTACATTCCGTAAAAAACATAGTTAAATATTCCGAAAATTAACCGTAGGTTACTTTTCTTCCACCTGTCCGGAAGGTAAACAAACCAATGCAAATTCCTTACTTTATGCTACTGGACAACTGACCTGATTACTATTGTGGTAGCATTTTTCTAGCATACTTAAAGAATAACTATCATGTATATCATAACCGAAGCTAAATAATAATCTGGTACGATCCGCACTACCATTGCTGTATATAATATTAATGTATATCTCTCGACGCTTAGCATCTTCAAAGCATTACGTCTTTGTAGTGTACTAAGTGGCAGTAGAGTAATTTAGTAAATTGAGATAACAGTTAATTAAATACCGCTACATTAGTTATCTGATTTTGCTTTAGCTTATAAATAGAGCTGCTGTAATATAACTCCTTCAGAGCCATTTCTGAATGATTACACTTAGTTACAAAAACAGGAGTGAGGGTAAAAACTAGTTTTCTGTGAACTTTCAATTTTCATTTTTAGCTGATAAGTTCCCAAATATTTGACGTGCTTTTGAAACAAGTGTGTAGATCTACTGCATGCGCATCTTCAGTAGAATAAGTAGAGAAAATACATATGGTCTAATTCACTACTACCTTCACGTCAAGTTCAAAGCAAGAAAAGATTAACAATCCTCTCGATATTTATGCAGCTTTATTTTTCCTAAACCGAGAGTCGTAGAAGTGAATAACTGTAGAGCGAAATCGGTTCCCAATGCGTATATAACAAACAGACCAACTTTCTACAGTTATTCTATTTTGAAACAGCGAAATCACTGTCAGCCATATACTAAAAAAGTAATTAATGGGTTTATCATTACTCACATTTCTGATTAATACTTTGCTGTTCAATTTGTTTTTTTTGATAGCAAAACATTGATTATTTAACAGTTCGCTCTGAAAGTAAAAAGCATCTAGATCTCAGTATCGTTACTGCTGTTGTAGGCAGTGAATTTTGACTTTTATATAAGATACGTTTATTTACCATGGGTGCATAACGTTATTAGAGGTAATGAGTATAGGTATTGAGCCCGCACTAGCACCTCTTTCTCTTCTTTCTACCTCCAACCTGTTCCACCTCCCACCTCATCCAAATGCCATCTCTTTCTTCTCTTACTTTATCTTACCTCCCGCTTCCCTCCTCCGAAATCTCACCTCCCACCGACAAACCCTCCATTGCCCACCTTTTATTTTCTATCTCCCACCTCCAGCCACTCACCTCCCCCATCACACCTGTCACCTTCTCAACCTCTCATCGTCCTCTGTTCAGGTTCAGTCTTTATCATGTGCTGTAAGAAGTAGTGCTAATTTGAATTTACACGTCATTTTATATACAGCGATTATTGCTTCAGGAGATTATTCAGGCAAAGTTTGCCCTGTTCGAGCAATTATAGATAGTGGCTTTCAAACAACCTTAATTGCAGAAGCTCGTGTACAAAAATTCGGATTACCGCGACAGCGGGCATATGCAGGTTTGATTGCAGTGGTCAATGCTGCAATTACAAGAAACAGAGGTTTTGTAAATTGTTCCATTAGCCCACTTCAAAATGAAAAATATTGTGTTCGTTTATTGTTTGACACTATACCTAGGCCAATGGCCTATCCTAGTGAATCGATGCATAAATACTTATTTACAAAATCATAAAATCATAAACAAGATTACAATATATACAATTTTCCGATGTAAGTGGGTCTTGCTGATGGAAATATTGCACTTATCGCTGGTTTGATCTGAGGTGTAGCTGGTGGTGGGGAATCTGTAGTTTAGTCTAATGTTGTGGTGGTGGGGATGATGGTGTAGAGGGTTATAGTTCAAGAAAAGGATTTTGGAGGGGATTTGAACTATTTTATTGTACGGGAGGTTTAGTGATTAGGATTTCGTTAAGGAAATGGTCAAATTGTAGGAGCTAGTTTGCTACTGGGAAATTTGTACTGGGTAGTGGGGTAAAAGGATCTAGTGGGATGGCGTGTTTTAAGTGGATCTGGTGGGGTACAAAGTTGGTGGTATATTAGGTGAGTGGGGTTTCAGAAATATTTTGATTAGGGCAGAGCAGTAAGGAGAGGGGAATAATTGCAAGGAATGTAATTTCTGTCCGAATTTGCCACGGCCTATCAGGAATTGAATCGTAAATCAGTTGAAGTAGGAGATATGGTCGGGAATGTCTGTGATTTTTGGGAAAATGTCGTATGTGTGTCTGCCGGTGGTGTCGTTGTCCCATTGGTTTTGCCATGTGTATGTTAGTGAATCATATATTAAGTTTATTATTTTTTCCTTGTCATTGTTTCGTATTCTGCGGGTAGAAGAGTGCGGTCATGTAATTGTATTGGTCTTTCGTTCTTAAGGTTACGGATTTGGTCTTTGGATTGGAGCAGGATGGTTAGAGGTGGTTGTTTCAGGATAGTGTATAACGCAGAGGTGGGGGAGGTTCTGAATGCTCTTGTAGAAAATAATAGGAAAGGTCTTATAATTGGATTTAGGTTTCTGCGGGAATGGGGTGCTGCTAACGGGTACCAGGAATGAATTGCATAGCTTAGGATAGGTATAATTATTTACTGAAGGATTAATTTACGAGTGGGACGAGTCAGTTCTGTGGATTTTGATATGGATTGATATATATTGTTAAGGATTGATTTTGTTTTGATTGGGAGATATAATAGGTGAACGTGCATTTTGAGTCGGAATTCTATTTGAATGCCAAGGTACTTGGTTGATTCGGAGACGGTTAGGGGTGTATTAAATAAATGAATTGTAGGGGCTCGTTAAAGGTGGCCTTTTAATAGGAGGATTTTTGATTTGGTTGGTGATAAGGGTTGTTTGTTCAGTAGGGACCAGTATTCAATATGTTGGATTAGAATGTGGACGGTGTTTTCTAAGGATCTTCGGGAGTTTCCGTGTATAAGGTAGGTAAGGTCGTCGGCATAGGCAAATGTTGAGATATTAGGGATGTCTACGTCTAGGAGGGGATTTATGGAGAGGTTCCTTAATGAAGGTGAGAGGAATAATCTTTGCGGTCAGCCCTGAAATAAGGACCTTTTGACGGAGAAAGAATTGGAGCTAAGGGTTGCAGTTCATGAACGTAAATAAGATTTTAAGATTTGGTATATATTACGAGGAAAGTTAGATTTTTTAATTTGTGATAGAATATTCGGCCACCAGAGGAGATCAAAGGCAGCTTGGAAGTCAAGGAAAATGGCTATTACATATTTGGAAGGGGTGTGTTTGAACAGTGGTGAGTACCAACACTCTTGTTCTCAACGAAATATGTGGTGATCAACCTAGTCTGCCTATAGATGCTAATATTCAGAATAGATTCTCTACTGCCACTCTCGCTGATCCGATCTCTACTAAGATATTTTAGAAGTTCCGCCTCACATAATTCAGGGGATACCAGGTGCCAATTCAAGCACTTTTGGTTGGATCATAAGTGGGAAATTGTCCTAGTCAAATGCGCAACCTTCATCAACCGAACATCCCACATCTTTATTTCTCCGTTGTGAATCATTAGCTACGTCTATACGTCGCTTTTGGGAAATAGAAGAGATGAATCATTCTCATATTCGTAGTCTCAAGGATATCGCATGTGTAAATTTTTTAATACGCATTTTTATGATGGAACAGACCGCTATTCGATACGCCTGCTTCTATTGACAAATTTCCGACGCCGCCCGATACAAGGGGGTACGCACGCATGCGCTTATTATATTTATAAAATCGTCTGTGCCGTCAACCTATTCATTATGAAGAATATCTCCGCTTTATGAGCAAGTACAATGAATTAGGACACATAGGTTTAGCACTTTCAGCTTCAAGCTACATACTACCGCACCATTGTGTAATAAAGGAAGGTAGCAGCACAACGAAAGCTAGGACAGTTTTGATGCCTTATTTAGTCTTTCTTCTACTAGTAAATTTTTGAACAATTTTCTATTAGTAGGTCCTAAACTGCAACGTGATATTACCGATATTATATGTAGTTCTCGCCTTCGTGTCGTGGTGTCTTGTGATATACGCCAAATGTACCGTCAAGTGTTATTATACATTGTCGACCGCAAATATCAGCACATTTATTATTGTCCCCTTGAGGCGATAGCATTGAAGAATATGCTTTAAACACTGTTATTTTTGGGGTTACGTCTCCGCCATTTTTAGCTCAACGCGAGTTATGTATCCTCCAAACTATATATGTACCATTAATAGAAGTTATTAGGAATTATTAAAAATTATAAAGAATTATTAAGTTAGATGCAAAATTGTATCTCAAGGATAATTAAATAAAGGTTATTGAAAGTTCACAAGCAAGTTGTGAGAACGGATGTGAATACATCGTAAGTGACACTGCAGGTGCATCTCACATACGGTTAAGAAACCGCAATAACTTAGAAATTAAGATTGTTACATTGTATAATGAACAGAATTAAGAAATAAGCAGACATGAGCTCTGCAAGTTCCCACAGACATGTGAGGGGTAGGGACCACACAAATAGCCCGATAGCCCCAGATCAGTCAGTCAGTCTACAGCAGTTCAGCTTTAACATTGCCGTTTACTAAGGCTACTCGCCCTTATATTATTTTATTTCGACTTAGAATAATTATAACAGTTTGTCAAAATTCCATATTTAATCTGTTTGAATTATAAAATTTGTTACAAAAAGTTTTGTAAGAAGTTTTTAAAAAGAACGCTCCCAAAGCCCGAAACGTAACTCGCGTACTATAGCAATTAGTCAAAGATGATGAAAGTCAGTTTCCCTTAACCTCAAAGACGATATTAAATCACATATTTGTAAACAATATTTGTAAATGTATTTATACTGTGCAAGAGGGACTGTGCTTGCAACCGGAATTAATTGACACTTTTGCTAAAGCTGGGTTTAGCCTAAGAAAGTAGAATAGTGATCATCATGAAATTTTAGATTCCTTTCCATTGAGTCATGCCGAAGATCATTCAACCAAGATACTAGGTGTTCAGTATGATCCATCTGTGGATGGTTTTTCATATTTTACATGTTCAAACCCCATAGTATTGGCTAAATGGAGTATGTTGTCTGAAATCGCCAAGATCTACGACCCTTTTGGTTGGCTCACTCCGCTTACATTTTACGCAAAGGTGCTAATTTAACAATTGTGGCTATTAGCATTAAATTGGGATAAACCGCTTCCAACTCCAACTTGTCTTCAAGAAATGTGGACCATCTTTGTCCTTAATCTACCTGCGCTTGCTAGACACATTCCATGTCATATCCCACTTATATGTGCAAACTTACGCCAAATAATAGGATTTTGTGATGGATCTTCAAAGGGCTACGTAGCAGTTGTTTATGTACGGTGTGAACATATAAGTCAAATTAGTGTTCATATTTTATAAGCAAAAAGTATAGTCGCTTCACTTAGAACCATGAGTATTTCACGCGTAGAATTGTTCGCCGCTGTTTTGTTGCGTCGCTTGATTAAGCCGATTGCCACATTTATGGATCGGGTACAACCTACAAGCATACACTTAATTACAGATTTAGCATGCACGGCTACGTATGCCACCGCATAAACTAAAAACTTTTGTCACAAATAGGTCGTTCGGATTTTAGAAACTACCTTTCCAACTCATTAGCGTCACATTGTATCTAAGAAAAATTCAAGTGATTGTGCTAGTAGAGTATAGACTCCTAAAGAGTTGTCACATTTCGATTTATGGTGGAAAGGTCCACGTTTTCTATATGACTTCTTTAGCACATGGCCAATATTTTCGATGCCATCAATACCACTTGATCTGATTCCGGAGATAAAAGTAGAAACATTTTCGGTTTCGCTTCCAATCGTAAATCCATTAATGGAATTTATATCAAATGTTTCGGGTCTTACTCGTTTACAAAGAAGTGTAGCCATTATGCTTCGCTTCACATATAATTGCCGATCGCGCAGTCAACAAAATCCGCCTCGAATAGGTTCGCTCCGACCTAGTGAAATAAGTGACGCAATATTGTGTTGAGTAAAGGCAGTTCAACAAAACTATTTCAAGAAGGAGATTATAATAATCGCAAACAATAAACCAAGCTCGCCTTATCTTCTAAAAGTAAGTCACTTTGTGGATGATCGTGGTATCCTTAGGATGGGTTGTCGCATAGATTACTCTTCAGTATCCTATAATGTAAAGCACCTGCTTCTCATTCCTAGAATCTAATTTAGCTTCTCTTATACGTGATTATTATCATCAAGCGGTCCGGGTTATGCCAATCGCATATTCAACGTAGATACTGGTTAATTTCTATTCGACGGTGGATCCGCATTGTTTACGTGTTTCAAAATAAAGGTTCCTTCTAGAAACCCACAAATGGCTAATTTAACCGCGGCAAGGGTTCAACAACTATACCCATTTACATCCACCGGGATTGATTTTGAAGGCCTTTAGATTATAAAAGAAAGTTCTAGAAGAAAGGTTCCCCGCTCCAAGTGTTATATGGCTATCTTTATTTGTCTTGCCACTAAAGCAGTCTAATTAGAGCTAGTGTCAAATGTATCGACTACCGCATTTTTAGCTGTTTTGGATAGATTTGTGGCGCGCCGCGGATTGTGTCGTAATATACACAGCGACTGTGGTACGATTATTAAAGGCGACGCTAACCATTTTAGTAAAGTATCCAACTTCCTTAAAACTTCCAATCGCGCTATTGCAGACCATCTTTCATTAAAAGAAATAAAATGGAATTTCAACCCCTCATCGTCTCCACATTTTGGTGGAGTTTGGGAGCAGGAGTTGAATTTACATGAAATTTAACTATATAAAAATTAATCAACTGATTTCACGTTAAGCGTATTGGCTACCTCAAAGTCACTCCACGGGCGCAACACAAATCGAAGGCACTCATTCTTCTAAACTTTAAAATTTTCATCTAATGTATTCAAACCAAATATATCAAACATTAATAAGTCAAAGTCACCTTCAATTTATGTTATAAATGTCAAACTTGAATTTTTTAATTATTTTGACAACGATTATAGGTCATGGAATCGATGTCTGAAATTAACGTTGAAGACGCCTCGACAAATCTTTTGAATCGCTACCTAGTTTTGCAACAAGCATTTTGGAGACAGTGGCCTCGAGATTATTTACACCCACTCATGCCAAAAATTAAATGGGAAAATCTTTAACCAAATTTACAAGTGGGTCAGGAAGTTTTTGTATAGGAAAAGGATTATATACCGCTGTCGTGGCCCATAGGACGCGTAAAGGAACTTTACCCCGGTAAAGCCGGTGTTGTTAGAGTTGTAAAGGTTTGCACTGCAAGTGGGAGTTATGTACGACGTGCTTGTAAGTTGGTGCCTCTGCCCTCTCCTGTGTGACAAGTTTGTTCTTCTTTTTCATTTTATGTCTTGTTTAGTATATAATATTTAATTCAAAACTACGTTTTGGGTGGGCTGTATGTTGGGTCCCGAAGCAATTTATGGCAGTTTTAGTATTTATAGTTAAAATCACAATACCTGTCTGTTTTGACATGCTCCAGTTGCATATAATTATTATCTAGATATAAATTCTTGCTCGACTATTAATCAAAAGTAATCAAGTTGTACAAGCAACGGTGCTAGAACGGCCAAATTTAATTCAATAGTTTCCTCAAAGCTTTATTTATAATTTTCGCTTGTGTTTTGTGTTTGCTTGTGTAAGATACATTCCGCGTACCAGCCGTTATTGAAGCAGAAGATCGTGTCGAACGCAGTTGGTGGGACTAAGGCCTTACAATAACTTCCGCTACTGCATTTGTGGATTATCCTGCGACAATAACAGGTAAGTTTCCTTTTGTGTATTATTCAGAAGATTCTCCGCCGCTACTTATACAGTCCACCCAATTACATATAAGGGGCACAGAACCCCAACATGTACAGTAAATTTTACGAGTAATTAACCTTAATTAAGCATGATATTTTAATTTCTTCGTTTTCAGAAAATATAATTTTAATAAAGGCACTTAGTATAAATATAGCAATAAAAAATTAATTTTCTTAAACTAAATTGATATAATTTAATACAATACTAAGATAGCCAATTAGTTATTATATAGGATAGGACGTCGCGACAATAAAAACCGCTAAAATTAAGGATTCCATAAAACATAATCGATAGTAAATATGTAATGCAGGAATATTAAATATGTATATAATGTAAAGCGACATGCAATATACAAATTAATGGAATAAATTAATCTGTGATAATTGCAGAAACCGTTGACAGCAAAGACATAGCTAGTCGTTCAGGCACAATTTGCAACAACAATACAAAGTACGTAGGCATGGACGAAAACAATTGCATTGTATTAACAAATGTCGGCAAATAATAGGAATTTTATAAAAGAGAAATAGGATATGGCAACTAAGTACGATATTTGAAAATTAAGTTCAGAAAGTTCAAGCTCAGACGTTTAATTAGAACCGTATGCATGTAGCCAAACGAGTAAGTAAGAAGGCGGAATGACTGCGATGTTGGAATGAGGACAGATTGAAAGTTAAGTTAAAGGCAACAAATCTATAAGACATGACTGTGGATTTCCTTCAGGGAATAAATACGCGGCGTGCGACAAAAGCTTGAGCTGAGCTTGCAATTGCGGGGTAGTTTCACATACGGTGGCGTGGATTTAAAGTCGTTGCGACCGGATATAAAAGCGTTAGAACCTGAAAAGTTTACCTCTCCAACAATGTGCATTTTGTGGTATGTTGTGTTAAGAGAGCCGCTGTTGTTGGATAACCCAAGTAATTGTTGCTAGAGATATTAATGTTCCTGGACATCTTTAAATTACTTTCACGTGGCGAGTAGCACAAACTTTTATGTTAAGATTTATTAATTATGCATATGTGAATTTTAAACCTAAGTTGTAGATGGTTCGTATTTTAGTCTTTGGAAATTAACAAATTAGTAAAAGTTGAATATTATTTGCATATATTTACGAACTAGGATAAAAATTAGGTCATTGTAAGAGGACATCCAGTTAACCCAGTGACGAAGTCGTATTTATAAAGCCTGGATTTTGAAATTTTCTTTAATTATGAAGAAATTTGTGACGCATTATTTAAATTAATTAAGCGAGGTGGGTTCTAATGTCTTTTACTTTAGAATAACAATAATTGCTCCACCTATATTAATAACAAAACACGGGAACCTCTGAGTAATGAGTACAGGTAAGTATTAAAACAGCTTTTTTACTTATTAAGTAAATAAGAAATCTTCTAAATTTAGGTATACCAAGTCTAACTCTCGCTGATCGAGTTAACAAAAACCCCATGTTTTTTCTGTAAAATAAAACGAGCAACGTTCTTAACCTTATTCAAACTAAATTACAGGAAAAATACTGAAAAGTAAACATAAACGTGATCAATCAACAAATAATCAGCTGACAAACATGCAGCTAAATTTCTACACTTGCATAAAAAATTACGCAGTACTTCACAACAGCGGCGGTCAGGTAGATTTCCAAACCCTCCTGGTGACGTAACCGGTCCGTTATTCGTAGGAATGCACGTTGCCCCTTAACAATCACTTGTAGAACATTACATAATACCCTTAGGTTAAGTGTAACGTTTACTGAAGCTTTCACTACTGTAAGAAACTACAACGATGACGAATTACAGTCACCACTCAAATTAGTAGTTAAGAACATTTATTCCACACAGCCCTCTTTCATCTTGAACCTCTAAACTACGCACTGTGATATAAAAAACACGCAAAGGTGTATTTATTAACTCCGTTCACACCTTGCAATGTACGATTAACGCATATATATTTTAATTAAACCGTTAGGAGCAGTTGGCCCATTTCAATACATGCTACCTAAGCAACCCGTAAACTACTTACTTTCTCATACTCGGTCCACGCCTTCCCGCTCATCTTTCTCTCCTTAATTCACTCCGGATACTACCCAACCCAACCGAACCATTTCCAGCCGCCGTGATATTTTTATTTAAATATTTAAAAGCACATGCACATTTCCTTAGGTCCTAATTCTTAATAAGAAACCCACCTTATACTATTTAAACTAAAATAAAATATACCGGGTGATAAAATGCACCACAAATTTAATAAGCGTTTTTAAGGTAGGGTAAAGAAAGGCGAAATATAATGTTGATAAGTTTAGGAAACTGATAGCACAAGAGACCTACCTGGAATAACTGTTTCCCGTCTAGAAGATAATATCAAAAGGGATTGTTCTGACAAGACGGTTTAGCGCCCCTTAATTATTACAAATAGATATAACCTTTCTAAGTAAGTGATAATAATAACGTAGTTTTTCATTTCAGCTATTTCAAATATTTATTTCTTATTGATGTTATAATTATTTTTGTTTTCTATTAATGCTTTCCTCGGAACCCATTTTCGCACCATTGCAGTTAGCCAGCCAGTGGATACTTAATATTGTTACTGGATTCCCGCCCTTTAGGGCAAACTTAAATTTATAACGTAACACTCATTTTACGAGTAACAAAATTTGCATGATATTTGCATTATTCTTATTGGAAAAGCATTATTTAATGTGCAGCATTTATCAAATACAATTTTCTTGCAAACTCATACCAGTGATGCTGAAATAGTCTTTTTGATGTGTGTTCCCTACATTTATTATTACAGTTACCAAAAAGTTATCAGTCCTGGAAGTTCGTCTTCTTATTATAAATTTTTTTAACAGTGCAAGAAGTTAGTTTAAAAAAGAGGTACATGCCGAACAAAAAAGGTAGGGGCTTTATTTAAACTATTTGTAATTAAGTTTAAGCTTAGCGCTGCCAGGGACAAGCGTTGGGACAATGCTTTGAAGGATGTGATGCTTAAGATTTGCTAGTGATTTTCCATATTAAGGTTGTATCAGCAAGCTACTAATCCCTTCGGCGATTGTATTTATAAAAGGCTTGATGGCGTAATCTATTCAGTATGTTGAACAACTGCAAAAAATTTGATTCCAGTTTATGCCCATTATGCATTATAGTTCTTGTTAAATATATATCATTAGAGAGCTCATAATATCTCATCATTATGTGTATTACGGCTTCCAGAAAGTCATAATCCACTACGATTGAGGTTATTAATAGCTAATAGTTGACACACTAATGGAATAATTGAGTTCCAGCCTACTATGGATGATAATTAATCATACAAGAGAAGGTGTTTTATGCATGTAGTAGTGAAGTAATTTACCCTTACGGACACAATATGAATTCTAGACATTGTTTGTGAATACAGCTTTTTATGTAAAGCTTTTATGTACGTTAAAGAAAGTGTATTGTGTAATTTTTTGCTGCTTATATATTTTTAAGATAGACATAATGGGTACATTCTTTTATAGCAATTATCACTAAGTAGATTTTCAAAAATCGTTGCGTTGAGCATAGGCACCAGGGCGTTTTAAAAACCATTTATAAAACGACCACACAGCATTTTGTCAAAAAGGGGTTTTGGGACCGTTTGTGGTTCATTCTTAACCCTTATAAGGCTGCAAAAATAACTTTACATACATGGCTACAGGTGTTACCCGGGTACCACAGTATATTTTACAGGATGTTAGGTGTGCTATCATAATCGCGTCAACTAAGATACGCTTTACATTCATTCCTGCGATAGGAGAAGCGTATGTTTAGTCTGAATTGTGATTTTATGTGGTGCGGTATACTGTTTAGCAGTGTTATAACAATGCGTAGAATTCAACATAATATTCCAAGTACTTCTGAAGGCGGTGAATATAGTTCTGGTAGCAATGCAGCCTCTGGTAATGGATCTAGAAATAGAACTCCTGGTAGCAATGCTGCTTCTGTTAGTGGACCTTCTAGAAGTAGAGCCCCTGCTGCTGACATGCCATATAATTCAATTAGACAAGTAAGTTGGCTTAGTATATTTTTGTTTATGTAGATATCCAAGAATACAAATCACAGCTTTTGTAATTATTATTGATTGTTGTTTATATGCATATAGAATAAAAGATGAGCACCTCGAAAGTTTGTATGTAATGTCCGACGAAGAATTTAGTGATCAGTATGAAGATGATGACCAAGATGAGTATGTACCAGCAGTAAGCGACGAAGACTCAGATGTCGATGATGTTCGCGCTGGAGAGAGGGTCCCCATCGAAATATCAGTAGCAGTCGACAGTGACGAGGAACAGGAATTGGTTGTGGAGCCAGAGGAAGAAACTACAACACCACCAACAGATAACGTTTATCGTGCTAAAGATGAGACCATCTGGAACAAGAACTCACTACGTTCAACACAAACGCGGTTGTATAATATTATTCGAAAACGAGGTAAAAACTTATACCTATTCTGCCCCATTCTAATCTCTTGATTTTCATTTTAGGTGGTCCAACTAAAATAACCGCTTTACATTCACGTATAGATACGTTCTGTGCATTAGTGACATCTGAAATGAAATCGATTATCATAAAGGAGTCTAATCGAAAAGCTAAAAAAGTTTATTATGATTTCAACAAAAACTCGCCTCGGGTACCACGAGTCTGGAAAGATATTACGGTTCAGGAGCTGGATGCTTTTTGGGGATTCTACTAATGGCAGGCGTTCATAAATCAAATACTGAACATATTGATGAATTGTGGAAATCAGACGCCTTACCGTTATACAAAGCAGCAATGAGTAGAGATCGCTTCAAACAGATTCTACGTTTCATCAGATTTGATAACTCCATAACAAGACCGGATAGATTACAAACGGATAAAGCTGCGGCAATAAGCGACATTTGGCTTATGCTAAACCAAAATCTGCTGAAGTGTTATTCGCCTTATGAACACTTAACTGTTGATGAGCAACTTTTTCCTTATCGTGGACGAACAAGGTTTACTCAGTACATGCCTTCCAAACCGGCTAAGTATGAAATTAAGGTATTCTGGGTATGTGATGCCAAAACGTTTTATCCATGCCAAGGATCAATTTACACTGGAAAATTAGCTGGCAATGGGCGAGAAGTGAACATCGGTGAAAAACAGTTATGCATTTATGTCAACTTTACAAAAATTCGGGCCGTAATATTACCACCGACAATTTTTTCACATCAATTCCCCTTGCTCGCATGCTAAAATCGAATGGTCTCACTTTGGTTGGTACCCTTAGGAAAAACAAACCCTACATTCCTAAGGTCCTTCTAGCTAGCAAAGAGAGAGATCTCTATTCTACTACTTTTGCATTCCAGAAAGATGTTATGCTGTGTTTGTATGTGCCAAAAGTAAATAAAGCAGTAGTTTTATTATCTACAATGCACTCTACAAATGCAGTGGATGACACCTTGAAGAAAAAACCTGAAATTATTTCTTTTTATAATCCATATTAAGTCAGGCGTTGACGTTATGGATAAAATGCTGGGTAGTTATACAACCAAGAGGCGAACAAGTCGCTGGCCCTTGGCCTTTTTTTACAACATGCTGGATGTAGCAGCTCTGGGTGCCTTCATCATATATACGAACAACAATCCTCAAATCTATAATAGTACAAATAAGAGGCGAAATTTTCTAAAAGACCTAGCTCGTGATTTGTGTTTATCTGCCGTAACTCAAAGAGGTGAAAACGCCATAATATTGCGAAATCGGTTTACTAAAAGCGCGATTGAAAGCATTTTAGGAATTTGTCTGGAAGTTTCACATAATCCTAATTCTATAAATCAGCGGGATTCTTCTGGACGCATCGCAGTAAAAGGAATATGTAAAATGTGCTATCACAGCGAAGAGAAAATAAAAAAAAAACTCGGAAAGCATGTAGCGTTTGTAAACATCCGGTGTGCCTTCAGCACACAGATGCAAGGGTTAAATGTCTTCAGTGTCAGGATAAATAATCTTCTATTATTTTTCATTATATTTTATAACATGTATATAACATTAAAACATAATACTAATAACAATATAATAAATTACTACAAACACTTTCCATTGTTTTCCTGTATAAAATACATGTGGTACCCAGGTACCACCATCCGCCTGAAGGATGTAAAATTTCTTCATGGTAAAAAAAAATGCAACCCCCATACATCCACCATATCGAAAAATTTTGAAATGTGTGTATAATGACCTACTTGAAGATGTCCTAGAAGCCCACAATGATTCGATTTACCAAAAATGAAATATCTCACATTTGATGCACTAAAAGTACCCGGGTACCACCTTCAGCCGCATAAGGGTTAAATTGAAATTTTTTATCTCTGATGGAATCTATGTACGACTTCATATTCTACATATCTTTGCTAACGTTTCAAACTACTGAATAGGATATGCCCTATATTAACTAGTTTCGTTAATTCAAATTTGTTTTATAATTTAAGTAGTGTCTTCGATACAAAATAGTACTTACAAATTATACTTTTGTGCAAGTTCAGACTCAGAAAAAGCAGCGTGCTACTGATTGACCTCTGTACCTATTTAGTTAACGAAATAACATATTCAAATAGTCATGTGGTGGTCACATTAGCTTATATTTGATTATTTAAATGGTGAAATGCAAAAGACCAATTGCCGTTGGGAGCTCTAGAACAAATTGTACAAGATATGTAAAATTATATTTTACAATTGCAGACGTTAGGTAGAAAATAAAAAGGTGAGAAATGTATATTCTCCAGAAATACTAAAAATTGATGTCAATAAAAAATTTGTTAAATTTATGAAGACAAGTAGTACAAATACAGGATAATCAGCGCCATATTTCCCCCAGCATCCACATTTCCTCACTCATTCTTGGACCAAATAGTTTTCTTCGTCTAGCCATTTCATCTTTCGCGATAAATCTATCTTCTTTGGTATCAATGAATATTAGATTTTTCTCAGCTACCTGAATTTCTAGGAATTTTTTAAATAGCATTATCCCCTCGGTAGTTACCCTCATTTTAAATTTTTTTCGCAGCAGCAATTTCTATCTGTCCTTATAAATTTTTTAGCCATGCGATACATCAAGTTAGTCTAGAATTTTACGCAGAATCTGAATCTGCAAATAGATTTAAAATTCGACCACTCCTTACCGTTTTACACACAGACCCTCTAGCGAGCATATAAAAGTTTATTTTTTGTTTCTTTCGAGATAAATGTACTTTGTTTGGTATCAATTAATATTAGATTTTCTCAGCTACCTGAATTTCTAGAAATTTTTTAGATAGCATCATCCCCAGGGAGCTACCCTCATTTTAAGATTTTTTACCAGCGCGATTTCTGACCGTCTCCTTATACACCAAATTAGTCTAGAATTTTACGCAGAATCGGAATCTGCAAATGGATTTAAAATCCGACCACCCCTTACTGTTTTACACACATGCTCTCTGGTAAGCATATAACAGATTACTTTGTGTTTCTTTCGCGATAAATGTTTATTGCTTTGTGTCTCAAATTGAATCGTAGTATATCACACTATTCCCACGTTTTCGGTATCCCAGCCAATTTGTACCTGATCCTTTTGTGGATATCCAAATTAATCACGCCTGAATCGTTGACACGCGGTCTAATCTTATGTAACTGATCTCTAGAAAAAACGCCGCGTAAATGAGGAATGTTAAATGCGTAGTTCCTTATATCCACGTCGGTGAGGCTCTTCGAGGTCACTTGCTTAGTATTTTTTATGCTTTTTACAAATGCCGTGCCCCTGTTTGGACGGTTTTAAGAACAATGCGGCGCTTTTTTTGTATAGTTTTAGAAACACCCCTTTTCCTTTTTCCCAACGGTAAGGCTTCCATAGATCTATTGTGTCGTTTACTCTCCTTAAGTTGCTCGTTGGCTGTCTTGACATCATTTACTGCTTTAGCTATCTCTGCAACACTATCTGTTAGAGCTCCTAGAGCACTTAGTCCTGCGAATATAGGAATCAATGGTAGAAAACCTCCTTTCTGTGGGACAGGTATAATACGCGGGACTTTAATTTTGTTTCTTCCACCAGCTGCTTTTATAATTTTTACCAATTAGAATACCAACGTCTAGTAGCTTTTATAGGTTGTCAGAACTAACTCGGTCTATTGCAGATCGTATTTTCTTCAAGGATCCACTTTTGAAACGTTATTATCTTCTTTAAGTCCATACCCATTTTTCTCTTCGCTTTCATAGCGTTTGTCACAAAACAAACTGCAGCTTTTTCACCAAACTTAGCGTTCTTAGACTTAACTCTCCCCAGGCTTCTTCTTCTAAAATTTTATCTGCTCGGTGTCTAGCCGGAAGATCATCAGGGTACTTAGAGTATGCAATGTCGTGGTCCCTGCACAAGCGATCCAACTCGTTAGCTCCTTGATCACCTCTTGCTAAGCGCTCTTTCAACTTTGTACCAGGACCGCAGTACTGATAATCCGGAATATGCAGCTCAAACGGTAAATTGTTTATAGCGCTGTTCATTAAACCCTGCCCAGAATAGATAATCATGTGTTTACTCAAATAAAAATTCAGTCTATACTAAATAAATAAGCAACGATGATTATATTTATACTATTTCAATTTAGCTTCAAAAATGTACACTATATTATAGTTTTACAAACTACTTAAACAATATATTTACAATAACAATATGTTTACAGCAACATCTGTTACGTGCCAAATTGGCACTAAACATTGTTTTAGTTTAATTTGACGTGCGGAAGTTTTGCGCCACAAATTCAAAAGACTTGGCGTATATTTTCGTCACGCCAGAAGGCGTTTGTGCGAGATCGCGCGGGAACTTCGCGCCGACGCGGAAAGAACAAAGGTGGGAGAAGTGTTTCCGTGAGGCTCTGTAACGTGGTTTTTTTGGGCCTGGGAATTCAAGAAGTGTGGTCGTGTCAGGTATCGTATCGTGCCCTATCTTTATTTATGTAGATATCCTTGCCTGATTATCTTTGTTTGTCGCCCTTCTACCCGTTCCTGTCTTTCCCTACATAGGTAGAGGTAATTTGCAGCCGTGGCTGAACCGCATTCCACGCAGGAGCACCATCTTGAATCACTCCGGAGTGGAGCCCTGAGATCCCGTCCGAGCGATTTGAATGTACGTTATGCGTACCCTCCGTTAATTGCCTTAAAAGGGCCATCAGTAACCCTGATGGACTCGAACAGAAGCCAACTTTAACTCAACCCCGCAGGACGTCGGATTTCTATGTAAGTACTCAAATTGCTTAACTTGTTCGCGGTTATAACCTATTGTCTTAAATTTATATTTCCGATAATTGCGTATTAAATTTGTGCATTGGTGACGTCATTGACAGATGAGCGCCGAAATTTGTAAAAAGATTAGCGTTACCAACCGCCCGTGGCGTCGCTTATTCCGCGCTTGCGCGATGTATTTATGAACTTTTAAGTGTAAGAATTCGGGTTTAAAACGTAAGAATTGGCGCTTTAGCGTGTGAGGTTATGATACATAATACTTCTTTTATAAATATACAATGTATTCCCAATGTTATTTATAGTTTTTTCACAAAAAAAATATCGATTATTTAATATCTGTTAACCTTGAATTTTATGTTTTATGTTTTATGTTTTGGAACATACCACATTGCTTTAGATGTCAAAATCAGTTGGTATGATGTTCTGAAGGTAGGCGGCCATTTTGACATTGAAATATACAGCTTATGTATTTAAAATGTTTGGCTGATTTAATGTTTTCCCAATTTAAATATGGTGTACTTTTGTTAACTTTAATTATATTATTGTGCGTGATTAGTTTGTTTTTAGATGCAAAGATGTTTTTAGGAAGAATCAAGGCCTTAACTTTACTTTTTACACGTGAGTACACATATAAATAAATAACCATTTAAATAATTTTATGTCTTAAACACGGTTTACTATGAAATTATCTACTTTATATTAAATTGAAACATAACCCTTGTCTGTTTTTTCGACTTCAAAAAACTATTTTGAAACCATAAATCAACACTGTTTTGTGGTTACATTCTAAAAAGCGTCTTAGTAATTTACCTGTTTAATTAATGATATTCGAATTATCTTTACAAGAAACCTTGTGTTTAAAAGCACTTAACGAAATAAATTGCCCTTTTTTAATACCTTTTTAAGAAACGTTAAACTACGGGTTGTTGCATTTGTTAAATAACACATTACCTGCGTGTTTTTATAATTTGGAGTGTCTTTTTGTAGTTTATCAATGATATATCCCTTTTATTAAACACTAACTTTGCCCTCGTACAATTTTAAACGTGTTTTTTGTGCTTTGAAAACTTACCGTAACTAAATTTGAATATTATACCTTACGAATGCTTTTTTTAAGAAGATTTTCCATTTTTATATAGTAACGAAATTACCTAACCATATCTTTTAACTTCCAAAATGTTGTAATAAACTGAATCGCTCTATATCTGCTCCTTTTAATACTAAAATAAAGGAATTTCCGTTAACGTTTTATTATTTAAACTCATTTACGATAGTTGTTGGTAACTCCCGCAATATCGAAAGAACATTCCAATAATTTGAAATACTAACTTTTTGTACATGTATCGTGGAATGTTTCTTTCGTGTAGCGAGTATGATTTTGTCTTGATAGCATATTTTTTTAGTAATCGATATTTCAACGTAGAACCTTAACATCCATTAAGCGAGATTTGCCATTCGAATTGGTCGTCCAGCTCTGTAAGTCTAGAACGAGACCCAAAGGGCCGGTCGTTAAGCGTTATCAGTCTAGACGAGGTTTGATGGTAAGTTTGTCGTTTTAGAATTTGTGAATCATTTTTTTAAGAATGATGTTGAAATTTTTCTTTATTAGCTTGGGTGAAACTCAATTGAGAGCTTCCCATCCCAGTAAATATATGCTTTATAAAATATCTTTTTTTTTCAACAATTTTATTAGTGAATCGAGTTTTAATTACTCTTATCTCTTCACATATCGATTTAAATCTCTTTAAATGCCTTAAAATTATCTTTAAAATCGCTTAACCCTACGTATATCTAAGAGCTTTTCACGTTTACTTCTTTGATAATTTACCTAATGTTCTTAGCTTTCACTTGGCTTAATAACTTAAAATAACCCGCAGGTCGTTTGGCAAGATGAAACTTGCATATCTCTCAATTCACTTTTGATGTTAGGCATAGGCCTGGCAAATTAAATATCGTACCTGATGCCTTATCTCGTGATGTCTGTCTTAACATTCCAAATTTAGTTCCTGATACCTGGTATCTTAATATGATTAAAAAAGTTTCTGACAATCCCGATAAATTTCCTACCTTTCGCATAACTAATAATAGACTATATAAATTTGTATCTTCGTCTCCACATAAAATATCTAATATTCCTGAATGGAAACTTGTCGTCCCTACAGCTAACCGCAGTGAGGTGCTTAAATTATGTCACGTTGATCCCATAGCTGCACACCTTGGTGTTACAAAAACTCTCGCTAAAATATCTGAATTATATTACTGGCCAACACTAAAGCAATCTGTTTGTCGCTATATTAAGAACTGTAAAATTTGTGGTTCTCATAAGAGTTCGCAAGACGCTCGCTCTGGTTTAATGGGTAACTTTAAACGTGTATCTTATTCCTTTCAATTAATTTCGCTTGACTTATTAGGACCTCTCCCCCGATCGAAAAAAGGTAACCAAAATCTTTTAGTTGTCACCGATTGGTTCTCTAAATTTGTTATGGTGCAACCCTTACGTAAAGCTACATCTGCAGCTATAATTAAATTCCTAGAACAAAATGTATTTCTTATCTTTGGTGTCCCTCAGATTATCCTTTGTGACAATGGGGCACAATTTATCTCTAAAGATTTTCAGAATTTCGTCAAAAGTTACAAAGTACAAAAAATTTGGTTTAACGCAAAATACCATCCCCAAGTAAACCCTACCGAAAGAGTAAATAGAGTTTTAGTTACCGCTATCTCTTCCTATATTGATTCAGACCATACTACATGGGATGAACATATCTTTAAAATTGCTCAAGCTTTGCGTACATCTAAACACGAAGCAACCCAATTCACTCTGTCATTTCTTGTTTTTGGGAGATATACCCCAATCGATGGGAGTTACTATGGTTTAGTGCCTGACGATACTAACGTAATTGAATTTGACGATAAAGTACGCTGGGACAAAGACCAACAATCATTACCTTCTATCTTTAACGACGTTAGAAAAAATTTGTTAAAAGCTTACGAAAAGAGTAAGGACCATACGTAAACGAAATATTTCCTTCGCCTTGGGCGAACAAGTTTGGAAAAAAAATTATGTCTTATCGGATGCATCTAAGAAATTTTCTTCAAAATTAGCCCCTAATTTCATCCTTTGTAAGGTCATTCGTGTCATTAGTCCACTTATCTACGAACTTCAGGATGCTGAAGGAAAGCGCCAAGGCAGGTGGCATATTAAAGACCTTAAGCCATTCTCTGCTGACCCAAATGCTACTTAAGTTTTTCACGTTCCATTCTCCTCACAATTTACCTAATATTTTTTGTTCTCACCATCAATTAGTTAACTTTAATTACTTATTCCCTCTCTCATACAGTGTATAATCTCTTACACGTTTAACTTTACTTACCTTAAATTAGCTATTTTTTTCTTTTGGTTGACTTTTCCTTGACCATACCGTTACTTATATATCACTTCATTCTCTACACCCCCCAATATAACTCTGTTGTTTCATCTAATTAATCCTCGAACATTTCCTACAGCATATTATTTGGTTTTTAGTATTTTTCCTTACGTCATTTAATTTTGTGTGGTAATTGTCGTAACTTTGGTTGTAATAACTCATTGAATTTTTATGATTGGTTTTAGCTGATGTTAGAGTGGATGTTTTTCTTCTTTGGGCTCACATAGGACATGCGCAGCCTATGCCATTGTAAGAAATAGTTCATATTCGCAGTTGCAAAAAACTAGGATTGTCTATTCCATGTGTTTTTACTCTGAATTATTACAGTCGCCCACATTATACTATAACATTATTTCTTTCTTTTTCCACTAAAGCACCATAACTTATAAACATTTTTTTCATTGTTTTTTGTTGAACTTCGTGGTGAGACGCTATTGCTTCTTAATGTTATCTTATTAAATTCTCGGTTGTTTTAGCATATGAGGATAGTGTACCTGTATTTAACTGCTTATAATTAGGCATCGTTGTGTGTTTAGGGTGCTACCGTTTTAAAAAACTACCTTAAAACAGTTTGTTTTTGTGTGAATGTATCTGTAATGAGACTTTTAAGTTGTTGTGTCAACTTTTGTCTGATTTTCTTATCGTAGTGGATGCACTCGTTAGGAAAATGATCGTACTAGTTCTCTTGAGAGTCTAGTGAATTTTTGACGTGTGTTATACCTTATCTTGTCGGATTAATATCGCAGGTGGTCCTTCAAACCAATCTCTGCTTGAATAGGGACAACTCTCTACCTTCTCTCGGACGCTTGTCCAAAAACTCTACTTTTCTTATCCCGCTGTCGCCGTTTATGCCTTATTCTTCTTTCGGTGGACCTGTTCTTGTCCCGGAACACCCGTCTGCCACATAAGAGTGATGTTCCCTCACTCCGGGTTACTAGCCACATTGGCTGGTTGAGTAGCGCTTTGCTATCCACCTTTTTCTGTCTCTTTTGCTCAATGCGAGCCCTTCCTCTACTTTCTTCTACCTGGAAGTGCCTCTTATGCATTCCAAATAACCACCTCCCTCTTTTTACCGTTCCTATTTCTCTGCCTTTTCATTTCCGTTAGTCACCGTGTGGTTGCGCGGGAGGTTTTCACAGACACCTGGACCCCGTCTTTGGGAATCTTTCGTGAGGTCATGCGGTGCCGCTGTCAGCGCATGGGCTCTGGCAGTGAAGGTATGCATAAGTGTGTGAATGTGTGAGTGGATGTGTATATATATGTCGATATATATCGTGTGGGTATCGGGTGATGGTATCACCGATATCGATTAACGCCGGGTGCAGGGATGCACCCAAATGCCTTTGCCGGTCCCTCGTGCCGTTTCTTGTAAACTGACCTGCTTCACAGGTCGCTCTTTCTAGAGGGTACGAGAAAATGCCCATTTAACGGCTCCACGGAGTCATTCTATCGTTATCTTATCTATTGTCTTCGATAATAACTAAGCTAATATCTTTATCTTGTTTATTATCTTTGATAATACCCTTAGTTTTAGTATTGTATCTAACCTGGTATCTCAAACAATAACTAAAGCTTAATACCGTTATCTTATCTATTACCTTTGATGATAACAATTTAAGCTTAATATCGTTATCTTATCTATTATCTTTGACAATAATTTGAGATCTTGTCTTATCTTTTTATCTTCCTAACGTCTAGTATTTATGACCAGACGTGGGAATTATTTTTCTTGAATTTAAGTGAAAAAGCTAACCTGATGTAGAAATGTAATTTGTTAGGTTAGCCATGTAAGGATTTAGTAGGGTGGTACTTTTGGTAAATTTGTTGATTCACAAACATTGTCATGGACAAGTTTTGATGTGTGTCGTTAGAAAACCAAAGTACCAGTAACAAAAATTTGCCAGAGTGTAGACTAACGCACTCTCAGGAACATTTTTAAATTTGGGCACTTTTTGCCAACAAAGAACAGTTGATGCAACGCTCATGTGTGTTTGCACGTAAAAACTTTAATGTTAGCTTTAGTTTAGATAGGTTAGGCGACTTGTCGCATCCGTTTTAATTTAAGTAGTGTTTCATGCTCCCCGACAAATTTGTGCTGTCGATCATTAGTGTAGTCAAAAACAATGGAGCTACATTTTCCGTTTCCTGGTAATTTGGTAGACGTGTTATCGGTCAAAAAACCAGGTGGCACCTTATATAAACATTTTTTAGGTTTTAAGTTAGGTTTTATGTAGGGTAGTTAGGACTTAGATTTTAAGCTGTTACTGTGCTAACAGACTTTTTCTTTTTTTAAGTTTTTTCTTTTGTGGCTTTGTCGCGATTGTTACGTGCCAAATTGGCACTAAACATTGTTTTAGTTTAATTTGACGTGCGGAAGTTTCGCGCCACAAATTCAAAAGACTTGGCGTATATTTTCGTCACGCCAGAGGGCGTTTGTGCGAGATCGTATCGTGCCTTATCTTTATTTATGTAGATATCTTTGCCTGATTATCTTTGTTTGTCGCCCTTCTACCCGTTCATGTCTTTCCCTACATAGGTAGAGGTAATTTGCAGCCGTGGCTTAACCGCATTCCACGCCGGAGCACCATCTTCAATCACTCGGAAGTGGAGCCCTGAGATCCCGTCCGAGCGATTTGGATGTACGTTATGCGTACCCTCCGTTAATTGCCTCAAAAGGGCCATCAGTAGCCCTGATGGACTTGAACAGAAGCCAACTTTAACTCAACCCCGCAGGACGTCGGATTTCTATGTAAGTACTCAAATTGCTTAACTTGTTCGCGGTTATAACCTATTGTCTTAAATTTATATTTCCGATAATTGCGTATTAAATTTGTGCATTGGTGACGTCATAGACAGATGGGCGCGCCGAAATCTGTAAAAAGATTAGCGCTACCAAGCGCCCGTGGCGTCGCTTATGCCGCGCTTGCGCGATGTATTTATGAACTTTTAAGTGTAAGAATTCGGGTTTAAAACGTAAGACATCTACGTCTCTTGAGCGATGGAGGTAACCGCAGTTGTTGTTCGTTACAATTGTTTACCATAACTACAAACAGAGGCGTGAAAACACAGACTTCACACCAATTTCTTCGATGTTGAAGCACAATTGACCGAAATTCTTTACCTTCAACCAAATCCCTCAACAAAGAATGTGCTTCTATATCGGGAGGTGGTGGGTTCTGTAGACAGCAGTTGTAGCACACGCGTCGATTATCCATGTTTATTGAATAGTTGTACGGCACTTCATATGTAAAATAATCGACAAACACTGGAAATTGGAATATGTAGATAAAAAAGTATGGTTCTAGAGATCTTCCATCACAGACGAAGTTGTAATCAAACTGCCAAAGTTTGAATCTTATTAAAGGTTTTATTACATTCCCATATATCCAATTACGCGTCAACTCTTTAGATAAAGTAGTAGGAAGAATATTCTTAATGTAGCCCCATTCAGTTTGAAACAAATATCAAACGCGATCCTTTGCAATTGTTCGCATTGGTACTAGACGGCTACACATTCTAAATTTGTTTAATTATTCCTACACAGCTAACAGATTAACTACAACCGTTTATGATTGTTCACAACTGTCTTTTATAAGATATTCCTTCCAGTTATCGCCATCACCGACATCTTCAGAATCCGACAAATTTAATCGTCTAAACATCCCCACCAATGTTCTTGTACGTGTCACGTCTTGCACAAATATATCCAGAAAACGTATAACCAGCTCCAAAGCATTTAGTGCACTCTGAATCAGCTCGTTGTAGAATAAAGTATTGCCAATTCGAACTTCACCTCCAACCAAGATTTTAATTCGTTTCTCCCCTTCAGTCAGAGTAGTAAACCGATCCCCATCGTTTAAATTAGAATTAGCAACAAACCCTACTAATTCGCTTTATAATACCGGAAAGTCGCAACTTTTCAACTGCTTAAATTGATACTCAAACAGCTCTCGCATATGGAATAGTTTACGGTATTCTAATTCGTTTATAACTATTGAGCTATTACCCATTATTATTTTTAACTGGAACGTTTCGTTTTCAGTTGAGCCAGACACTAGTGATAAAGTGATAAAAACGGACCTCCTAGTTGTATGTGTAGATGTTCCATTTCGGGTGCACCATTTAATCGATTGTTTAGCACGTCACGAAGATATACGTTAATTTGAAATTCCATTTGAAAATTAGTAAAGGCTATCCAATTTTCGTATGTCAATTCCAGAACATGGTCGATACAATATTTCTTGCTACACACCAATCGTAATGCAGGTTTTATTATCTCGTTTATTACAAACCCAATTTCCACATAATGAGGGTGTTCCCCCAATTCATTTAAACTGTACGTAAACTTATTAATCAGATTTTCGGTATACGAAACTTGTGCATTATTAAGATCTACAGACTCCATTGCTTCACACTGCTTTCACCAAGATGACTGAGAAAGGATTCTATGCAGATCGTCCTTTTAAACGTTTCAGGGTTGTTGTTGAGCATGCGTAAATTGTACACGAATGACTTAGAATGCGCGAGCGAAAAGTTAATTGGTTTTCACCGACGTGAATAGACTGGTTTCAAATGTAATTCAAGGTTAAAACGACGTTGGGTTTCTCCTAATTTAAAACTGAACTACCTAATTATACCAATTGTGTATAAAAGCACCGTGCGATGCAATATAATTCAGTTTCTGTTTAGTCTTTGTCTATTTAAGAAGTTTTAATTTCTTTATAGAAAAAATTGTTTCCTTTATCTGTAACGTCAGTGGGGTTGCGTTCTCGAGGAACGACAATTTGAAGAGGCATTAGCTCCACCAGATGGACTGGTGTCAAACCCTCTAGAGTTTTTGTCTGCGACGTGTGTCACACATCCTTCTCACGATAAAGACGCCAAGCATGGTGTAATCGTGCCAGTTGCCGGATCCTCAAGTGTCAAACGAGCATCTTCGCCAGCGGTTGAGGAGTCTACACCCAAGAGACTGCGGAGATGCCTGGAGTGCGATGTGGATGTTGGCAACTTAGCAGCCCACTAGCGTACTAACACCCATAAAGCGAGTGCAACTAGAATCCTTGCTGGTGGTGTGGAAGTAGTAGCGATCGCATTCAAAACTCGAATTGCGACTTTCCGCATTAATAATGTCGACTCTACAAGTATGTATTTTAGAAGTATTTTATGTTTGCTTAGTTTGTATTTTTTAGGTCTGTTGAATTTTCTCCGCGATCACAAGGAGCGGTTTGTAAGTCTAGTCGGGGAACAGCTACAGATTCACACATCCCTTAAAGTTAACTTGGAGGTGTTTGGTGGCTACGCCAAGGTGGGTGTGACAGAGGGTGTAGAAGATGTTAAATCCATCAACACCAAATATGTTATTGTGACGTCATCCAACAACCTGCAAGATGTTTACAAATCATTATGCGAGACTATGCAAGCTAAGGCTGACGAGCTCCAGGAACGTGATTCTGGTTCGTTTTGAAAAATTTGAGTCATCCAACAACCTGCAAGAGGTTTACGCATCATTATGCGATACTATGTGAGCTAAGGCTGACGAGTTCCAAGAACGTGATTCTGGTTAGTTTTGGAAAAGTATTAACTAGTTTTTAACTCTTAAATTTTAGGTTGGACGCTGAAGAAAGTGTTGTACCTAGAAGTAAACGTAAACAAGTATAACCTTTTACCTGGATCCTCATACCTGGAATTACCAAAATGGATTCAAAATACGAGAGCCGTTATTAATATACAAAACAACGAAGCTGCATGCTTTGCGTGGTGTGTTGTGGCTGCATTGTATCTGACATCGAGATCCCCAAAGAGTCTCGATCTATCTTCACTACCGTGCAGTATTGGACTTGAATGGTATAAATCTCTCTATGGAATTCAAGAATATACCCAAATTCGAGAAGCAAAACGATGTAAACGTCAACGTGTTTGGTGTAGAAGGGAAATCGATTGTGGGACCTTTGCATTTCACGCAAAGAAAGAAGGCACGGCACTATAACTTGTTATATGTTCAAGAAGGTGAAAAGGAACACTTTTGTTTAATCAAAAATTTAAATGTATTGGTTAAAACTCAACTATCTAAAGAACACGTGCACAAGCGGTTGTGCGATGGATGTCTAATATATTTTCGTTAGGAGGATGAGCTACGCAAACATACAGAACACGAGTGTAACCATGTTCTTCAATCTTCATTCACCAATAGTATCCAGGAGCACGAACCGTACAGCTTTGCATATTACATAAAGTGTTCATTTGATGAATCATAGGATCCGAAGCTGCAAATGTCCTAATGCAAAAGTTGAAAGAAGAAGCCCACCGCATAGGTAAAATCCTAAAAACAAATGTTCCGATGAAACCACTAACACCACTCGAAGAACTTTTTTGCCACGCATATCCGGTTTGTGGGATTTGTAAGAAACTATTGGGGGATGATCGAGTGAGGGATTATTGCCACCTGAGAGGCTCGTTCGGGTTTCCAGCGCATACAGAATTCAACATTATTTCATTCCGGTGGTGTTCCACAACTTAAGTGGTTATGATTCCCATTTTATTGTGAAAGAGTTGGGATATGATAAAGAGAGGGTTACTGTAATCCCTAATAATAAAGAGCGGATTGTATCGTTCACCAAAAACGTGAGCCTGAAGAATCCAACAATACAACGGTGCAGCTCAGATTTATTGATTCGCTAAAGTTCATGGCTTCATCGTTAGACAAGTTGAGCCAGAATCTTAATACTGTTTAGTTTGTGGAGACTCGCAAATACTAACCCAATGAGCGAGAGTTTGGATTGATGACACGGAAAGGTGTTTCCGTACAACTATATCACCAGCGCTGCAGTACTGGACGAGACATCGTTACCGCTGAAAGAAACCTCTTTTTAATAATTTAACATCTACGGATGTAACATTTGCGGAATACGGTCACGCAGAAAAATCATGGAAGACCTTCAATATTCAAACTCTCGGGTAGTATAGCGATTTATACCTGAAAACTGATGTGATACTACTTACAGATATTTTTGAAAACTTCCGCTCTGTATGCAAGAAGACCTATGACCTGGATCCTTTCCAATACCTCACTGCTCCAAGTTTGAACTGGGATGCGATCTTCTTAATCTTCTTTGGGAATGAAACCACTCATAGTTTTTAAAATCTATTTTATAATAATAATTTTATAATAATTTTATAATAATAAAATAGATTTTAAAAACTATGAGTGGTTTCATTCCCAAAGAAGATTAAGAAGAATGCTAAACAAACCACAACAAACATACAGGGAGTATTTACAAGTCTGGGATGCGATGATCAAGCACACTGGTGTAAAACTAAAACTGTTGAGGAATATTGGCATGCGCAATTTTATTAAGGCAGGAATCAGGAGAGATTTGCCTCAATGCAGTGGTCGATACGCTAAAGCTAAAAATAAATACATGGAGGATTACAACCCGACTGAGGCTTCAAAATGCTTAACGTATCAGGATGCGAATAGTCTTTATGGGACGGTAATGAGTGCACCTACCCATTAGCGAATTTAAATGGTTAAATGACGAGATAATTGCTCTCTTAGAAGAACACATTTTGGATATACCTAAAACCAATGACAAAGGCTATATTTTAAAAGTGGATCTGGAGTATCCTGAACATTTACACCATACCCACAACGATCTAACCTTCGGCCCCGAAAACATGATACCCCCATCACCCACATCAAAGACACCTAAATTGCTAGCGACTCTTCACAACAAGAAGAACTATATTATTCATTACCGTAACCTACAACTGTGTATGCGATACGGTCTCAAACTAGAAGCAATCCACCAGATACTCGAATTTACTCAATCTCCATGGTTGAAGGTGTATATTGACTTTTACACCGGGTTGAGGACGTCGGCGAAAAGCGCGTTTGAAAAAGACTTCTATTAATTAATGAATAACGCGGTATTCGAGAAGACCGTGTAGAATGTGGCCAAACGCATTGATGTGAAAATCGTACCCTGGTGGAATGTTTCTGGTAAACGGTTGTACGCGAGTACGCTAACTGCCCGACCTAATTTCCATAAATGCACTATACTAGGAAAGAATTGGTTAATATGCAAATAGATCGGGTAAAGGTTACTTACGAAAAATCAATCTATGCAGGTTTCTCGGTTTTAGACTTGTCTAAAACCTTAATGTATGAATTTCATTACGGCACGATGAGGTCTTTGTATGGTAACCAAATCCAACTCCTTTATACAGATACGATTCGCTAGTTTACAGTGTGAAGACAGAAGACTTATATAGTGACATTAGCGCAAACATTGAACATTTCGATACTAGTGACTATCCGGCTAACAAGTACACTATACCGCTTGTGAACAAAAAAGTTGTAGGGCAATTTAAAGACAAATTCAGCGGTGACTTGGTGTTAGAATTTGTAGGTAGTAGGGCTAAGTCCTACTCTATTGTAGAAGAAAAGAATATTGTCAAGAAAATTAAGGGTGTTAGCCGTAGTGTGGTGGGTGGGATTAATGTAGATAGTTTTAAGGATGTAGTTTTTATTGATGGAGAGGCCCTCATGAATACGACGGTATCAATCTGGACTAAGAAACACGATTTGTATACACAGTTAATTCATAAAATTAGTTTATCGGGCGATGATGACAAGCGTTACGTCATCCCCGGAAGCATATCAGCCTACGCATGGGGCATAAAGATATAGGATAAGTAGTTTTTTAAAGTTTTGTTTATAGTAGCATGTAAGTTAGTTATAGGACATACCCACCATCTCCATCCTTAATAATCCCTTCGCTCCCAGCAACATGTGTTTATTTCCACGCGGTGTCGCTGGACGGTAAAACATATTGCTAGATTAACGACAATATGTCTTATTGACCAAAAACACGTTTCCTCTCTTATTGTTACAGGTTTTTTTCAGCTGCTTGGATTCGGCTACACGAAAAAATAAAATAATGTCATACTTTGCAATGTAAAAATAGTATTCTATTAGTTTATTAAACTGTAAATCGGATACAATAAATTATTATACTTTTGTGTGCCTAATTTCTTTGTGTTAATACCTCTAAGTGTTTGGTTAAAGGATTCTAGATGTTAAAAAGGAGAGGTGCGACCTTGGTAAAAAAAATCTTAAAATGAGGGTAGCTCCCTGTGGGAGGTAGCCGAGAAAAATCTAATATTAATTGATACCAAACAAGATAGATTTATTGCGAAAGATGAAATGGCTAGACGAAGAAAACTATTTGGTCCAGAATGAGTGAGGAAATGTGGATGCCGGAGGAAATGTGGCGCCGATTATCCTGTATTTGTACTACTGACACACTTATAAAGAAGACGATGAGGAAACAATCAACGGAAAACAACATGGAAAGCCTTCATTTATAAACATGCTTTGTTTTAATACGCTAGTTGCTTTAATACAAGTCATAATGCTATCGCAATAATCCATGAGAGCGTTAGTCAATAAATTCTGTGTTCTTGACATGAAACTGCCCCTTCATAATTAAGGTATCTCTTGAGAGGTTCTCTATATTGTCTAACAAACCTATATAATTTGTAACCCAATAAAGATACTAGAAAGAGCGCCCCTCTCGCATTTCGGATCTCCACCTCCCTGGAATGATATTACCGGTACTTATATCCTCCTCATCAACAAAACTAAACGCGAAGTAAATCCCAGTTTGAGTTATCCGTTGCCAGTTATTAAGTACACAGCAAGCCTTGACAATTTTGTCGACTATTGATAGTTGACCAGCTATATTTTTCTCAAAAATGCGATATCTGATAATCAGATGCCCAAAAGCAATTTCAATTGTATGTCTTGCTCGGCTCAGGCAGTGGTTGGATACCTCCTCTACTTTAAGTGGAAGAACATTTTTGTATAGTTTAATGATGTATTTCCTGAAAGGAAACACGTCATCACTTACTAGAAAACGTCCGTGGAAAACATCATTTTCTAATGCTGTATACAAAGAAGTTTTGAAAAACATCACATTTTGATACATTTCTGTGACGATCTACACTTGTATGAGAACCTGTTGTCCATCAATAGCCCCACAGCACCTGGCAAAGTCCATGTCTATTGGGAACCCCCCTTAATTTCGTTTTTTCATCTGGAGTGTTTTTCACCTGCTGTTAATAGCTTACTTGATTATATAATTTTTAGCACTTTATATTGATGTGATAAAGAGATAATGAGAAGTCATTGAAACCCAAATTCTATAAATAAAACCCAACCAAAGAGAACGAAACGGAAAAAATTAAAATTTTTGAATATTTAATTGTTCCACCTGGTATAATATAAACCTATTTCACTAACGTTGAAATACAAAGTCATTCATTGTACTCGCGTTATTACAAAAAATAAAAAGAAGCTGTTATTTAAGTAAATCCCGTGCAGAATGTGAAAAGATATTTAAACGGATATCAACCTAAAAGTCCAAATTTTAAATTGATTAATTTTAATCATTGATGATTACTTAGTAAAAACGAGTTTCAATTATTGAAATATAAATACAAAAAGCCATTCAATACATCCGCGTATAAATCATATTGAACGAATTGCATTTGCAACAGATAAAGAAAGCTATTGATGCTTTTATAAATTATGTAATTACTGAAATTCATGCTATTATTAGAATGCAAATTAATTTTAAGATACAAATACAAAGCATGTTCCCGTGTGTAGATTAACAATATTTATTCTTGTTAAAGATGCCTTAAGAAGAGTTTTAAAACACCAACTTTATTAGTATATAAGTCAATCATTAAGAAAGCAAAACGCAGTATATTTTTCGTGTAGACCGAATGAAGCATGTACTTAAAAAGCATAAAATAATTATCCCGTGTGTAAAATGTCCGCGTGAAAACTATATCAATTGCATTTGCAAACCGCAGGGATGCATTTGTAAGCTTTTATTATGTAATTGAATTCATTTTAAGAGTTTTATATGGAGTCAAAATTCCAAAACCTTCGCTAACAATAAAGACAAATATGTCATCAATTACGTAGAGATGTTGTACAAAATAAACGCCCTGTTCGAGGTACTCGCGCAAACATTAAAATGCAATAAAGATAGATAACAATTATTTTATAGCCTTAGTAAAAAGGCGTTACCAATAAACTGGTGCATTAGACAAGGATAAACGGCACGTTTTAAGATAAAATATAAATCATAAATTAAGACTAATTGGATCGTTAAAGTGCAGAAACGCCGTAAATCCTGTTAATATTACATTACGCGAATGACTAATTTGCTAGGTGAATACGGTAGATTATCAATAATGTGGCGTATTGAAATAATTTTGTATACAAACAGAAGTAATGAACATTTGCCATTCATTTTCTCTAACTCCAAATAACATGTATGATTCGCGGGGGAATTCTTTTAGAGCTAAGGAATATAAAACGTTGGATAAAGATCGACTATGCAGAGTTGCAATAAAAACTTATATGTTTGTTTTAGTTTTATGAGTTCCATAGAAGTTTGCAACTGCAATATATTGATGCCAGCTACTATCAGCGGCACGGGTGTGATTATCCCAAAATTTTCAAATAAATAGAACCAAATGGCTGAGAAAGGCAAGCCATCTACACCTAGTGCCTTATCTGCAACAACAGCGTACCTGCTGTTAACCGCATCTGCTGAATCATTAATGCCCTTTTAAAAAACGACACTATTATTTCACTCTCAAACGCTGCCCCCAAGATCAAATGCTTCATCAGTATTGAAGATACTGCACTTGTCGCCGCAACTGTTTCTCAAGACAGTGAGATTTACAAAGTTATATTACACCAGGCCGAAAAATTTCCTACTACATTTACGACTCAAAAGGGAACGCAAGAAACCCAACGCAGTCTCAACGAACATACGCTCACAATTCCGCCTCAACTACCACTTCATACCACGCTCCTTCAACTAAATTCCCGAAAAGCCATGACCTCAAGCCCTATACCCACTGAAACCACCCCATCTCAGTTTCTGAATATCGTAAAGCAAAACCTACATCCTTCTCTTCCTGATCTCTCAATCCGCAGTATCGTCCATCCAAAAGAGTCATTAGCATTCGAACTGACAAAACCTCTGACCCAAACATATTTTCCAATTTGAACAAAAACATCTGTTCTATCCATGTTTCTAAACCCCGCCAACCTCAACTTATTATCTTTGACATCGATAAACACATTCCTACCACAGATATCCTCTCGTACCTATATCGACAAAACTCTCTTCAGCACCTCATCCCAGAAGACTCCTTCCGTAAAGAAGTCTCAGTAGCCACACGACGCCTCAAGAACTACTCTGATAATCTCGTCCTGAATGTCTCTCCCTGCCTGCACAGATATTTAACCGTACGATCATATGTCTACGTTGGATACAAATCATGTCGCAAAAGAGACTGCCAGAAATATGATCATTCTGCCAATGCTTGCAGTTAAACCACCACCTGTGGCCATTTCAGAAACGACCATATGATAAAATCGTTTCCCAGCCTACAATATCAAACACCCGTCTATTCCAATTGTTTCTGAATCGGCCGTCCTAGTTATCAGTCCCGAATATCATATATACAAGCAATCCTTGAAAATATCAAAACCTAGAACCGACATTGACTACTAATCCTAACACAAATGTTCCCGTGTCCAACAAATATTTCCCAGCCATTCTACGCGTAGTAGTCACACGCATACCACCTACGCCACGGAGTCGCCTGGGTTTCTCAAGCCTTGCATGTGATTTTCCAATGCTCTACCCAAAAGTACTACATTGGCCAGGAAGCGAGTTTTTTTACCTTGTTACCCTTGTTACCCTTGTTGTTCCAAGCAAGGTAGGGATCTTTAACGTGCGTGACAACACTCACACACGGGACCTTTATTTTACCTCTCATCCGAACGAGGGCGTATTTTTGTGAAAAATGGTCGCCTAACATTTTTCAAGCGGACCGTATCGAGATTCGAACACAGGACCTTGGGCGTAGTATTACACGCATACTAACTACGCCACGGAGCCTCCTGGGTTCTTCAAACCTTACATGTGATTTCTAATGCTCCACCCGAAGGTACTACATCGGTCAGGAAGCGAGTTTTTTTACCTGGAAAATTTAGGATTTTGCCAAACCCTTGCTGTTCCAAACAAGACCGGGATTTTTAACGTGCGTGACAACACTCACACACGGGACCTTCGTTTTACCTTTCATCCGAACGAGGCCGTATTTTTGTGAAAAATGGTCGCCTAACATTTTTAACCGGACCGTGTCGGGATTCGAACCCGGGACCTTGGGCGTAGTAGTTACACGCATACCAACTACGCCACGGAGTAGCCTAGATTTTTCACCCCTTACATGTGATTTTCCAATGCTCCACCCGAAGGTACTACATTGGCCAGGAAGGGAGTTTTTTTTACCTATAAAATTTTGAATTTTGCCGAACCCTTGCTGTAGCAATCTTTAACGTGCGTGACAATACTCACACCCGGTACCTCCATTTTACCTCTCATCCGAACGAGGGTGTATTTTTGTGGAAAATGCTGGCCTAATATTTTTCAAGCGGACCGTGTTGGGATTCGAACCCGGCACCTTCGGCTTAGTAGTCACACACATATCAACTACGCTCTTAAGAGAGGCAATGCGCATTAAAGAAAAGTAGAGAAAGGAGACAGCAGTAGTAACAAGGAGCGCGACAGTTGCTTGTTAGGGTACAAACACTCATTAAAGATATGAGTGAGATAAAGGAAATTGATAGCACAGAATTGAATACTTTTAAGCGCGGGTATCTGTAAAACATAAATAAAACTAAAAAGTTCAAAACTACAGAAAATAAATATGTCCAGCTATATCCGCAAACCAAAAATTATTTGAATTCAGACTATTCCTGAGTGGTAAACATTTTTATCTTTTTAAACTTAAAATAATGGTAGTTGTAGTCACGTACAGAAAGTTACTAAAAAATGTTTGCACCATCATGAATATTTTCTAATTATCACTGCTATTGGTATATAAACTATAAACCAATGATAGCGCTGGATCATCTATACCTCTTAGCAAAACTAAAAATATTGCGGCATTAATGCTGACTGAAATATTTCACCCTTGGAAAGCATCCTAACCATAATAGGAAGTGTTTTGCGGTTTTCAAATCAACCACCGGTAAGGAATGCGGGAAAGCACGTTAAGTTCGTACGGAATGCGGACTGGCACGCCAGTCCGTTTACGTTACTGCAGAATTGATTTCTAGTTGCTATTAACTTGACTAAAGTGTTAGCGTCTTCAACCACTCTCTAAACACGCAACTGTATATGCACACAATCGACTAAACTGAAGAGGTTGTAGTAAATTTTTATTTATCACGCATAGTCCTGTAAGATATTTATTTTCAATAAAAAAAGTAGAATTCGGTAATAATTGATTTCTGGAGAGCGGGTGCTTGAAAACGCCAAGTTTGATAACTAATAACGTTTATAGGTTGAACTGAAACTTTCTTAAAGCTATCTAATCGTTTACTGATAGTATTAAAGCCAGAAGTTTCAAAATGGTTTTCAATACTATAAGGAATTTTGAAACTCATAAATTAATATTTTATGGCTCTTCTATTTCCATTTAGATTGAAATAGATACTGAAATAGTCAGCCAGTATAATATTTGTGGCAAAGTAGTTGATTTCTTAGTGTTATGAAAAAACGTTATGTCAGTTATTATAATATTGTAACCAATTTTCTTTTCTGATCTGTATTTGATTTAATATAAACCTGATTACCCACAAATACAGAGAAACCTTAATATTCCTTATTTGGACAAACATTTAATTGGTATCCACAATGTATATTCATTTATTTTAACTGTTTATTAAATAATTTATATCGTAATACTAGCGAATTCATACTTCGCCTGAAGTTGCATCTTTGCCGAGCACGTGCGGTTTTATATATGCCACTAAATAGAATAAAAAAATTAGAAGATTTTTCTAGATTCTTCGCCTTTGTATGCTTTGTACTGATTTTTTGAGCACACTTTTAAAGTTCTCGACCAATCCATTAATGGTTTAATGACTTTGCAGCATTTGTTTATAAATTCTATGGCGCCTTTCTACAATATCTACAACGCTGGAAATATTTCATAAATTTGTATTGATCATAATTTGTTTGTCCTTTGACACAGTTTCAAGCGCGATCTTGTGAAGCGTTTGATGTTCTACATATTTATTCGAAATGTAGTCAATATTTCTCTTTAACCTCGCGTGAGCACTGAGATAATCTGGTGCTCAACGCGGCATATTTTTGTATGTAAGTCAACAATAATCGTATTTAAAGTATACATACTACACGGATGCACGCGGGTAGCTGGACACCAAACATAAAATATTGAATTTTACGCGGTTTAGAAGTTTGTAGTGCGTTTGCGTTACTTTAGATATAAACCAGATAAAAAAATTAATTTTGGATGGCTGAAATAAATATGGACGTACCTTGTAAATTTAGATTTCACGAATACTTAATGTTAATTGATCATAATATTTTAAGTTTTTGTTTTTACAAAGGTAATTCAGATAACAAACTTTAATTTCAAAAGTTCTAATTTTTTTCTTTTAAATACATTGTCAACCTAATAATCCAGAACGGTAACTTATTTTAAAATCTCAAAGGGAAACAGTTCTAAATGTTAGAAGACGCTACGAGTGCGCTTCCCATGAAAAGATAATCCACAATAGATGTTTCTCGTCCATCAAGGACATTCATATGATACCATATTGTAAAAACAATACAGATTGCAAAGAAAGTACGTGATCTACACGTAATTTTGGTACAATAACCGTGTACTTAAGCACAAATTAAATATGTTACATTGTAGGGACGAACTTTGACCGCTAGCATGCATCACAAGAAGTGGATATAGATTTCACCGCTGGGCGAAATACGCGGCGAACGATTTGCTTCTTCTAACTACGTTTGTAAGTGTTGGGTACAAACAATTACATGTCGTCGACTCAGCGTTGTGTCGACGGGAAAAAAGGTAAAGAACTTCAGAATTTTTCCCACAAGTATATTTGATATCGTTTACTGTTAAGCGAACTGCTGGTAAAAGGAAAATCATGAAAGACTAGTGTTTCTGGATATTTTTTAATTTCTACAGTTAAACTGGAAAATAAACTCATCATCATTAGGTCCTCAGTCTTGTAACTGCTTAAACGCGTACCCTCACTGTTTCTTATTGTAAGCTAACCTACTCATTTTCCTGAAATTTCCACCGTCCGCATCTTTCACTATCTGCGTGCATTAGTCTGATCTAAGCCTACCTCAACTTCTTTTTTTCCCGTCTCTGCTTGTAACATATCCCACACTATTTCCCAAAAATGCTTTAGAACGTATTCTCCCCTCCTACTTCTCCTTTTTTTGTTCTCCACACATGCTTTCAACAATTTTTTCCTTGTTTCTGTTTGTTGTCTTCGAACATAGCGGCTGCTTTTTCTTGTTTGATTCAGATCGGTTCTCCCCTTCTATTGTTATACAAATATATACCCTATTTTCCCGATATTCAATAGTATGTGAAGGAGGTTACGCAGCGTGTGGGCACCAAGATCCCCGACACTTGAAGATTTGCCGAATTAATGGTTTTCCAGTAAATGCTTTCACACAATTAACATTAGTTGAAAATATTGCAAAACCAATACCTTTAGTTGCTTATAATAATTATTAGATTTAAGTACAATTATTTTTTTCATCATTAGTATATCCCTTTTGGAACTGGTTGGACGCGTACCTACATTGATTTCTATTCTGAGTTAGTCTTCACATTTCCCTGAAATTCCCACAACTTACATATTTCACTGTCTGTGTGCAATAGTCCAATCATGGTCTACCTCTACCTCCCCTTTTTCCTATCTTTGCTTCTAATATATTCTGCACTATTCTCTCATGACTTAGTATGTGGCCTATCATTCTATCTCTACTATTTTTTACTGTTTTCTACATATTTCTTTCTTCCCCTACCATTTCTAGTACCTCCTTGTTCTCAACTTTGTCTGTCCATGATGTAATTGACCACCGACCTGCGATTTACGAGAGTAATAGACAGACTCCTGCATGTACAATGGACGTGTGATACATTTATCATGTTCTGTAGTAGATTTAGAAAAAGCGTTGGAGGTGAACGTTATGCCGAGAGACTCGGGTAGAAAATGCATGACGCCCATGGAAACGCAGAAAAAATATACAAATTGCTAGCAACCGAATGAAAACCAGGTGTGACATCAAGGCGCGTTGGTCTGGTTTTAAAGGGGGTGACCGCGTATGGAAGTAGAATCCCAAGCTTAGGCGGGAATTTCCGCCAAAGTTACAAAGACTTTTAGGTGGTTTCTTAAGGAAGTACTAAACGAATCAACGATGTATATAGCATTTGAATACTCCAAAAGGTCAAGGCTATTTACGACAGTGACGAATACGACAATGTCGGAGGACATGATAACGTGAGGTGAGTAGGGAGCCAGAAAAACGAAGCCAAGCCGAGTCTAAATTATTATGAATAATTCATGTTCATGTGTAGCGGTATTGGTAAGATGACGTTTGGAATTACAAATGAGGCGAACAGAGATCTATTTGAAGTGTGGTCTAAATATTGTCTTTTATATTGTGTAACGGCAGATTTCAATATGATCCGAGGGATTGCTACGGCGTTCGAAAGTCAATTTGGTGAGCTAGACCAGCTTCACCAATAACAAACAAAGGTAGGTAAAACCATACACCTTAGAGATGGGCGTTGTCGAATTTATTACATAGTGATAAAGCAATTGTCCTGCTGGTACTATTTCAGAAGACCGGGGTCCAACGGTTGATCTGCGGCTTTAACTCAAATGAGACGGCACCTGTTATTAAAAGTGTCATTGTTACTTCCATAAATATTGGAAAAGTAAAAATAACTCCTCTTGTTCTAATCATGACAGGAATATCCAGCCTTTAGCCCGTAAAATGCTCTGGAACAGAACGGTTTCAAGGCGGGCGGGGGGTGGCAGTGTATTAATAATTAATATGAAACATTCTGGAAGGTACACTTATTCGACTTTTACTAAAGTGGCTTCATATCTGTTTTGACATAAGAAAGGATGATGCACAAGCATTATATACAATCGTAATATAATCATTTTTGTCTAAAGATAAGAAGGGATGATTGATTGGTGCGGTAATACGGCATGGTTGTTATCGAAAGGCTTGATGACTCATATTTAAAATTTCTCTGTATAATCCTTGATTGGATTATTGTATATATAGACTAAAATCCTGTCCGGGATCCCATATTTTTCATTTTTCATTTATTACTAGCTCGATCTGAAATAATCATTTGGGCTTTGCATAAAAAGTGTAAGTTATTAGTTCATATTATTAACTATAATACGTTAGTATTTATCAACTTACCTTGCGTAATTAATTACCTACTGTTTCTATATATTTAATACCTGGCTTATTGTCGTAATTTTGAACGTCTCCTCCTGTCTGTAAATGACATGTGAAAAACTTGACATAATTAAAAGTTAGGTTGATGTATTGTTGTGTACATGATTTAGATTTGTCAAACTTGCAATTGTCGTCTCCTGTCCCGGTGGCGTAATTAGAAAGCACATGGGCCCCTAAAGCCAAAGATACAGGTTCAAATCCTGTCCGCGACCTTATATTTTCCATCTTGCAATTACTAGCACGATTTGAAATGATCATTTGGGATTTATATAAAAAGTTATTATTTCACCTTTATTAACTCTGTATATATATATATTTTACATTTGCAGAAATAAATTTCTTTTTTTATGGATATTTTACCCGACTTTGTTTATTCCCACGCTTGTAAGGTTTGTTTGGCTAAAAAATCCATGACAGATAACTATTAAAACGTCAGAGTGTTTCGAACTCTCAACACAAACTTTCGTAGTAAATATCGTTTACAAAAGAAACTATTTGGACTATCTTAAACTAAATGACAAAATTCACAAATTTGTGACAAGAAAATTATACTTGCAAAAATTCACAAAGCGTTTTTTATCCAACTCATAATTAAATATCTTCTTATTTTAAATTGAGGTTCAAATCCGCTTACTAGATGATGCATAAAATCTCCATTTAGAAACAGCAGTTACGAATTTTCATATTTGCTTATATCTTCATTTCAATTCTTCATTCTAATTTAATAATTTCCATTTTTTATGTAATTTGCGTTTAGAACATCCTTTCTATATACATGGTACCATCATCTTGGCAAAGCAACAGCTCGCGACTTAAATCAAAATAACATTTTGCGATCGAATTCAATAATAATCGTTTTTAATAAACACTTCCTTATATATACAAATTATATATTTCCAGAATGTAGTAGAATTTGCGCGATTCCATTCTAAATAATAAATGCCTATCTTACGTAATTTTTTTGAAAATCCTCATTAGCCTTCAAAATTGTTTAGTTTTTTTACTTTGTTATATCGTTCTAGTTATTAGTGGCGTGCACGGTTCGTCCTACTCTAACACATATACGATTATTGTGGTGTTGCATACTAATGCAAAAGATAATCAATTTTTATCGCTTATTTTATGGATTTCGTGAGTTGTGTTTGTGTTCCTGCCGCCTCTTAAAATAAATGTTTAATTAATTAACTTTATATTTGCGTACTTTTAAATACGGATAAATCATCCTTTCTATATTCTTAATATTCTAGAAAATTCTTTATTTAAAATAAATTTCTGTAATCCACAGGGCAATTAAATCAAACTTTAATTGATTTTTAATGCAAAAGGGGTTGCTTTTTATAGAAGCACACAAAATTAATATTAAAATTGGGTTTTTTAACAAGATTGTAGTTTCATAAGCAATCTGCATAAAGCTAGTACTATTTTATGCTATTTACAGCAAATGAATAGCATTTTTATCAAAAATGTATTAATAATTAATAAGTGAAAATGATCGATTTGCGTTCGCATTGAATGCGTTTTTAAGGCATCTCTTAACAATTAATTATTTTTACTACGCTGCTTACATTGTTTGCTATGTATTTACAATAAGCCGATATCATACAGAGTGATTATTTATACACGAGCTATTGGATTTTTTGCTTGTACATCAATGAATAGAAGTACTCTTGTATTATACAGGTCATAAGCGTGAATTTACGGAAATTTTTATTTTTCCGTATACTTTTATATTTTGCTGAGATTTATTTTTAGAATTTGGGTTTCAATGACTTTTCGTGGCCTCATTGCGATAGATAAGTAATAGTTTGAACTCTGTATTAATAAACGTTTGATGAACATAAATTAATGTTCGCTTAAGTGATGTAAATATAAATTCGCTTAAGTGATATAAATGTGTAGATAAATAAATTACCTGTAGGATTAGTGCTATAATAATGTTTAATTCCTCGTACGTAGAAGATTAAATTAATGCCAACAAATAGTGATTAAGCTGATGTTAATGTACACAAGACCATGTTTATACTTGTGAATGTGAAAAATAATTAATAGATTTCTATTTATTTGAAATAAATGTCGAACGACAAGTAAAGAGTTCGTTACATTATATACCAGTTCTATTTTTTGTTTCAAACATTTTTCAACTAAAAAAATATTTGGGTGTTTTACAGGTTGACATTTCTCTATATAGAAATTGCATGTAATATGTTTTTCTTTACTATCTATCACAAAGGATTGATAAAGTAAATTTCATTCACAAAAATATTTCATTTACACAATGAGGTATTACCCTCTGTCGTTTTGTTTGCTAATCCGTATGTGTATGATATACTGTGAATAAAAGAGTGTCGTGTTTTGCGGTCGCTACCATTAATTCGGAGTATCAGTTGACCTACTTCTACAAAACCGCAACAACGATTTGAAGTATGCCACGGCCCGCTTCAACACACATGAAAATTCTAAAGACCATAAACTCTGCTTGATAAATTTTAAAGAACAAAGTAAAAAAATTGGAAAAATTAACTCTGAACTAACTCTCCAGCTGGATGAAGAATTGTTGTATTGGTAAAACATTCTGAGGAAGGTTGTGTCAGTGACAAAGAAAAACTGACTGCTAGAAGTTTGGATTTTGAATGCAAAATGAAAAAAATTGTTCACAGTTTAATGGAAACTTTCTTAAGTGTATGGAATTGGTTGCGGAAGTTGATTCTTTTCGGCAGCACACCTTGCAAGATTTGTTAACGTCGGCTTTGGAAGGATCATAATTATAATGTTATTAACTGAACGTGTTCAAGAAAATATATCAAATGATGTCCAAAAAAATAAGTGTTATTAAATTGTTGTTAACGGAACTAGTGACATTTCTCATGAAGAACGCGAGACGCAGTTCTCACTTATTTTGCTCTCTTGGATATCGATACCTAAAACTGTAGAAGGCAGAGTATTGACAATACCTCGAATATGGCGGAGAGATATCTGGGCTTCAAAGGTGTATTAATAATTCTATACTTGAGGCACCTTACGTGCCCTGTACTGTGCCTTCGTTGACCCTTATAGCTTAAAACTATGCAGAAGTTGGCTTAGAAGCGACTACATTTTTCGGCTTATTTCAATAATTATACAACTTTTTTCAGGTAGATCGCAAGTTATGTATCCCCCAATTACATATATATATATATGATATATTGAATCTAATAGGAATTATTAGAAATTATTAAGTAAAAGTATAAGTTCAATGCAACATTGTAACACAAGGATAACCCAGAGAGGTTATCGACAGTTCATGTGAACGGATATGCAACTTTGCATCCGTGAGGGCAGTGATACTGCAGGTGGCAGGTCACAGGCGGTCAACAGACCGCAATTACTTAGAATTAAGTTGTTACATTGTAATAAAGTATACAATTAAAGAGAAACGCAGACATGCCGTGTGAGGGGCAGGTTATTATAAAAGGCCCGGGAGCTCAATGCCCGGCAGTCAGTCTTCGAACTCCATACTTCGTTGTTCAAGCTACTCAACCGAGTCAGTCTTCAAACTCCATACTTCGTTGTTTGAGCTACTCACCAGTACAATTAATTATTTTTTTATTAAAGTTATTATGAACCAGCTATACCAAATTTCTTGTAATTTCTGTTTAACTTATTAAATAAAAAATTGTTAAAGTGTCGAAGTTTTTTTTTAAAAAACCAGCTCCAAAGGCCCAAACTTTAACTGGCGCAGCGGTAACGGATGTCAAAAGGGCACTGAAAATCCAAAAATCGGAAGATTGGTGACCAAGAATTTTAATTCGAAATTTTGGCAGAACCCAAACCAAGTTGGACGCAGAACAAGAATCGTCTAAGGCCAACAAACAAACCAAGGTGGACAAGATACAGAATCGATCGAACCCACCAAAGAAACAGATAAAATTAATGTAAGTTCATTTCCATACCTTTTTTTTAACCAAAAAATATAATTGATATATGCTAGTATTATAATTATTGATTACCATTTATTATTACTGTTTATGAATTTATTTTATAAATATTGTTTTGAAAATAATTACAAAGTGAATTATTTGCAAAAGAAAAAACGAGACTGTAAAACATTTTATGAGACGAATGTTAAAGACATATTTTTTTCTTTAAAAAGCAAATGGGACTTGAATTTTAAAAAGAGACTTTCTTTTAAAAAGCAAATGAAACTTGATATTTAAGAGATTCTTACCACAATTAAATAGAACGAACTCAAAAATAATCCAAAAATAAACAGGCGCACATTCACTAACACCAAAATAAGAAACATTAACCACCGCGATTCAAAAGCACGTTTTCAATCCGATAAAATAAAAACACAGGACGCGAAATTAATTTCAAAGTTAAAGTTAATTCTTCAAAAAGCAACCACGGAACGATTGATTAAACCATTGACCTCTACAATACTGAATAAATCACAGCAAAAAACACTCTGCAATAATTGAAACTACGGTAATTTAAAACTACCGTAACCCAAAACCTCACCTAAGATAAGCGAAGTCTGCAAACGCAATATCATTATTACCTTAAAGAAATAGCTTTCAGGATCTTTTGCACAGTACTAAAGTATAATTTCAATTTGCATCATAAGTAATAAACTCATCACGACATAATAAAGCAACGCAGTTCTTGCATTTAATACCTACAAGCAATTAATCCATAAAAGCGTGTACAATTGCAACAATCACGGTATAAAATCTAAACGTTTTTCAACTAATTAATCAGCATTATAAAGTGCATTATTCCAATAAGAATACAGAATAACGCTAAACGTTATTAAACGCTCATAATTGTAAACCTGAAAACGCACGTAACGAAGAGTTCAATTTCAAGTCGTGAACACCGAGATATCTAAGACTAAAACTAGACGTAACACTTTATGCGAAAGCATTAGCAAGTAAATTAGTAATTCCTATAAACTGAAAATAACACCTGTAAGTGCAATTACCTCAACGTACGTGATTAAATAACAAAGCCTACAACTTAAGTATTTAAATTGCGACAATAGAGTACAGGAGCAATTAACCTCAAGTTATATTTAGAATATAAGACAAATTAAAAACAAGCAAATCCAAGACTACGGTAATTAATCTAACATTATTGAAATAAACCTCACAAGTACATCACCGCACTGTGTAAATAAGCACAAGTAACAGCGACTACGATTCTAAAAATAATCAAACGCAGTCTAAACTTAAAATTAATAAATCAAAACCAAAATTAATACTACAAGTACGAAATTAATCTCAAATTTTTACCAAATTGGAAATTACCTAATCTAAAGGAAAAATTAACAAACCAAAACCAAAGTTAACGTTTCAAATAGCTAAATCAACCCTAATTTTTACAAGATTCAAAATTATTCAATCCAAAAGAAAAAATAATACATCCCAAGCATAATTCACGCTACAAATAACAAAACCAACCCCAATTTCTACAAAATTTGAAATTTTACAACCCAAACGGAAAATTAGTAAATCTGAAGCAAAAGTAACAATACACATAGCGAAATAAACCTCAATTCAAAAAAAAAAATAATAATAATAAAAAATTTTTTTTTGAAATTTCCCAAAATCGAAAACAACCCTTAAGCAACATGAGTAAAACAGACTTGCGACTCTATTAGGAGACAATCCAGATATTTGATGGCACGGAAGCCCATCTCTCAAATTTAATTGGAGCAGCCGAAATGTTCCTAAAAACCTTCTACAAACCCGGAGATGACGCAAGAAATTTATTGCTTATACGCTTGGTAATAAGTAAACTAACCGGAAGGGCACTAACCTTAATCGCCAGTAGGGACGATTTACAGGAATGGCAGGAGTTTAAACAACTACTAATTGCATATTTTGGAGACCAACGTAATATAAAATGCCTGGTACGAGACCTAATAAACCTTAGAATGGAACACAATCAATCCCCCTACCAATTCGGAATGAAATGCCAAGACGTGAGAAGTTTAATTTTAACAAAATTAAAATCGAAGAAACCGATCAAAACGTTAGACATTTAAAAACAAAAATGTATGACGAAATGGCACTAGACACATACATAAACGCTTTACCAGAACGACTATCGGATAAAATCAGATTCCAACGACCCCAAAATCTAGAAGAAGCTATGAGCCTAGTAATAGAAGAAGAAAATGTAATGTATTACCGCAACAGACTATACAATCCCAACGCGAATAAAAGTTATTCACCAATAAAAACCATACAAGCCACAAGACAAACAATCCCTCAACAAAAATTCACACCCTTTAACGCACAAACAAATCAACCGCGAAGTAATAACCCAAGTTTTAACAATACAAATTTTAATAATCAATTTAAACATTTTTCAAAACCAACATTTAACCCAACTTTCACGAAACCAGCATTCCAACCAAGATTTAATCAAAACTTAAACCAACAAAGACCAGTATTCAACGCAAACCCCGATAGAAATACACCAATGACTAATACTCATAACAACCCTAACAATTATTACAAACCAACACCAATGGATACCTCAGACAAAACACAAAAATAACACATATCCGACCAAACCCTCATCAGAAACGTAATTTTACATCGGAAGAATTATTTCATCAAGAAATAGAAAAATTTGACACTGACCAGAATAATTACATTGAGACACCTACGAACAATGAATCAAACCATGCAGAAACTTATGAACGTGACGAACAATACGAAACTTACGAGGAGTACGACGAAGAAAACTCGAATTCAAATTTTCAAATGGACCCATTCATAACCGACCAAACTTAATAAACTTAAATAACATAAATCACTTAGTATTACCATACATAGAAATACCTCACGCCAAATTCAAACTATTAATCGACACTGGATCATCAAAAACATTAATTAGCCCCAGAACCGTACAAAAACATTATTTAGATTATGTAGAAAGAGAACCATTTAAAATTAAAACAGCCCATCAAACAACACTACACCAATTCGTAGCCAATATACTCTTACCAAGAACATTTAATGTTAAAATGAAACATAAATTTTGTGTATTCGAATTGATTGATTGGGGTTAAGGAGGTTGATATAAATGTGTGATAAAAATATGCAAATTATAATGAAGGACCAATTGCTTTTATAGCAATAACGATAATGGTGGAGCGGTTATGTAATAACAAACAAAAAAACTACATCAAACTACTTAGTAAAGGGTATAAATACTTTAAGTCCTGCGCCGCTGGGGGCAATAGACACTTTCACGCACAAAAGCTTTTACGGAGAACCAGAAACACGCACGAAAATGGTGTCGGTCTCGCTTTCAAAGCTCTAACACAACCGTCCTTTTCAAGGGTTCGAAGGCGACTTGCTTCTTTAAAGGCTCGAGTACGACTGTCACTTTATGCACTGTTATTGCCGGTATATAAAATGTTTCACTCAAACTGTAGGATGCACGCACAAAGTATTTATTGTCACAAAATACCGAATTGTTCGATGACGACGTAACATACCGCCCACCAAATTCATAGAATTTTGAAAAGGAGGAAGTAGGTTGGGTGAAGGAAATCACATGGGATTTGACCTTGCTAGGAAAGGAGGTAACGAAAGATAGGGTGGTGCACTACAGCGAGCGATATTACCAACTATGCAAAAAATAAAAATATATATGTAAATAAGCAAATATGTAAAAAGAATATACTACTATACATGTAAAAAATGTGTATATACATCTAAACATAAAAATAAAATTAAAATACCGGTAGCGGCGCTAGTTTGACCAAAGGTCGTTTTAGTGTGCCATGTGCCGTTTTGACTTCAGCGACACGTATAATACCGTCCGCACCGGGAAAAGTATTAATAATACGACCAAACTTCCATTGAAGTGGAGAAAGCTGGTCGTCCTTGACGAGGACAATAGTGTCCTTTTCCACTTGTCGGACACCTACCTTAGAGTGCCATTTAACTTTCTGGTTCAGAGTATGTAAGTACTCATGGCTCCAGCGAGCCCAAAAATCTTGGTGGAGTTTTGCAGGAGTTTCCACCTGCTTTTAATGGTACAACGTTGGTTAAATGGTCCTCATCTGGTGGTGCAGAAAGAGGCTCCATAGTTAGGAAATGACCTGGTGTTAGGCAACGCAAGTCATTTGGATCCGAACTCAAAGCGCAGAGTGGCCTTGAATTTAGCACAGATTCAATTTGTGTAAGAACTGTGTACAGTTCCTCAAAGGTAAGTTTTGTTCGCCGATTACGCGAGATAGGTGTGTCTTTACCGACTTAACACCGCTTTCCCACAAGCCACCGAAGTGAGGGCGCTAGGTGGATTAAACGACCACTTTATCCTTTCTGAGGTTACTGCACTATGCAGATAACTCGTAAGCTGACGATAGGCACCTACAAAATTAGTACCGCAATCGCTAAATATTTGAGAACAGCGTCCTCGACGTGCTATAAATCGTCGCAAAGCGGCAAGAAACGCGTCTGCCGACAAATCCGAAACAAGTTCAATATGTGCTGCCTTAGTGGCAAAACAAACAAAAATACAAATATAGGCCTTAAGAGTTTTAGAGCCTCGCAGGCGGTTAGCCTTTATTAAAGAGGGCCAGCAAAATCAACACCAACAATACTGAACGGTTTGATTTGGGTAATACGTGCTGCCGGTAGGTCTCCCATAGGAGGAGTTACCAGGACCGGTTTGGTACGAAAACATCTATGACAGGATGATAAATAATTTCTGATTGAATGTTTAATAGAAAGGATCCAGAAATTCTGTTGGATAAGATACGCTGTGGTATTAACACCGGGATGGCAATACCTTTCATGAGTTGACAGAATGATAAGTTCGGTTAATCGGTGCCGCTGAGGCAATAACGCAGGAAACTTTTCGGAATAGGAAAGCGAAGAATGTGTCAAGCGCCCACCTACTCTTAAGATGTTTTGTGGATCAACAAATGGAGAAAGTTTTCGCAAGCTTTTAGGTAACTTACGGTTTGCCTTGATCGAAGCTATTTCCTTTGAAAATGTAACATTTTGTACATGCCGAACGATAATCATGAGAGCATTGTGTAGTTCAATGTCTGTTAAGGGACCCGTATGACGTTGAGCCATGAGTTTAGAAAATCTATAAATGTAAGCCACGATGCCTTGGATTTTATATAACGATGAAAAGCGGCTTAGTAAAATGTCAATGACGTTTGGATCTGTTTGAGCGACAAATGTTAGGATCTTCTTTTCCGTAGTTACCTCAGCAATTGAGGTTGACAATGTTGGTTGAGGCGGCCACGAGTCACTAGGGTAGTGAAGCCATTCAGGCCCCGCCCACCATAGCGAACATGAAATAACCGCGCTTGGCATTAATCCCCGAGACGCAGGATCAGCCGGATTATACGAAGATTTAATATAAAACCATCGGCTAGGTGCAATGATTTCTTGAATGTGGCTAACACGGTTTGCCACAAAAGTTTTCCAACGAAAAGGTGGAGAACGTATCCAAGTGAGAGCGACCGTAGAATCACTCCACGCTGAAACATCGGAAATGTCAATCAAGCCTTGATAAGAACGAATGGTAAAAGAAAGTAAATCGGTTAATAAAACGGCGGCACATAATTCCAAACGTGGAATTGAAATGCGCTTAATTGGAGCTACTTTTGTTTTAGCGGTTACAAATTGTACAGTTATTTCTCCAGTAGTTTGATTTATGAACTGAAAATACACTACCGCTGCATACCCTACCTCGCTAGCATCGCAAATCCCATGCAAATGACAAGTAAAAGGATCCGAAGGGGGTAAACAAAGTGGTAACTTTAATGACGATAATAACGGCAACTCTTCTTGGTATTGCTGCCATTGAGACGAAATGTCTGCTGGTGGGATGTCATCCCAATTTAAACCTAACATCCACAGATGCTGGATTAGGCGTTTTGCAAAAAGTGTTAGTGGGGCTAAGAATCCTAATGGATCATATATTCTGGCAACTTGTAAAAGTATGTTGCGCTTTGTACATATTTGGTTTAATGGTTTAACCCGAAACGAGAAAATATCTTCTGTAGGTGACCATTGAAGACCTAATATTTTTATTGATTCGTCAGAATCGAAATCGAGAGAAGTATATTGGCAAAAATCTGACGGAATGCCCTCCAAAATAGAAACTGAATTAGAACTCCATTTTCGAAGTTCAAAACCAGCCAAATGTAAAAGTCGGATAAGTTGATCTTTAATTTCGCGGGCCGATTGTATAGAATCTCCACCGGCGACGAAATCATCAATATATAGATTTGACCGTATAGCCTCAGCGGCTAACGGAAACCTTTGCCTTCGTCAATGGCTAATTGCTGAAGAGTCTTTAATGCTAGATAAGGCGATGACTTAATACCATAGGTCACTGTATTAAGCTGATAAGTCTGAATGGGTTCTTCTGCGGAGAACCGCCAAACAATTAATTGAAACTTTCGATGTTTTCGGTAACCAAAATTTGTCGATACATTTGGCGAACATCACAAGTAAAAACGAAACGATGAGAGCGAAATTTAAGTAAGATTGACGAAATGTCATTTTGGAGACTAGGTCCAGCCAATTGAGTGTCATTAAGTGACACGTTGTTTTTAGCCTTTGCAGAGGCGTCAAAACCACACGAATTTTAGAAGTATGACCTTCTTCTTTAAACACAGGGTGATGGGGTAAAAAATAATTATCGTTCCCAACGGGCGGAGAATCGAGTAATGCCATATGACCCGCATCAAGATAGTCCTGCATGAAATTGTTGTACTGTGCGCGTAGCTCCGGTTGAGCATGCAATTTGCGCTCCAACGAAAATAGTCGTTTTTTAGCCATGTCAAAGCAATTATCAAAAACGGGCAAAGTATCGTTGAACGGTAACGCAACAATAAAACGACCGCTAGGGTCACGAGAAAACGTGTTTTCAAAAATCAGATCTGCCTTTTCTTCTTCTGGAGAAGTATAAGGCTTGGATGGCAACTCTTCTATCTCCCAAAACCGCCTTAGGGTCTGGTCGATAGGATCTTCTACAGAAGTAAAAATGCTTGGACAGTATCAGACTGCAAGCTTTTGTGGGACCGAAGAATAGTCCAACCAAAAATTGTATTTATGGCGGCAGGCTGAAGAAATTTGCCATGTATCACACCGCCATTGATGATGAACGGATAAACATCTGCTCCGAGGAGCATGTCAATGGTTCCTGGGAGTTCCAGGTCGGGTCTGCAAAGTGCAGGCCGCATAAGTGTTCCCAATTATTAGGAACTTCAACGCTAGGTAATTTGCCAGATATTGACGAAAGCACAAAAGTTGTGACTTCTAGAGATTTTTCAGAGTCTAACATAGAGCGAATGGTGCAGCTGACGGCACCCCTATTGACTGCTGAAGTTGTCTGCCCAAGTCCATAAATCGGAACTTGAGAACGTATGCGTGGAAGCCAAAGTTTGCTCACGCAATCGTCTCGAATAAAGCTAGCTTGGGAGCCAGGGTCTAAAGGTACCCTGATCGGTTTGTATCTACCAGAACGATCTTGAACTTCCACAACAGCAGTGGAGAGTAAGACAGTAACCCCAAGATTTGAATTCGTCTGTGAAGACAAAACATTTGCCGGAATAGGAGAGGCTGACTGCGTCCTATTGGCATTTTTATGCATGTGTGTAGCGGTCGGTTCAGCTGAACGGCTAGAAGCAGGTTGTGATTCAAAATGTAGCAAGGTATGATGCGGCTTGGCGCAAGTTCGACAGGAATTATAAGATTTGCATTGCATGGACGCATGGTCTGTTCGTAAGCAATTTAAACAAAGGCGTAAGCGTTTGACAATGTCAAAACGTTCCGTCGGAGTTTTCTTTAGAAACGATTGACATCTATAAATTAAGTGATTGCCTTTGCAGGAAGGACAATGGTGCGAAAATGAATTATTTGAGTCACTGGAGCTACTTGGTGTGTCCAGTGAAACTACGTTAGAAGAAACCTTTGGTTTAAATTGAAACGCTGAGGATTTCTTAGGCACTGATGTGTGCGATGTATGGACAGTCGTCGAATAAGAAACAGGTGCGGTTGAAGAAAAGGTTTCCAACGCTGCACATTGTTGGGTTAAAAAATATCTCAAATCCTCGAAATTAGGTATTTGCTTCGGATCCGATTGGAGTTCGAAGCGTTTTCTAGTGAACGGATCAAGTTTTCTAAAAGCAAATCGACCAGAATAAAGTTCCAATGTTCAGTGGGAAACTTTAAGTTAGTTAGAACAGCAAGGTTCTCCGAAAAACAATCAATAAGTACCCTAAGTTTCTTAGGGTCTTCTGATTTTAAAGGTAGAAAGTCTTTCATTGCTTTCCAATGCAAAGTTGCCAATAAACGCGGATTGCTAAATCTCTCACGCAAGGCGTTATAGGAAATAATAAAATTATCCCCGAAATGGGTACAGATTTAACGATTCTTAAAGACTCCCCGGTACAACAACTGATAAGATAATTTAATTTTTCGATATTGGACAGCGACGCGTTATTATAGACCAGGCTGTCAAATAAATCGATGAAAGATGAAAATTCAGTTACCTCATTATTAAAAATTTGGAGCTTTAACGGTAACAATTTTGATACCGTGCTGCTTGGAGCATTTTCTGTAATTTGTGGTGCTTTCATTTCTTGCATCGTATCGAGATGCAGCAGTATGAAAAATAAGCGGAATCTACTTCCTTCCGTACAGCGTTGTAAGTTAATGAGTCTACCTCGTCACATGAGGCCAAGACAGCGACTAAAATTGTATTGAAATTTGCATAAAGGTCATGTATTCCCTTGTTTGAATAAGGAACAATGCCTTTAAAGTTGGGTCACTTTGTATAGTCTTACAAAGCTCAAAGCTTTCTAAAATGCGTGTTTTCAGTAATTCTAGTTCTACCACATGTGCTTTCTTTGGAGCCATTCTCAAAGATTCTGAAAGGACTACAATAAATGCTATAAAACCGTAACGCTCAGATGTACACGAAAAATGTTAAAATAGGGTATAACCAATAAATCACGTTTTATGACTAACGGTTCGTCAAACAAAAGCGTGAATATAAGATGTACCGCTTAACAACCCGAGCGGCTTACCATCAAAAGATCACAGGAAACGTGGTTTTAACGTATTTGCCGAAAGATGCAGCTTTTACATTATATTACTCCTGCAGATGTTCAATATTTTACCGTAAACCGACTGAAAAAAGGGTTGCATGTGATACTAAAAACGTACAATAGCTTTTAAATACAAAGCAAACCCTTTCCTTTTTCGTTTAAGAAGTATAAAGCGATTTATAGTTTTCAGGTTGCTTTGCTTTATACCGCTAAGATAAATTTAAACTGAAAACTGACAAATTTTATATTATTGATTTGTTTGTAATTAAAACGCTTGCTGGTTTTAATTACGGCGAAATCACTTAATTTAGTCTAACGAAAGTATGTAGCTAATATCGTACATATTTTAACCCGCTAAATGGGGAGCTTGAATACAAATTTAAAACAAAAATATTAATTAAAAGCTCGCTGGTGTGCAATAATATTTAATTTAGGACATGTGTATACCACAGGACTAATGAATCCGGCTCGACTTAGGAACAATGATTGATTGGGGTTAAGGAGGTTGATATAAATGTGTGATAAAAATATGCAAATTATAATGAAGGACCAATTGCTTTTATAGCAATAACGATAATGGTGGAGCGGTTATGTAATAACAAACAAAAAAACTACATCAAACTACTTAGTAAAAGGGTATAAATACCTTAAGTCCTGCGCCGCTGGGGGCAATAGACACTTTCACGCACAAAAGCTTTTACGGAGAACCAGAAACACGCACGAAAATGGTGTCGGTCTCGCTTTCAAAGCTCTAACACAACCGTCCTTTTCAAGGGTTCGAAGGCGACTTGCTTCTTTAAAGGCTCGAGTACGACTGTCACTTTATGCACTGTTATTGCCGGTATATAAAATGTTTCACTCAAACTGTAGGATGCACGCACAAAGTATTTATTGTCACAAAATACCGAATTGTTCGATGACGACGTAACACGAATTTAACGATAAATATGACGGATTAATCGGAATGGACCTTCTAAGAAAATTAGGAGCCAACATTGACATTAAAAATCGCTTATTAAGGACAAAATACGGAAAAATCCCAATTAAATTTCAAAACACACAAATTGAACAAAAATACACTATAGAACCCCGAACGGAAAGAAAAATAAAAATCCCGGTAAAATCTAACAAAAATTTAGGAATAATAAATCATATGACATTTCAACAAGGGGTAGAAACCCCAACTGCCTTAGTGCAAATAAAAGATAATTATGCAACCACAACAATATTAAATTCAAACGACTATCCCGTAGAATTATCATTGACAGACCCAATTAACGTAGAAGAACTAAATTTTAACGAAATGGAAATAGACGAAAATTTAGAAAACGATTACAACCCAATAGAACATGATGAAATGTTAAGAGAAAATTTAACTAACATCCGCTTCAATACCGACATCAATCAAGAAGAAGAAAGAGCAATTAAAAACTTATGTTTTGAATACCGAGACATATTCCATTGCGAAGGAATACCATTAACATTCACCAATACAGTAAAACATAATATCGAGCTAACAGACAATAAACCAATCTTTACAAAAGCATATAGACTACCTCATGCAAGCCCAGAAGAAGCTGACAGACAAGTAGCAGACCTATTAGACCAAGACATAATCCAGCACTCCAATTCACCATGGAGCAGCCCCGTGTTAATAGTACCTAAGAAATTAGACGCAACCGGAAAGAGAAAGTACAGAATGGTAATAGATTATAGAAAGTTAAATGAAAAAACGGTAGATGACAAATATCCACTACCAAATATAACCGAAATTTTAGACAAATTAGGCAAATGCCAATATTTTACAACATTAGACCTAGCATCAGGATACCATCAGGTAGAGATGGAAGAAAAAGACATATCAAAAACAGCCTTCAGCACACCTAGAGGACATTACGAGTACAAACGAATGCCATTTGGATTAAAGAACGCACCCGCTACTTTCCAGAGAGTCATGGACAATATACTACGAGGAATACACAATGAGAAATGCCTTGTATACCTTGACGACATCATAGTTTATTCCACATCATTGGTAGAACACATAGAAAGATTGAAAGAAGTATTCGAAAGACTTAGACAAGCACATTTTAAAGTACAATTAGACAAAAGTGAATTCTTACAAAAAGAAGTATCATTTTTAGGACATGTAATAACACCCCAAGGAGTAATGCCAAATCCAGACAAAACAAATGCAGTTCTAAATTACCCATTACCAAAAACAACCAAAGAAATTAAAGGATTTCTAGGACTTAGTGGTTACTACCGCAAATTCATTAAAGGTTACGCTCAGATAACCAAACCCCTGACAAATTGTTTAAAAAAGGGAAACAAAATTGAACACACCCCAGAATTTATTAAAGCTGTAGACAAAATTAAAAACATATTAACGAATCACCCTGTATTAGAATACCCAGACTTTACAAAACCATTTATACTGACGACAGACGCATCGAATGTAGCATTAGGTGCAGTATTGAGCCAAGGAAAAGTAGGTAGCGATAAACCTATCAGCTACGCATCCAGAACCCTAAATGAAACCGAACAAAAATATAGCACCATAGAAAAAGAATTATTAGCCATAATTTGGGCAACAAAATATTTTAGACCTTATTTATACGGAAGAAAATTTTACATATACACCGATCATAGACCACTAGTATGGCTATGCAAACTGAAAGAACCGAATTCAAAATTACAAAGATGGAGAATCAGACTCGAAGAGTACGATTACGAAATTATATATAAAAAAGGAATTTATAACAACAACGCAGACGCTCTAAGCAGAATCCAACTCAATGCATTAGAAACGGAATCCATTATAGGAAACGTAGACGAAACAGAAATAAGGGAAGATCCAGACGAGATCGACACAATACATTCGACACAAAACGAAGAACCAAAAAACGCGATTAAAATTTTAAACGAAGCAATCGATATGAAACCTAACCAATTTATAATAACAGAAGTTTTAAATAACCCCAATCCAGTAAAATATACAAAGGTAGATAACAAAAAGATATATCAAATTCAAATAACTAAAGATGACAACGAGGAACAAATTATTAAAATTCTAAAAGAATACACCCCCGAGAAAAAACAATTTTATTTTTATTTCAACACCGAACATTTATACCAAAGATTTTCAGAATTATACATTAAACTATTCAACAACTCTGGACCTGAACTCATCAGATGTACTAGAAAACTAATAACACTAGACGACCCTGACGAAATAAACGATGTAATTAGAAATCAACACGAAGGAAAAACCAACCATCGTGGAATTAACGAAACAATAAAACAACTCATAAGACGTTATTATTTTAAAGACATGAAGGACTTGACCACAGATTTCATTAACCAATGCGAATTGTGCGACAAAGCGAAATACGATAGGAAACCCCCAAAGATACCCTTAATGTTAACCAAAACACCCGACAAACCATTTCAAAAACTACATGCCGATACTCTAGTAGTAGAAGCACAAAACTATCTAACAATTGTAGACGCATTTACAAAAATAGGCCAAGCAATACCAATCACATCCAAAAATAGCATTGACGTGACCCAAGGATTTTTGCAATATTTCACATTTTACGGAACACCCGAATCAATAACTTTAGACAATGGTAGCGAATTTAAAAATGAGACAATTCAAAACACTTTAGAACTACACAAAATAAAAATTCATTTCATAACGGAAAACCACCCCGAATCAAACGGACTAATTGAACGATTACATTTAACCCTGTTAGAACAAATTCGATTATTAAGAATAAATTATAAAAAGGAACATATAACCAATTTAATGTCATACGCACTAATCGCCTATAATAACACAATTCACTCATCAACAAATTTTACACCCTTAGAATTAACATTAGGACATTCAGATTCACGAAATCCCTATGACATACACTACAATAAAGAAGTATATCAACAATATGCAAAAGACCACAAAGAAAAATTAAAAATAACTTACGACAAGGTAAAAGATAAATTAGAGAACGATAAAGAACGCATCACCACAACCCGAAACAAAAATACCGACTCAAATAAATTTTCAATAGGACAAACCGTGTATGAGAAAAACTTTCAAAGCAAGCGACATAAAACAGCATCCAGAAATTTAGGACCATTTAAAATTAAGAAAATATCAGATAAAAACATAGCAGTAGTAGACAACGGTAAAATAACAAAGTACATTCATTTGAAAACCTAAGACACCCTGTTATTTTCTGATGGACAATCATCACCCTTACCGTCAACCTCCACCCAGGTAGAACGGACAACCAAGTAATAATAGAACAAATAAAAAAACAACCCCGGTGTACTACCAATTAAATTAGGCAGTATGCAAAACCCAATTAACATTTGCAAAATTAAATACCCATCACTCTAGTATTATTGAACCAACCGATTTATTAAACGAATTAATAAGAATTAGATTACTTATAATTAACAGTAAATTACCATTTGATGTAACAGAATCGAACATTCTAATATTTGAAAAGATAGCTATAGTAAAAGGCTACATTAAGAATAACGAAATAATATTTTTGATAGAAATCCCGATAGTAGAAAGTAACAATTATCAATATTATCATTTATTTGCTTTTCCAACAAAGGTTACTAGCACATACCAAGTAATCATACCCAAAACCAAATTCCTATCCCTAAATGAACTGAGATATGGTTATACAAACGAAAAATGTACTGAAGTAACACCAAACCAATATTTATGTCAATCGATAACGACAACAACCATTCAAGAAGACAGTCCTTGTGAAGTACAACTATTAAAATTCTCAAATCATTACGAAAACTGTGAAACTAAACAAGTGCAAATAACTAATATGAAAATTCAAAAAGTTACAGATAACAAATGGATAGCCATTTTCCCAACAGAAGTAATAGCAACCATCCACTGCAACCAAAATGAAAATTACCAAGCATTAATCGGAAGCAAACTAATTACCCTCAAAGAAGACTGTTATGTGAAATTGAAAGGAGAAGTAATCAGAGTTTATCAGGATCCCATAACAACAAAGAAACTTGCAAACCTACCGGAACTACAATTCAAAATACAACAAGAAGACGAAGAAATAATCAAGAAACCTATGAAGCTAGAGCATCTAGACTTAGACGACCTCAACCACGCCGTGAAATTAGTGGAAAGTTATAAAGAACAATTAAATAAACTCAAAACGCCAAAGTTACATTATAATAATATAAGTATTTGGACAATTGTATTGATCATTTTAGTAATTTTTGTATTCATGTATGTATTATACAAAATGTACCTTAGATATAAGAATGAAGGAAACAGTTCTAGATTTAAGGAAACAAAAGAAAACAAAGAAACGACAAGTATACCTTTAGAAATAATGAATTTTAAATGAAATTGAATAATGTATTTTATGTATTTAAAAATTAAGAAAAACCTTAATTTTTCATTTACGGTGGGAGGAGTTATGTATCCCCCAATTACATATATATATTGATATATTGAATCTAATAGGAATTATTAAGTAAAAGTATAAGTTCAATGCAACATTGTAACACAAGGATAACCCAGAGAGGTTATCGACAGTTCATGTGAACGGACATGCAACTTTGCATCCGTGAGGGCAGTGATACTGCAGGTGGCAGGTCACAGGCGGTCAACAGACCGCAATTACTTAGAATTAAGTTGTTACATTGTAATAAAGTGTACAATTAAAGAGAAACGCAGACATGAGATCTGCAAGTTCTCACAGCCGTGTGAGGGGCAGGTTATTATAAAAGGCCCGGGAGCTCAATGCCCGGCAGTCAGTCTTCAAACTCCATACTTCGTTGTTCAAGCTACTCAACCGAGTCAGTCTTCAAACTCCATACTTCGTTGTTTGAGCTACTCACCAGTACAATTAATTATTTTTTTATTAAAGTTATTATGAACCAGCTATTCCAAATTTCTTGTAATTTCTCTTTAACTTATTAAATAAAAAATTGTTAAAGTGTCGACGTTTTTTTTAAAAAACCAGCTCCAAAGGCCCGAACTTTAACTCGCATCGCTTGAAAATTTTGATATCTCAATTGGAAGATCAAGATGAGATAGATAAAGCTGCTCTAAAAAATTTAAGTAAAACCATATGGCCAAGTCGAAGAGATGCAACTAACCCGTTCTTACCTTTGTCGTTACTGATTTGTTTGATTAATTAAATAATTAAAGTAACCCGTGGGTTCTTTAATATTCTCTGACAAAACCAGTGAACTTTAAGGAAGGATTTCCTTAAAATGATGGAACGCAACTATCTTCCGACTATGCTATGAGTCTATTCCTCGGGTAGAGCTTATGAGGATTGGTCGTGGTTCTTTTTACAAAACATTATTTACTTACTGAATCAATTTATACGAGAATAGGGGTATGGGGAGGGCGCCACCAAGTCATTAAGTTTTAACGCAGGGTTTCCCTAAGGGGGACTTGGGAGTCCTTAGAGAGGAATATGGTATATACTGCTTACGCAGCAGCTGTAAAGAAAATTGGACTAAATTAACAAAGGAGGACACAAGAGGTATACTCTTGCTACTTCATAAAAAGAAAAGCTATAAATATCAATTATGCACACACTTTTATAGACAGAAATATTAGACATCAATTTTTGAAAGTGGTATCAGTGTTCCTTTGTAAAATGGAAACTATAAATATCATTATATTGAAGGTATGTATGCCTTTTGTGCATTGATCCAATTACCCTATTTTTAAACACACTTGTTCAAAATAAAACAATTAATTAATTTAATTAAATGATGATTCTTTAATTAAATGTTGCTTCATGATAAAAAGTTGTATGTACAAAATATATATATATTTCAAAAAAGGTACTTTAATTTCTTCTACAGAGATGTAGGATAATCAACTCAAATAAAATATCAAATATGTTAAGCATTTCTTTTTGTTACAAAGTTATCTCAAATCAATACCCAAAATATCAGATCTGTTATTAGGCTTACAGGTTTATATGGAAATATTAAAAATCTAATAATTTACCTTTCATATTTGCTTTAAGTATAATTGCACATAAATGAAAACTTTAATCAGAACTCAATTAAGGTGTTTAAGTTTGTTTGTAATAATAACGGGTGCAACCTTAGATTTAAATGTTGATAATTACAAAACATTAAAAGTCCTGTATAGTTTGTTAAGCAAAATAATTATTATAGGTCATTACAATGTTATTTTTCATATATTGCCTTGTATCAACGTTAGCCAAATGCAGACGTCATGTGAAAATAATAAAGAACGCTTACCTTGTATAGCCAGGGTCTTGTTTATGTGACAGAGTTACATTGTATTAAACCAGATGTGCTTACATACTGTGCCTTAACAAACAAATGACGTCGCTGTGCACGTGTGGTGATGCAGCCAACAAACTGTACACCTCTTGGACTCAATTATACAAACTTAAAGTGTATTTCTTTTACGCAAAAATGAAACAAACCAAAGTCCAATCCAACTGTTTTCAAAAATTGCTATTAAATTGAAGAACATTCAAATTAAATCCAAAGTATCACGGCCTCATATAACGTTTATATTAAATCTAAAACATTACGGTCAAGTTGAAGGACGTTCATATTGGATCAAAAATTATTATGGTCACATTTAAGAACGTTCAAATTAAATTAAAAATATTACAGTAAAATGTAAGGACGTTCATATCACATCAAGATTATTACAATCAAATTGAAGAGCGTTCATATTAAATGGTAAAACTGAAGAGAAGAGAAGAGAAGAGAAGAGAAGAGAAGAGAAGAGAAGAGAAGAGAAGAGAAGAGAAGAGAAGAGAAGAGAAGAGAAGAGAAGAGAAGAGAAGAGAAGAGAAGAAAAGAGAAGAGAAGAGCGCTATAACAAATTTATTTAGATTGATTAAGGGATTTAATCTATGTGCTTACCATTCTTAAAAACACTTATTCAAGTACATGATACAAATGAATTAAACACCTTGGCGTAAGGCCACACGCAAATTACTGGCTAGAACATTAATTCTTCTCCATGATATGTTCGTATTATCAGGTGCCCAAGCCAGAGTAACTGGTTGGCAGGGTGCGCATATTTCAAAGTCGTTTGACATTGAAGTATTTATTCAAACAGCCAACACCTGTTGTTAGCAACCAAACTAGCACTAAAGGATAATCTCTGTATTATGATTGGGCTATATGATCCCAATACGAATATTTATTTGAATGACGATATTTATTTGTTTAATCGAATAGACAAAAAGACGTATTTAACAAATAACTCTTAAGTGATTTACAGTCGTCAAAAGACATTGTTACGCCGTAAACAAAAAGAATGAGTTAATATTGCAAAAGCCTGCGCAGTTGTGAAAAACTCTGAGACAAATTCCTACTGCTAAGGTTGACAGAAAAACTGAGGAAACCGCTACAGAAGCTCGATATGCCACTAATGGTTGTTATCTGGGAATTTCTCTTGGAAAGTATAAATGAAACCAGCAAGAGGTTGCTAGCTGTAGAAGTGGATCAAAGTAGAGCTGTCAACTTATATAACGCCTCGATTAATTTTGTAAAAACTACTAGAACGGAAAAAATTTAAAGGTTTGGAAGGAAGAGCCAAACAAAAGACATATTGCGAATATGCAAAGAATGAGAGACGAATTCGAAAAAACAAAAGGCTATTTGGTGAGCGTGAAACAGACGAAACTATTCATTTCACTGGTTCTAATACTTTTAAAATCAATCGATTCTATGTAGTTCCGGGCAATTTAAAAGCCTACTTTGAAGAAAGACATGCGGTATACGTAGTTATTAATGACCAATCTCGTATTTTGCAAAACTTTTTTTTACCTTGAATGTAAATAAAGAAGTGCCCATTATTGTATTTAAATACCTTATTGCACCTATATTAAAAGCGTATCCAAATGACTTTGAAGAGATGGTGCCTACAGCTGCGAGCTAATTTTCAGAGTGAAGATGAAGAGGTACGTCCTAAAAACGCAATCCAATTGTATCGATGGATTCGACACAACGATGTTGTAGAATTGTATCCTGATATTGATATCTTCTTACGTTCATTTCCGTGCAAGGCGATTACTATTTCCACTGCAGATAGATCGTTTTCTAAATTAAAGTTAATAGAAACTACCAATTGAGCGTCCATGACCCAATAACGCTTATATGCTTTATGTACTTTATGTATCGAAAGTAAACCAGTGAACAAGCTCTCGTTTGAAACTGTTGTTAAAGTATTTGTTCTGAATAAGAGTAGACGTAACATTTTCTTATTCTCTAAATAATTCATGAAATGTACTTGTTTTGTAGTTATAAAAAATAATGGTGAGTAAACAGTCTTCTTCTTAGCAACTTTAATTACTTTGATTACTTAATTTTTTTACTGTGTCGTGTTTATTTCTTTATGCTACACGAGTTACATATGCCGCAAATCAATATATATGTATGTTTAAATAGAATTATTAAGAATTAAGAATTGTTACATTGTATAATTGAAGGACATATTGAAAGATTAATGAAAGTTCACAAACCAGACATGAGAACGGAAATGGTATATTGTATTCCAGACGTAATATGACACTGCAGGTGCACGTCACAGTAGACAATGAGACAGCAATTATCAGAATTAAGATTATTCAAATGTAATACTTTGTATAGTATCAAGAAATAGCAGCCATGAGATCTAGATTTACCACAAAGTAATGTAAGAGCAGGGATACCATAAATACCCTCAGGAGCCCAAGATGGCCAGTCACTCTCGAGCTTCACAACTTTAACATTGTTGGTTGTTCAAGCTACTCACTTTAATTTTTAATTATTAATTATTAATTTTTAACTCAAAGTATTTTGTGAATTACCTAAAGTTTAGTGAATATAAACCTCTAAGTTGTTGTATCAAAAACAAGTTATTTTTGTAATTAAACTATTGAAATTAAAGTACACTTGATAGGAGTGTAAATTTGGAAATAAAGTCTTTTAGAAAGAAGCTCCCAAAGGCCCAAAACCTATCTCACGCAGTAATTTTTTTTTTATTATTTCTTTGAAAGTGTTTATTTTGTAATACTGTTGAAAAAATTTTCTTTATATTACAAAGTGTGTTTATGTTTTTATATTGTCTATTATGATCGATAGTTTTAGAAGTATTTGTGTGGATACCCGGGGCAGTATTTTGAAAAATAGTGTTGCCCTTAAGCAACGAATTGCTAAATACAGGACTGCCAACAACGGGTGGTGAACTTTAACATCAAGATTATTTTTATGGGGTTAAATACATCTTATCTTGTTTTGAATTTAACGAGAATAGTCATCCTCAATTGCTTTATATGGATCGTGTCAAACTAGGATTTATATTTTATAGCTTTTCGATTTTAGTTTTCAAAGTCTGCTTTTGTTTAATTTACGCACTTTCAGATTAAGCAATAGGGTACATTTTCATAGCCATGGTGTGATCTTCTACCCACACGCTTGCAAAAATTATATGTACCTTATTTACAAAAAAGATTTAAGAAATAGAAAGATGTCACAATAGTTCAAAGTTCAATACTTCTCAAAATAAGTAAGCTTTTGTGTAGCTTTGTCATTGATCTCTGGTAAAAATTTAATGTGGTAAGTCAGAAACCCCCAAATATCTTAAAATAGAATTTTAACATTTTCATATTCTGCCTATTATTATGTTTCCTATTCCATTAAACTAGAAAAAGTGCTGAAATGCGGCCATTTTTCAACAAATTTAAATTGTTGCATAAATGAACACAAATATACGTATTGCAACGTTCACAATCTACAGCTTTGTAAGTTTGACAAATATTGTTACACCGGAAACTCGTTTCTATTCAAGTGCTCTGTACAAGTGGTTGTTAGAATAAAGTTTCAGAAATAGATTTTCACGACATGCAGGAAGTGAGATTGTGAAACAAACTTTGCACTACCACTAGGAATGTACAATAAATCATGTCTGACACTTCAAACTCAGCATGTTGCACGTAAAGGCTATTACTAGGATTGCTTATGGTATGCACACGTTTATTGGCAAATTTACTATACCATAAGTAAATGATGATTATTATTTCGTACAATTGTACTTTCAGGTGCAATGGCAGCTAATTGAGAAGTATAGTTTAAGCTTTTTATAGGCAACTAATGCACGCAGTTATAAATTTTGTTTTTAAATACAAAATATCACGTATATACGCGAGACGAGGTCGTAACCTAACTAGTATTTGTATTTCTGATTGTGAAGGGTTTTAATAATCGTATTTCACGTTGCTTTCGATTCAATACAAAAAAAAAAACTTAAACATTGTCTCGAGCCTATGAATTTATAAACCGAGAACAAGAGCGTGTTATTGAACAGAACATCCCATACTCAAATATGGTGAGTGATGTAAAACTACAACTCTAAACAAATTTGTAAATTCACCCTGCATTAATTGAGATCTATGTACTGGAGGTGCACTAAAATGTTCATAATGCAACCTTGCATTCGAACTTATAATTCTGGGATTAGTCTACAGTGCAACATTTTTTCAACATTTTACAAAACTCTAGTTATTACTTTATAATCAAAGAAGGCTGCACGAGCCACTAGAGAAGCCTTTACGTTTCGTGAAGTTTAGATTCTTCGTTTATAGTGTTATGGAGAAAAACTCACTTCTCATTACGAGTAACAAGATTTCACCAGAAGCGAAAATCTGAAGTGCTCTGGAACTTTCTTGGCATACTTCAATTCTGCGATGAACTTGTTTAAAAGACAAACCATGGGGATGCATTCCAAACCATTTTTTACCCAATTTGTTATTTAAAGTTCTGGCTAAGGATTTGGAGAAACTAATTTTTACTAACAAGGAAAACACTCAAAAGAGAATGATTCTGCACGACTTGTATCAAAAAGGCTGCACCTCCCCGAGATTTATGTTTAACAACTTTTGGGGGCAACCTAGTATAAATTCTTAGCACATATTGGCGAGAATTGATTGTGGATCTATGCATAAACGTTACAGGTAAATTATTGCTTTTAAGTTTAGGTACTTGTCAAAATAACATTTTACCGACTACTGACTACATTTTTAGTTACTATGACGTTGTTAATGCTACAAATTGTGGTCGGTCTATAACATATATACTCAAGTATGATGCAACCTCCATATAACGTTAATATTACGTCGGAACTCCACCAATGTACTTGCAGGTTATACAAGATCGTCCACTTGACGATTGTATCCGACTTATAAGCTACGCCGGTTTTAGTGAGATCAGAATGCACTAATTGGTGGTAGTCAACCAACTAAATAAACTGAAGGCGTATTTAGTCGATCTAATAACGTCCTCTAGACTTTGGGTGACTGACCCTAAATGTTGAGTTTTTGTATGACGTCGGGTCAACGTTGGTAATAGTATAATTTTAATTAACCAAATTCTTATCCATTAAATCAATTTTGCTCTTGATTATGTGTTTTATAGATATACAAATAGATTTGAAAAAGTTGTGTACCTGTCAAAAGGCATCCGATCCTCCGCCTAAATGAATAAATATTCCTATGATTTATATGTAACACAAACTCGTAGGGCGATTGAACTTGCCGTTACTGTTAAGGTTTTGATCGATGTTGAATCAGAGTTGGTAGTAGTGTAGTTCTAACTACCAAATTCTTAACCTCCATATCGATTTCGTTTTGGCTGTGTATTTTACACATGTACAAACAGATATGGAAGCGTTGCGTATCTGTCAATAGGCCCGATCCTATGTCTGAATTACTAAATATTCACGTGATGTATATGTAACGTACACCACTAAAATACGCGTGATGTGTCGATATTAACAAGGTGTTTAAAATTACTACTCCGGTAAGTCGGTTTTGGTGTAAAAGTTTGTACTAGAAGTCCTGTACCATGCTGTTTGCGGTACGTATTTGGACTACATCCCGGAATTGGTAAAAGCGTTTTGTTACTGATAGACGGAATTAGTATTAATATTTGCTGTTTGTTTATGTTAGGTTAAAAGGGATGTCGCCTTGTTTTTTTAACAGAATTGTTCTCGGGCATTGTATATGAAAATTTTTAAAAATGCAGATTCAGCATTATTGTAGAAAATTGCTACTTAAAATACTATTATTTTGTACTGATGCGGATTGTAATAGCTTTGCAATATTTTCTAGGGCATTGCAGAAGTATTGACATTTGCTAGCTGCATATTCATGTTTTTAAATTTTATTGTGTAGTAAAACATTCCATTGTACCACGTGGTTGCTAATGAGACCATCTGCCAATGCGGTAGATTTTTTAACACTGCTATGTGCATTCATTTAGCTATCTCTGTTTGGATTGTTTCATTATTGGTACTATATCATTCTCCATAAAAGATTATCACTGAAATTGATATTTTTTAGTTTATCCGGTCTGTCCAGCTCTTATTCCTATGCATTCGTACTACAAGCCGTACTCGTTGAGTCTAGATACTCAAGGCTTGTTTTTGCTACTGCCTCTTGATTGCAAACCCTATTATACGCGCGAAATTTCTGAATTTGGTGAAATAGTGTTCTCTTACGTAACAGGCACACTTAATTTCTTTGAGCAGATGGAGTTCGCAACTACCGGTTTTACCTTTAAAAGCGCGCTCACTAATTTGTTCATTTCATTACACTAAGCAACAAAATTTTTTTTTGAAAATAGTCTGGGTTTCTTCAACTGCCCTAGGACCCTTTCGCTACGCTGATTCCAAAAATGACATCCATTTTTTTCAATCAGGTCAGGTTTTAATGCTATTTTGAATTTTAAATATTCAATATTCTGACTAAGTTGATCACCTATTTGTAGCCCTATCGGTTTTTTTAAGTTAATATTTCGCACCCAAAGGAGTTTTCGGAGACAAAATAACATGTTCTATCAGAAAGTATTAATTAACTGTTACAACACGTTTTTTAGGTACATTGAATAACTAACATTGATAAAGGTAAGAACATGTAAATTGAACGTTAAGTCATCATTGTCAAAAACTTATTGCATGAACTTCCGTTTCTTGGAAGCTCTCAAATGCTCAGCAGCAGGAATGTCTCTCATCAGAGACCAACAGTTAATCAGCCATCATGACCGCATCCTCGCGTCCCTGATACCTGGTTTCTATCTCTTTTATGTCCTGATGGAATCTCTCTCCCTTCCCATCACTCATTGATCCCACATTTTGAGAAACCGATCCATATGAGAGAATTAGTAATGCATTTTGATGCTCATGCTGCATCCAAGATTTCTGAAAGCAGTCAGCATATTGGTGACAAGTTCTGCATAGTTCCCGTCTTTGATGTTGCCAAGAAAGTTCTTCACGACCTGAACAAAAGCCTTCCATGCTTCGAGTTCCACTTAGTTCATAGAGGTTTCAAACTGAGAATCACTAATGAGCTGGCGGATTTGAGGACCGTCAAAGATGCCAGCTTTCAACTTCTCTATGGTTAACCCTGGAAAAGCATGGCACAAGAAAGTAAAACAGCCACCATCTTTGTCTAGAGCTTTGGTGAACTGTTTAATCAGGCCCAGCTTGATGTACAGCGGTGGGAAGAGTATCTTTGCTCTGTCTACCAGTAGAATGTTGATGACGTTCCTTGTTCTGCAAGGCACTAACTCCTCCAGTACAAGTCAGTCCTTCTTTGTGTAATGGTTAGCAGTATCTCTACTATCCCACATGCACAGAAAGCATGGGTGACTTGGTGAAGCCGGACTGTTGTCCCAACAAAATATTCACCATCTTCAGGTCAATACATATAGGCCACTCATGCTGATCATAACAAATTTTCTGCAGCACATACTTTACCGCTTCATACTTCTCTTTCAGTGTTGTTGAGTGAGGAAAAGGTACAGAACCAAACTGATTTCCGTTGTGAAGCAGAACACATTTCAGCGATCGCTTGCTGCTGTCAATGTCTGGGGTCATACTGTCGCACTCCAAGCTTGTGCAAAAGCTGAACAATATCTGTACAGTGCACCAAGTCCTTCTCTTCAACGGAAAAACGGTAAAACTCCTGATGTCTGTTGCCGTAAAAGGTAATGCGAGCAGCGTCAGGGAGGAGGTTCTTTTCCTTCCATTTGGATGCCAATAGCTCGGCAAAGGACTTCTACAAATTGAGATCGCGAACTAGATCGCTTAGCCCTTCTTGGGAGAAAGGATGTGGAGCATCATCGTTAAGAATCACTTCTTCATCTTCCAGAACATTCGAGGAATCTTCGTCACTGATGTCAGAAAGTTTTCTAAAGACATGTACCGGAAATTCATCACAGTGGGGCACAGGACGACGTGCTGATTCAAGATTAGGATAAATGAGGTTCCTTCGGCTCTTTCTGTTTATCCCAGTCACATCAATAGCGCAGAAGTAGCAATCGGTCACATGGTTTGTCGGCTCCCTCCAAACCATGGCAATTCCAAATTTCAAAGAACTCTCCTTGCGTTTGGTCCACTGACATAGATACTCGGTGCATTACTGGCACACCATGTGTGACGCCCATGCTTTATCTTGGTCACCAAGTTTAATATTAAAATAAGAATGGTAACCACGCTTAATGAAACTTGTTACTCGATTCCTGTTAGTTGCAATGGTGAATTCTCCGCAAATGTAGCAGAATACGTCAGGCTTATTTTTCAACATCTTCTAGTCGAAGTCATTCTATTCACCTGTAACATGTAAAAATTCGATTAGTTATCAGTTGACACATGCAATATCATCAGAATTCGTTTATTACAAGAAAAATAATTGGATTTTGCATTATATAAAGTGAGAATGCCCGGACATGTAAACAAAAATGTCGCAAAAACATATATTTACAATATTGATTGAGCAAAACCAATGTGATTCAGCACATCAATATTATCACGAATCACCCAATAAACCTTAAACAATAAATTTGTTGTTGGCCAGTGTTATTAATGTCGCACTTATTGATTGAGTTGTTGATGTACGCATGCTGATCCACCATTCTAATACCAAATTTAATATAAATCTTTGAAATCCATTAACAGTGCAACTTCGATAGTCTCCTCTAGCGTAAATTTGAACTCGGCACAAGATACTTTTTCTTAACATAAAACGCGTTCTTTTAAACAACCATGTCATAGGGTGGGCTATTGTTATGAGAATGAAATTATTGGGATAATTAATCTTACCGATAAAATTCTAAATTATCCTGAAAAGTGTCTTTCCGTTGCTATTATTTTGCCGATAGTTTCAAGTTACATCCTCAGTGATATGAGCACCACAATATGAGATTTATGATCAATACTATGTAACATGTTGATATCCTCTTTAGAGAAACACATATTCTACACTGCAGTGAAATTGGGTATCCTCCCTAGGTCCGCTAAATAAGTTGTCTATTAAATATTGACGGTCGATGGGCATTTGTTAATTAAAATATTATTTGTAAACGCACAAAAGCCTACTGGTACCTAATTATTGATCAATGCTAATCACATTATACCTCCTAATCTAATTTATTTATTAGCACCTAATCTAGTTTATTTTTTAACAATTTGTCGATTTTTAACTAAATTGCTATGACGTTATGTTTCAAATTTCGACTTACCCAGAACAGCCGGGAACTTATAAGAATTTTATGGGTGCACAGGCTAACTACAGTAGTACTGTGTAGATGGTTCTTATAGAAAAATTGGTAAAAATAATAAAATTGTAAAATAAGAAATGGCCGAAATATAAAACTACTTTACAAGTTCCACTTACCCTGAAAGGCTTTACTAATTGTCAAAAATAAGGGCAATATCTTTCATAGTTTCGCTACTCGGATGACAGTTATTCCGAACTGGTTTTCGTGTTTTCGGTTTCCATAAACTTTTGTCTCCATATCTTCTACTTTTCTCAACTATACCTTAAAATACTCATTAGATTTTTATCGAACTAAGAAATTTTTAAGATAACAGTCTCCCCCAAATATGACTTCATCACTGAGATAGCAACATACTCTTTCACAATGATTACTCTTACTTATTTTACAAGCAACTCCAAATAAAATTCCATCCAAGTTTAAACTCTATTAATAGTAAAGTTCGAAAATAGAATTACACGTGCATTGATCTTAAAATCAAACATAATCTACCTCAGCTGGCCAGGTGTTATTAACAGAACTCCTTAAGCAAACCTTAGTCCGTAAATAATGCTACCATTCCATTGTTCTAGTTTCTAAATCGCTTTATATGACAATTCAAATTCTATTTATTTCAGTTCAACAATACCTAGAAGAACGTTGCATAATACTAACTTCCTCTTTCGCCATTTCAATGCTTATTAAAAATATCAAATTTTCACAAAGAAATTTAACTAGCTTGCGTTTAAATTAGTATGCACATTTTTTAAACGTTTGAAAGATTTCAAACTCCTTTTCCAATAATATTAGACTTAGATGTAAACAAAGCTATTTCCGTCTCTGTAAGAACCAATTACAATTTCTTTAAAATTTCACATGTAATTATTTATCAAGGGTAAACAAAAAGGCAAAGCTCAAACAGTGCTCACATTTATAAATTCTAGTTCCTTGGTTGTTTAATTTTTTTAAGCACATTCTATAACGCCAATGATTCGCCTGTTTACTTAACTACCGATACGATAACTCACCCCATTACAACTGTTTAAAGTCCAGCATTTGCTGAAAGAGTGAATACCTACTGATTACCTTGTATGAACTATGCCCTTTTACCGATGTTTGACCAACACGGATATATTTCCAAGATAATACGTGCGTGAAGCTTCTGGCCTGCAGAAGAGTTTAAAACATCGAGGCGCCCGTCTATGGTCAGTATCTACTTCCGTTATTAACCAGCCACCGTTTTTCCGTAACTTATGTTACTCATTCCTAACTTAACTGTCATATCTTATCCTTTCCATTTTTTTTGCAAATTCCATAGTTACACCTTGTGCGTCTAAAACTGTTTCTATGCTCAAGTTCTATGTCTTTAGTTTATATGAACATAATAATTTTATAACATTTTGTGATTCTGTAGATTCTTGTACCCTGTTTAAATTTATACAAATTTTATTGTGGTAGGTGATGTCTCCAATTTTTATTGGTGATTTTTCTAATTGAATAGAGTGGAAAATCCCGGGAGCTATTGCGGTTTATAAAAAAAAATGTATTAGGTGTTGTCATGGTATATTTAATTGTTCTAAACCACGCACTTGAAAATCTTTTATCGCGGTGCTTTTCCAATTTACACTAAGTTTGTCATTTTAAACATCAAAAGACTAACAATTCCAAAAATTATTAGTTTATGCTAATAATTTAGAAGTGCATTCAATAATTATTGATTTTGCATTCTTTCTCTGCTAGCTTGAACACTGTGCATACAGATCAAGATAGACGTATAGGTAAAATAGTGCAAAGGTTAATAAGTTTTTATTACGTATAATGTTGACATATAACATTAGTAAAAATCCCAACACTGTTTCTCTAATTATAACTCGTAGTAATTACAATGTATTTGAGAAATGCTACTAGCACAGTAATGTGATATAGATAAGCAAATGTGCATGTAATCTGTTTACCTTTCCTACACTCATACGATATACATATATCGATGATTACAATTTACTTCTCATGAAAGGAGATTTCTACTCTTTCTTGAATGCTGTATAATATAATATAAGAGGATTGATTATTTGGTAACGTTACCTCATTTTGTCTTAATGATAATTAACGTTGTTTTGAGACTGACTGTAGATTACATCCCATTAGACATCTAGACCAGGAGATCGCATGGTATTTAATAGACTGTCTAACAGGGTATATCTTTGCTGTTATTGTGTATTATGTACCAAAAGGAGTAAGTGTAATTTTCAAAACTTCCGCATCACATAAGGCATCATTTATCAAATCCTTTCGTTAGGTGACGTTGGATTTTATCATTCGTAGCAACACTCGACATCTCATGACATAAAAGAAATTTTGCATTTTAAAGAATTTTTCCTTTTATACACTTTGAAAGCTATACTATTAGGGGTTTCACCAAGACTTGAGGTGATCGAAGTTACGTGGCTTCTACGTTATTCAACAAAAGCCCCCGATAAAATTCCAAAAATTCTAATTATTAATTGTCAATTTTATTATAGTAAATAAGATATAACATAAATAGGATACACAGTGCAACAATGAAAACCGCTGAGAGAAAGTGTCAGGCATAAAATCAAACAAAAAGATTAGGAAGTTATTTATACCTATTAGAAGGAGCTCAGATTAATAAATTAATATAAACCCACTAGAGGGTAACTTAAATATTTATAAGCTTTGATAGCTGAGGCATGTTATTTCAAGAAAGATAAAAACCATTAACCCACTAACACGAATATTCTTGACCTTGATTGTTCTAATTATAACAGAGTTTTTACACATTTTTAATTAAATAAATTAAATACAATGTTAAGTAGTTGCAAGATAAGGAAACCCTAGACATACTGTAATGATAATACAATATAGAGAAAAACGCCAGGGAAATTCACCGGTATTAAGTGTAGATTATTAATTTCAGCACCAAATGCCCAATACAAAACGAGAAGGTTGGTCAACCGAAACCGATGCGTTTCCAGCTAAATAGTATTGAATAAGTTTCCTGGAATTGGGAAAGTAATTTGAGCAAAGAAGAACGAAATTTAAAGTAAAAAATTGTTGGTTATTTTGCAAAAGAAAGAGCCCGTGACCGGTTTCGCTGTCTTTGCATCGCATCAGACGGCGCATCTCTTTTTGCAAAACAACCAGCTAAGTTTTTCAATTATACACAAATCCTGGTAAATTTATACATACAAAATATCTTCGTTCTTAGATGCTCGAATTTCTTTCCCAATGCCAGGAAAAATTACTCATTACCATTTATCTGGAAACGCATTGGTTTCCGTTGACCAACCTCATCGTTTTGCATTGGGTGCAGTACCTTCTTAGAAGTTCCGCCAATGCATATGTAGGTAATCGGTCATTTGTATAATTTCATTTTAAACCTTGTCTTTTGACCAGTTATTAAAATTTCGTCTGGCAATGCCATCTATACTAACATGTCGGAGGCTTGAACGGTCACCGATAGCTGGTTGGTTACATTCGGGTATAGAAGGTGCATGAGAAATATTTTGTACGTATAAATACACCAGGGTTTGTGTATAATTCAGAATCTTAGTTGGTTGTTTTGCAAAAAGAGATGCATTCGTCTGATGAGCTGCAAGAACAGCAAACCCGTTCACGGGCATTTTCTTTTGCAAAATAACCAACAATTTTTACATTGACTTTCGTTCTTCTGTGATCGAATTATTTTCCCAACGCTAGACAAAATTACTCATTACTATTTAGCTGGAAACGCATTGGTTCGCGTTGACCGATCTCCTCGTTTTGTATTTGGTGTAGTAGCTTCTTAGAAGGTCCGCCATCGCATATGTAGGTGTTCGGTCATTTAATTATTTTCGTTTTCTGAATAATCCCGATATCCGAAGTCGACCAAATCCTACTATATAATGATAAATTCCTGTTTAAGAAGTATACAAAATATTGTACATCGATAGGCCTTGTATTCATTCATTCGTTGGTAATGGCACAAGTAAAACACAGATACTTTTAACAATATATAAAGAAACAAAGATTACTTTTTGTGACTTGAAAACTTGTAATTATTTGGACATAAAAATATAACCATAACAACTATTTGTGCAAGTGCCTAGATTTTCTTGTTATCCTTGATACAAATATAGTAAGGCTGCCAATGTATAATTTATTATCTACCGTCAACAACGACCTTACAAGGTATGTTCTCTTATATTTCAATCATTGAAGCATTTTCAAAAGATTTATATTTTATTATACAATATTTCCGTCTATTTACACACTACATTAGTATTGACGCTTGCTTATTGAATAAATACTTTTAGGGCTTGATATTGCTCACTAAATAAAGCTGTAACGTTATAAGTCATATTTCTTGCAATCTTTAAAAACCTGCTTTAACATACGTTTCTTGTCGGTCGATGAGCGAGGCGAGATGTAACAAGTTCAGTCGTGTTCAAATATCGGAGTAGTAAAGATGGCTTTTTTAACCTTGAAGCACAATTTGCGCTTTGCCTTAAAATTTTGTTGAAGATAGGGTATATATCTTATATATAGTCCAACTTTTCTTTCTAACCAATGGATCGCATAAAATAAATACAAGTGTATTTAACAGAAATAAAATTCTGATTGTTTACCCGCTATAAGTTGCCTAAATTCGTATTCGGAATATTGTGTATTATTTAGATGAAAGTAATTTGCTTGCATTCAAACATGTAACACAATTTATTTGTTTTTAAATTTGTCTACTTGTGCATATTAAGTCGCTGTATTATCATAAACTAGCTCATTTATTTCGTATTCAAATTTAACGCCTTGACCTTGATTGATTTTTGTATTAGCGCTCGTAAATTCTCATCTTGGTATCGTGTTATAGCCATCACCTTCAAGCATTTGAACTAGCGCTTAAATTGTCCGCAGGCGATTATAATTTTTTCTTTGAATCTCTCAGTGTTGATTGTTCCATTTTTACAAAGACAATACTACCCCCAATAATAGTCGACGTGTTGCTTGTCCTGTTAAGCTATCGTCGATGCGCAACTTATAGATCATGTGCAACTTAGGAATCAATTGCAATTTAACGATCATATACAACCTAAAAATGGTTTGCAACCTAAGATCATTTGTAACTAACGTCTTTTTGTATCTTGCGTTTATTTGCAGCAAAGTAGAATGGAATAATTTCGATTAATCCGAACTGTGTTTCAATATGTGAAAAATTGAATTAAAAGAATCTATGGTGGTATTAAGTACGAGTTTTTGAATGTAATAATTACACTACACGTAAAAGTAATCATGACCTTTATCTTTATCGTACATTTAGATTACGATACATATGCTTTGACCGTTGTTCGAAAGACAGGATCTGCTTACTGTCGTCGTTAGGATGTAGGAATTGGTTCGTGATCTAAAGAAGTTTTTTGATTGGGGTAAATGTTAGTTTTTGTTTTGAATTCCGGTGATGGAACGATTTGTAACATTTAATGAATTACAAACTAATAAACTTCTACAAGCTACATATTACTATAATTATGAAACAAAGAGTTCTTGTCACTAAAAATTAATACCTTAGATATTTACAAATTCCTAACATTTCTATAATTTTTTTGTCAAATCAGCTATTGTCACCTTGACACACCTGTTTATAGAATGCGTTAAAATTCAGTATTGATACGATGTAGTTTTGTTCGAACCTCAAAAATAAAGTAAATGTGCTGAACAAATCTAGGTAACATGTTCTATGAAACACTCATCCTCTTCAACAGATTACTAATCACAATTGCTAGATTAATTTTTAGATATCAAACTATTATAAGAAACCTTAGATTGCTAAATTTAATATCTTGTATATTTTTGTAAATACCATAAATTCATTTTTTTGACAACACATCATATCTATGTTACAGTAAGAGTTGTTTGTATAAAGTTTATTGTTATAAGAAAGATTTTAAGTAATCTTATTAGTATGAAAGTATAGTAGAGGGTAACAAGTTATCTGTTCCGGAGTTTAGTGTGACCAGACCTCCTTTTATTTTGGTTAAATACTGAAATTTTGTATTTAGGCGTAGTACCACAGATTGTGGCTTTTTTTTTATTAATAAAGTATTGTTCTTTACAGCTTTGAAGTAAGAAAGGGCAAGCGGGTCTTTGGGCTTAAGGTTGATTAAACATATGGGTTTCTGTGTTTTCACCGGATTTTAGTTTTAGAAGTATAAACGCCGTGGCGTACTTAAATGTTGTCTTTTGTCATTTCAGAACAAAATTGGCTCTCGACACATTCTCTTGCAATAACGCTGAACTAACCTCTACTTTTGTATACCTTAGTGAGGTTATACGTCACACTTGCGTTACTCGTACACTATTTATCAGCTACAACTTTACCTAATATCGTTTTTTGAGCAATTAAGGACTAATATCGCCTCTGGCTAGAGTTTACTTAAATTCTGTTTCATCTTGCCTTGATACACTTTTGTTTACCCTAGTGAGTTTGTACGTCACACTTGCGTTACACGTACACTACATATCAGTTACACCTTTACCTAATATCTTTTTTTTGCGCAATTAAGGACTAATATGATTAGAAGTGATGTAGTAATGGATTTACATTATTAAAGTTTTACAGAGTTTAAAAACTAAGAAAATGATGGGTTTATCTATTCAAGCATCATGCAGACCGTCGTAATGGCAGTTGTTATTTAGTGTAAAGTAACCATCTGTTTTTCATGTTGGGAATTATAGAGAAGTGTTGGATGCATTTTGCCCCGAAGCGTGGTGTGGCTGTATACAAAGCTATTAATTACAAGATTTAAGACTTTATATTTTATTCTAATAGAAATGCACTTTAAAACTCTAATGTTCTAGAACACGTGAATCTTTACTGAATTTCTGAATAATTAAAAAAAGTTTCTTTAATTGAAGGATATGTCAAATCTGTTGCTTTATTCGTCTCTCAAACTGATAACATCTGTATGTTGTTTGATAATCACTAGACGTCTTTTTCGGTTAGGATTTATTTTCAAAGATCTTGTAAACATTTTTTATAGATTTATTAAAATTGTTCTAGAACCAGAACTATCCCAGAAACCATATTATATGTAATGAGCTTATAGTGCTTGTTTTTATAGGGTAACCATGTGACACTTGGTGACTTTTATATTAGGTATATTTTTACATAAGAAAATATCTATGAAAATAAAATTTAAGTAAAAACTTTGTTTTAAGAACTCACACGTATACCTGTAAGAAAAGCAGGTCTAACTTTAATATTTGAATGATTCTAAATTCCGTTAATAATTTAAAGAACTAAGAATTAATCATTTGATAAGTGATTTATTAAATATTTATTAAATATATTATTAAATATTTAGTCCTTAATCGTGAAATGTAATGGATAATCCTTGTTTGTTAGGCTATTCTTATAGCTTCTCAGGCTTATGGAATTTAATTCTTCTAATTGCTTGTTTCCATTCTGAACGGACCTGCACCTTAACGAAGTTCTAAAATACTAGAACAGGTAGAATGGCTTGCGCGTTTCAATGAGCTAAAGAGCCGAACTATGGGTTTAACCAAATTTGTGAGGTCTTTGGTGAGGAGCCAGACTAAGGCAGGTCCCCGAAAGAGGGCAGCTTTTTCGGTACTTATAGTGGCAGAGACCATAGGGGTCGGTATGACATTCTAAGCCACACTGCTGCAATGTGGAAGGCTACGGGAAACCACCACATTACCTCAAAGGTACACTGCGTACAGAAATTGTTAATAAACATGAAGGCATCCTCGGGGGTAAAAAATTCCGTAGGAAAAATAGTCCCACGTTCGGATCTTCTGTAGGGGGCTACTTCGGGGTATGTGATCTGAAAGTATAGAAAAGGATCCGTGAACATTCTGCGAGTAGGAGCATGGAATGTCAGAAATATGATACAAGTAGGTAAGCTAGAAAACCTGAAACTCGAAATGGATAAGTTAGCACTAGGCACAGTAGGAATCTGCGAAGTTCGCTGGCCAGAGGCGGGGGATTTTTGGATTGGAAACTTCAAGGTAATTCAAACAAGAGCAGAGGAAGGAAATTCGGGTGTGGGGATAGTTATGCGAAAAAAGATAGGACACTGTGTAGAAAACTACTTACAAAAGAACGAAAGAGTACTCATGGTTAGATTTGAATCTAAACCGGTAAATACGGTAATAATACAAGTATACATGCCCACCTCTAGCTACAGTGAGGAAGAGGTAGAGGCGATCTACAAAAATATCGAAGACATACTAAGATACGTAAAAGGACATGAAAATTTAATAATTACGTGGGATTTTAATGTAGTGGTAGGTGAGGGTAGGGAAGGAGCGGTAGTAGCTTTATTTGCTTTAACCACGAGAATTGACAGAGGAAATTGGCCGATAGAATTTTGCGACAAGAACAACTTTACAATTACAAATACATAATTTCAACATCGTGCTAGAAGACGATATACGTGGAAGATGTCAGGAGATATAGAAAGATATCAAGTAGATTACAATATTGTTAGACAACGGTCAAAAATCAAGTAAAAGACTGTAGAAGCTACCCGGAACCAGATATAAACACTGACCTCAACATCGGAATTATGAAGGCCGCACATAAATTTAAAAATCTGAAACAGAGGAACGGAAAAAGGCACTTTGACTTTGAGAAACTAAAAGATAACGATATCCACGAAAGATTTGAAGAAAAGTCAAATGAATTGCTGAAAGATATCGGGAAAATATCTGATACTAAGGAAGTAGAAAGATAATGGAATAACATTAAATCCAGCTTAGACATGTCGGGCAGATATACTCTGGGGTATACACAAAAGAAAATAAAAAACATGGATAACAAAAGATATTCTGAATTTAATAGAAGAAAGACAAAAATACAAAAATAGATCAGACGAAACCAGAAAACAGAGATACAAAGCCATAAAATGGGAAATTATTCGCAAATGCAGGAAAGCTAAAGAACAATGGATTGATAAAAAGTGCAAAGAGCTACAAACTAAGATGGAAACAGGAATGCAAACGAAGCATACCAATTAACTAGAATGAATTTTAAGGATATAAAACCATATAGCAAAAATATAAGGGACGCGGGAAGAAACGTCATTATAGAAAATGTAGAGAGAGTAGCTAGATGGCAGAAATATATAGGGAATTTATAATCAGGAGAGGAACTACAGCATTAGAACAGGAATCAGACATTGAAAATGATGACCTAGAACATTCTATAGTTAGAGATGAGTTAGAGATGAGGGTCTGAAAAATGGTAAGGCGCCGGGTACAGATAAGGAGCAAGCAGAAACTCTAGAAGCCGCTGGACAAGCAGTAACAGAACGTCTCTTCCGATGTATATACTATATCTATGAGACAAGCGAGATACCCATAGATTTCAAACGAAACATCATAGTAACTATACCAAAAAAAAGGGCGCGGATAGATGTGAAAGTTCTCGAACAATAAGTTTTAGAGCACGCGTTCAAAAATATTAACTAGAATTGTACAAAGACGAATGGAAAAACGAGCTGAAGAAATACTGGGAGAAGATCAATTTGGGTTTAGGCGAAACAGGGGAACGCGGGAGGCTATTTTAGCTCTGAGGGTGATAATATAGAAAACAATAGAGAAGGGGGAAATCGTATACATAGTTTGTAGATCTGGAAAAAGCATTTGACAATGTAAAATGGAAAAATGTTCTAAATACTCAAAAAGATTGGAAATAGTTTTAGGGATACACGGATAGTGCATTGCTTATACAAAGAGCAAACAGCGGTAATAGAATTAGAGCTAGAAATCAGAGAACTTCATATTAGGAAAGGGGTGAGACAGGAATGTGTCTTATCTCCATTAATTTTTAACTTGTATATAGAAGAGGCAATGTATACTGTCAAATACAGGAAGACATTTGGAATTAATATGCAAGGACAAAGGATTGATGTGCTTAGATTTGCAGATGATACAGCGGTATTTGCATCTAGCAAAAAAGAGTTAGAAGCTGCTCTTAATGAAATGGAAACAGTTCTAACGGAGAGATATGGTTTGAAAATTAACAAAAATAAAACTAAAGTTCTAGTATGCAAGAGAGGGTAAAATAAATCAAAGACAAGAGTACAAATAGGTAAAGAGAACTTACAAGAGGTTAAGGATTTCTGCTATCTAGGAAGTCAAATAACGCAAGATGGGAAAAGCACAAAATATATGAAACAAAGATTAGCACAAGGTCGTGCTACATTTAACAAGAAAAAGCAGCTACTGCGTTCAAAGACAACAAACATAGAAACAAGGAAAGGATTGCTTAAAACATATGTATGGAGCACAGTACTGTATGGCGGTGAAGCCTGGACAGTAGGAGAAGCAGACAAGAGAAAGGTAAAAGCCTTTGAAATGTGGTGCTACAGACGTATGATGAAGATACCATGGGCAGACAAAATTATGAACAAAGAAGAAATGGTAATGAAAGAAAGAATCATGTGGAAAACAGTAAAAAATAGAAAATATAGGATAATAGGCCACATACTAGGACATGAGGGAATCGTGCGGATTATATTAAAAGCACAGATAGGAAAAAAGGAAAGTAGATGTAGACCTAGGTTAGACTACTGCACACAGATAGTGAAAGATGTAGGCTGTGAGAATTTCAGGGAAATGTGTAAGCTAGCTCAGACTAGAAAATAGTGGAGGTACGCTTCCAACCAGTCGGAAGATGTAAAAGCTTATGACAAAAAGAATAAGTGTACTTAAACATGGTGATTATTATAAACAACTACAGATATTGGTTTAGCAATACTCTCAACTAATGTTAATTGTGTGAAAGGATAAATTGGAAAAACTATTAATTTGACAAAGGTTCAAGTGCTGAGTGAACTTGACAGCCAAAGGCTGCTTACCCTTCTTCACATACCGTGCATTTATATTTCCAATGCTCCACCAGAAGGTACTACATTGGCCAGGAAGCGAGTTTTTTGTTGCCTGGAAATTTAGATTTTTGCCGAACCCTTGCTGTTCCAGGCAAGGTAGGGATCTTTAACGTGCGTGACAACACTCACACACGGGACCTTCATTTAACCTCTCATCCGAACGAGGGCGTAATTTTTGTAAAAAATGCTCACCTGTCATTTTTCAAGCAGTCGGCCGTGTCGGGATTTGAACCCAGGACCTTGGGATCCGTAGTCTTACGCTTACTACATTGATCCACGGCGACGCCCCTTCTTCACATACCACTGAATATCGGGGAAATAGGGTATATTACTGTAAAACAATAGAAGGTGACCGAACTGCATCAAACAAAGAGAACAGCGGCTGTGGTCAAGGACAACGGACATAGAAACAAGATGAAAACTGTTCAAAGCATAGTGTGGAGCACACCACAGTACGTTTATGAAATAGGGGCAGTAGAAGAAGCAGAAAGAAAGAGATAGAAGCCTACTGGAATGTTGTGCTTCAGATGTATGAGGATGGTAGCATGGACAGACAAAGCTAATAATAAATAGGTTGTAGAAATAGTAGAGAAATAAAGATATAATGTGGAAAACGAAGAAATAGGAGAAATAGAAGGACATGATACGTTCTAAGGCATTTGTGGGGAATAGTACGGGATATATTACAAGCAGTGATAGGAAAAGGGAGATAGAGTTAGATCGAGATCAGACTTTCGCTCACAGATAGTGATAGATGCAGACTGTGCATATTTCAGGGAAATGTATAGGTTGGTTCAGACTAGGAAACATTGAGGGTACGTGTGCAACCAGTTCTAGGACTGAAGACCTAATGATGATGATGGATTGCTTGTTTAAGCATATAGTGAAACTAGTTTTGAAATAGTTCAGTAATATTAAATAGAAATTTTTCGTCAAATATGGAGATTTCCTTAAGTACACGTTATAGACATGTTTATTCTTTTACTTTTGTTCAATAATGAAATTTATTAATCAGTCAATATACGTTTTTATGTGAGAACACATCTTCTATTGTGGTGATCTAGATGTATATAAGTGGATGTGGTAAAATCTTGAAACTTTCAAAGCTTCATCTAAATATTATTATTTATTTTATCACCATTTTGAGACTGAAACTGCCGTCTCCTGTTGTATTACACTAACTTGTTTTTAGTTCAGGCATACCATGTTCTTTTTGTTATTAGGTACACCTACTTTAGGGATCCTACACTATCCTTAGGGCCATAATAACTAGTGTTTAAACGGGGTAGTAGCGCCTAGTTGTAATTTTATCACATCTTAGTCTTACAGTGAACCTGCTGCTCATACCTGTAACTCTGAAGTAAAGTCCAGAGCTAAGAAACACACTTTTATCATTATAGCCGTGGGCAAAAGTGTTTCATCATTAATGGTGAAACGACTTTTTCTTCTATTGTACTGAAAGCACCACTGAAACGTTATTTCTTCTACATTAAGTCGCTAGTGAACAAAAATCTTTTGAAATAGCTAGGGGTCTATTCCTGGGTAGAGCAATAAGAAGTGGGGGGTAAGTCGAATTTTGTTTGCAAACCAAAGCCAAGCTAAATCAAATAGGCGCCACCATGTCCTGAGATAATTACGATAATAGCAAAGCACAGTTCTAAGGGCGGACGTGGAAACCCAAAGATAAAATGATCGCCTTCGTTAACAAAAACCTGTCTTATCAAAATAAGACGCAGCTTCTGTAAGAAATTGCAAAGATTAAATAAATAAAAAAAGTAGAACACCCTTTGTGTCCTATAAAAGTATAAAAAAAAATAAAAAATGTATATCCAATCTGATATTGGCACCAAATTATTACTCAAAAATCTTACCTTTGTGTAAGTAGATTTCATCGAATTTGACCAAAATAAAAGCCTCAAATTTGAACTAATTGTTTACTAAAAAACTCTTTTAAAATATCGGAACTTTTTAACAAGAAAAAAATTTGTCATTAACAACTACATCAAAGTTAAAGTTTTGACTTTTTTAAAACAAGCAACTATACTTTAAACATGAACCTGCTATAAATATTTGAGTGAAAATAATTTGTAAGCATAATACACTGAATTACGTTTTAGCCTGGGCAGATCTTTTCAGGTAGATTACAATTTCTAGAATCTTACATAACGTGGATTTGAACTTTTATATTTAGATTTAATAATTTATATGTAGATAAAAGCTAATCACAAAAATAGGAATGTTTGGTTTAAATTCCATTACAGCTGCACAAAGCATCTGCTTTCATGACAACATCTGTCAATTGTTCAACACAAAAAATATGACGTCGAAAACATACGTTGAAATTATCGAAGGTTCAAATGGAACAAAGCTTGTAATTATAGAAACCTAATCTGACAAAATTTTGTTCTACGACTTATAAATCCAGTTCAACAATAATTGAAAATTACACAATTTACATGTTGTAAACATAATAGCAACTTTACGTGCTTTAACCTTCAAAACACATGCATGAAATATCTTACAACTAATAACGAACCCAACTGCTTTTGTTGCTCCACGATAAATCGAGATGGAAATTTACGTTCTTCAAACAAAGTTACCAGCCATTTCTAACTAGATACGACTGAATCCAAACTAACATCCATAATTTCTTAGTAGACAAATTTTTTATCGACAGTTCCTAAATAACGGTAATTCTAAATTTTTGGATTCTACATGACGCGCTAAATAAATTAATTCAAATTAGATTAGTTCGTAAAATATATACTTTACCAACCGTTAGTAGAAGATATCTTAATAGTTAGTAATTGATGCGAAGGTCGCCAGCCTCTAGCCGAGAATACATGTTTATAAAGCTGTTGCCAGCGGCCGACTAACTTGACGAAACAAGAACCGAGTGGTCGCGACGTTAGAGACGTGGAATACGACAGAAACAACTAGAGATGCGCTTGGAAATAACTTTATGTGACACAGATATATTAATATAAGTAGATCAATTAGGAACAATGCACGCTTAGCGCATTATCCTCGTAATTCAATGCGGATAATTACTACTGAAATTAACATGTTACAATGGAAAATACTAATATTGTTTTATATGTAATTGAATTTTTAATGTGGTTTGATAAAACAATTTTCTGTAATGACTTTCAAATAAAAGTCATTATATTTACATAAACATCAATCAAAATGTTCAAGAACTTTTTCGATATTTCAGTTGAGATAGATATTTTCTTTGAAATTTAATCGAATTGATCCCTATGGCGAGGCTAAAAGTTTCAATACAAACTCGAATTTCGCAGCGGTGGTAACTTGTATGTTGCCGTACTGTTAACATATCCAAAATTTAAAGCATCTACCTCTAAGAACTTTATTGAGTCATCTCCTCGACGTATTATTATACACTTATAGAAACGTAATTTATTTCTTTCTAACGTTAGTTGCACATTAGTTTACTCTTGTTTCTGTTTTTGGAGAACGGGTTGCTTTTGTTATGCTGCTGCACAACAATGCACACAAATTTTAAAAACTAAATAAGCATTCGAAATGAATGCTCCGCATAGCAAACAAATGGTTCTCCAATAAATAGCTGAAAACCAATTCAAATACTTGTACCTAACTTCTTATGCATAATGCATTCCCTGACGACGTGCACGTGGCTTTGCCTTCGAGCTCGAATAGAAGAAAAGTTAAATTGCAGTACAGTAGCGAAAACCAGGTCAATAACAAATCTTATATTCTCTCTTTATTTGAAGTAACATCATATGAACATTATCCGCTTGCCATTCAATTCAATATGGAAAAAAAGCTTTGTAAAGGCAGCTTCAATCTATGGAAATCCTTTGAGCTGTTTTCACTATAAACTGCAGAATGTGATCATAAAATTCTGGTGTTGGTAATTTTGCACGTTTAAGGGTTCTAAAAATTCTGAATGGATTGTTTTCGTTGACGCGAAAAATGTGGGGATCGTTTAACCCATAAGGCCATAAAATAAAGTCGAAGCGATATAAACAATTTGATTTATTTGTTTCTTCTTTAATATCGAACGAAAAGTGGTATTATTGTACATGTAGAATTTTAAAAACATAATCGGACTATACATCAATAGTTTAGCGCCTTTATATACAATGTGACAGGTAAACCCAATCAGGGGGAATGCAACAAGATACACAAGAAGGTAAACTGATGCGGTCCTACCAAAACATGTATTAACGTATTTTCATCAGATCTAGTTACAATGTTGAGAGCTTTATAAATTCCAAAGATTGTAACAAAGACTAAACGCTATCTTCAGTAACTTTATTTTTAATGAATTCCTCAATATTCAGAAATTTTTGCTTTGAAACTTAGCGACTGCACAACTCAGATGAGAAGAATCGAGTTAAATTGGGCAATAACATATAAAGCAACGGATTGTTCAAAACTATAAATTGAGATGTTGAATCGCTCTCAATTCACCCTTGCTAATGTTATATCATTATTTATACAAAATATAACTTTGACTGTTATTACTCAGTTAAAATCAATTAATTTAACGTGCATTTTTCTATAAATGTCGTTCCAAGAAATATCTTAGAAACAAAAAAGACATTTTCTATCTCGGGGACTGAAGTAAGGTGCATTCAAGACCTTACTCGATTTGTCTAATAGTTTAAAAATTTGATATTGAATATAAGAATTTAAATTGTACAATGTTTTGATTTTGAAAACACTGAACGTACTTCAACTTTCCCTTACTTTTCCTTAATAGGTCTAATGCAAGTCTAATTATTCACAATTATTTATAGATATTCCTTAATCTATTGGAAGCCGTTACAAGAGCTTAAAATTGTCAATAATTACAAAGAGTAATTTCTGTACGAAATCTTATTTAACACAACAATTACACTTTAGTTATAACTAACCCAACTGCGTACCCTAATATATTCTTAATTTATGACAACACACGCGCTAAGACCCTAATTCATATAAACACTAAGTGTGTTTCCGTTCTGAACGTGAACGGACCTGAACTTTGAAAAAGATCTATAATTGTAAAACGGGTGGAATGACTTGCGTGTTTCATTGAGCTAAAGAGCCGAACTACTGGTTTAATCAAATTAGTTGGGTCTTTAGTGAAGAACCAGACTGACAGGTCCCGAAAGAGGAGAGCCACTCCTTCGGTACATAAATTAGCAAAGACCATAGATGTCGGTATGGCATTCTAAGACACACTGCTGCGGCGTAGAAGGCAATGGGACACTACCACATTACTACCCAAGTCCACGCGTACTGAAAATGTTTTAAACTGATGGCATTCTCTGAAGTAAAAGATTCCAGTGTTACAATAGTCCCCGATTCGGATTTTCGGGATGGGACTACTTCAGAGGCTCCAATAAGAGAAAACGAAAAACAGGGAACATCTTGCGGGTGTCGATGTGGAATATTAGAAGCACGAAACAAGTAGGCAAGCTAGAGAATTTGAAAATTAAAATGGATAGACTAGCATTAAATATTCTAGGGATTAGCGAAGTTTGTTGACTAGAGGCGGGAGATTTTGTGGAACGGAAACTTTAGGTTAATCATATTTCAAACAGAATAGAGGAAGGAAATTCGGGTGTGGGAATAGTTATGCCGAAAAGATAGGACACTGTGTTGAAGACAACTTGCAAAAGAAGGAAGAACTGCTTACTTATGGATAGATTAGAATCTAAACACTAATAATACAAGTATACATACATACCCACCTCCAGCTACAGTGAGAAAGAGGTAGAAGCGATCTACAAAGATATCAGGATATACTAAGATTCGTAAAAGGACTTAAAAATTTATTAATTCCGGGAGATTCTAATGGGGTTGTAGATGATGATAGAAAAGGAGTGGTAGTAGGTTTGTTTGGTTTAAACACGAGAAACAACATGGAATATAGACTGGTAGAATTTGGCGACAAAAACAATTTAACCATCGCAAACACATTATTTCAACATCATATTAGAAGACGATATGCGTAGAATATGCCAGGAGATATATGGAGATGTCAAATAATTTACAGTCTTGTTTGACATCGGTTTAAAAATTAAGTAAAAGACTGTAAAAACCACTCAGAAGCAGATACAGACACTGAAACCAACTTAATAGTTAGTTATGAATTGCGCGCTTAAATAAAAGTTTGAAAAGAAGAACAGAAAAAAGCGCATTGACTTTGAGAAACTGGAAGATAAAGATATTCACAAAAGATTTGGGTAAAAGTCTGAAAGACATCGAGTAAATTTCTGATAGTAAGGAAGTAGAATCAGAATAGAGTAATATTAAAGTCAGCTTAGACATAGTGGCCAGAGATATATTTTGAGCCATAAACAAAAAGAGAATAAGAAGCCTTGGGCAACAAAGGATATCCTGAATTTAATAGAAAAAAGCCAAAAATCCAAAAACAAATCAGACGAAGCAGGAAAACAGAGGTACAAAACCATAAAGATTATTCGCAAATGCAGAAAAGCTAAAGAACAATGGATTGAGGAAAAGTGCAAAGTACGAAATAAGATTGAAATGGAGAGACAGGCAAAGGATACTAACTAAATAGACCTAGTCTTAGTGGTACAAAACTGTATAGCAAAAATATAAGGGGTACGGTAAGAGACATAGAGAATATAGATAGATGGCAAGAATGTATAAGGAATTTATATGCAGAAAAGGAGCCAGAAGTACTAGAACAGGAATCAGACATTAAAAATGATGAGTTTGAATTAGCATTTAGGGGTCTGAAAAGTAATAAGGCACCGGGTCTATATAAGGTATAAGCCGACATAGTAGGCAAAGAAAAAATACGTGAAAAACAGTACAAAAATAGGAGAGATTAGGTAATAGGACACATTCTAATGCATGAAGAAATAGCGTGGAATATATTAGAAGCAGAGAATGAAAAAAGAACGAGGTAGATGTAGACCTACATTACACCATAGGTAGCAAGCAGATAGTGAAAGATGTAGACTGTGGGACTTCCAGGCAAACGATTAAGGTACGCTTCCAACCGGTCCCGGGACTGAAGACCTAATGATGATGAAGTGTATTTATTTTATAATCTTTAACAAGATCTTATTTCAGATCATTTGTGGATTAATACACACATCATATTAATTTGGGGCATACGATTTATATATCGTACTATTTAGCTTGTATACGTTTCCAAAGATTACGAAATGATTTCGGAATCGCTTTGTATTGGCTCTTTAAGTACGCCCATGAAAGTGTCACTCATATCTTTTATTTTATTGATAACATTATCTCCTTGAATGCTAGACCGTTTGGTGTTTATGTTTCAATATCAACAAGAATTCACATTGAAAAAAATTAAACATCAACTAAGAAATAATTAGAAATATTATCACAAATACCCTCGCGGATAGTTGAGTAATGTTCAAATTTTTTATAGAAACTAGACAAATACTTCTTCGATAGAATGGACTGTAACTTATAAAATTGTAATTATATTTTTGCACCGATACTCATTTTTCAATTGGATCCTCCTTAATTTCCTTTCATGTCAAATACACTGTGTAGACGAATAAATACATTTATTCTTAATCAAACATTAATGAATAATTTAACAAATCTACAAAACTTGACAGTTCTCAAAATTCATTTCAAATCGTATATAAAAATATGTATATTGCTGGTTGAAACCAAAGCAACCACATCAAAAATGAATGCTAGGATGAACATATTGATATTTATCTTTTAAATAATTATCCAGAAACTATTTGTAACATCTTGCAACTACCTTGGAGTAATTTTACCTCACACAACCGTTTCAATACGAGGGACACCATTTATGTATTGAGAACTGGCAACACTGATAATGCCAGGTGAAATTTGAAATTGCTATCCTAAAGTTTGGCATTTTTGAGGTTATAGGTATTCAGAACATTTTGACGTGTGAGCACTATTTGTGTTTTTTGCAGAATTAAAATTTCATCTCAGCCAAAATATAGAATTAACTCGCGAAAATTTTCGAGCTATGATTTATTATGACCTTCGACGTGGTCTAACTCAAGAACAATGTATCAATCAAATGAATTCAACTTTTAGCGATGAAGCGCCATCCACAGCCACTGTATATCGCCGATACACTGAATTTAAACATGGATATAGTTCGCTCACGGACGAAGTAAAGAAGGTCATCCAAAATCAGTCGTTGTGTCGGAAAATAACGAATTGAAGAAGATCGTCCGTGACATATCAAGAAATGAGAGATGTTTAAGCATTAGTACGACCAGCATACATAAGATTTTGCACGAACACTTGTGTGTTTGGTAGCTGTGAGCGCGTTGGATTCCACATTTTTTGACACATGCTCAAAAAATGCTCGTGACGATTGGTGTCCTAGAAGAATTTCAAAATTCAACTGTGGTGCATCGAAAGCGGTATACAACATCGTCATAGGTGACGAGTCGTAGATTTATGCGTATGAGTCAGAAAGAAAAGGCCAGTCGGCAGATTGGGTGTTTCAATGTGAAGCAAACCCAACAAAAGTTGTTCGTTCACGAAGAATTAAGACGCAAATGGTAGCGTTCTTCTTCGCGAAAACCAGACCTGTGGCAACTGTGGCTCTCAAAAATCAAAGGACCGTAAATTCGATTATTTGTTTGCCTGAAGTCTTCGGTAAATTGAGTGAAACCAACCCAAAACGACGAATCATTTTGTATCATGACAATGCGAACTCACACACATCACATGCAACAAAGGAGTATTTAGACACACAAAAGATCGAATTGATGGGTCATCCGCCTTACAGCAAACATCAACAGCGTCGAACAAAACATTGAACTGAAAGTAGTTATTACTATTTTGCAGCTGACTATGCCAGTGACTTGAAAAACAACCAGGAATGCCCCATAAAAGTCGCAATGGACAAAACCCGTTGTAATTATTTATAATTCTCATCGATGACGTCATATTCTTCTTAAAATATTATGCTCTACGCTAATCAATATCGTTATTGTTATTCACCTACAAACCCATTGGTAACAGAATTCGTAACTGTGCGCTGTTCAGGTGTCTACTTATTTGTACAACAATAGTTTTCTTGACAACAATATATATATATATATATATATATATATATATATATATATTGACGTGATAAGGGGTAACAATTAAATCCTTAAAAGAACTCCATAACCTAAATTTATTTAAAAGTGTAGGTTTACCTACGATTTTTAAACTCTGAAGAATCAAAACCAATTGAACAACAGTTTTAATAATAATATTTGTACTTAAACTATATTTTACAAAACACCGTATTTTAAGTATTCTTTTAAAGTTGTAACGTATTTTTTTTCTTGTTACACCAAGCCTAATAAATTAATAATAAAACAGATAAATTTTAAAGCATTTAATTCGTAAATATTCAGCCAATAAAAATTAAAGTATAATGTTCATAATAACACATAGATTCTAGAAGATATATATTCTGAGGCTTGTTACCAAGCGTTGTCCAGTTAATTATCAGCACTTTTGTTCCAAACGTCGAAGAGTGAAGTCGCTTTTTGTAGACTAGAGATAAAAGTCAAGATGTCCCGACTAAAACACGAGGCGTCTAATAGAGTCAAGAAGAAGAACTTGAGTTGAGAACATGGAACGATAATATACATCATTTAAGACATGCAATATCTAATGGACATATCTACAACAACAATTTTCAATGTTAAATTATAATAAATTTTCGTCGCAATAATTTAAAGCAGGCAGTTATGGTTTCGTTCTATCTATTTAATACGCCGTATAGAAATGGTTTATTATACAAAGAATCTTGGTACTTCAAACTTACAGATGATTAATACGCTGGAAAAATACAACAGCTGACGTCATGATTTTGCACCTGCAATTTATTTGGATACACGTGAGTGTTTGAAACTTTCCGTAACTTTGAAAGTATGGTAAATTATTATGAGATTTCCTACGTTGAATATTAGAGTAACACAAATAAAAAGTAGTTTTTTAAAGTCAATAACACACCGAATGAATATCTAGTTTGTCAGTTGCTTGTACACGCACCCAATGTGTTTTAAGATATTTGAAATGACAACTTATGTCAGATAAAAAAAAATAGTATAGATTCTGTTTCCTAATCTAGACGCCAGATGCAGTCTTGATTTAATTTTCACATTTTGCTTAAAAACATTCAGGTCATGTAAAAGCTTTTTATTGGTGCTGAAGTTCGCGTATTTTCTTGGTAGATTATAGTTAAATTTGAGTAGTTGCATTTTATGATCGCTATTTTTCTGATGATCAATCTTTGTTGTAAATTGTCAAGAAAGCGCTTCAATGATTATAGTAAAAATAAATTCATGTGCTATGAACTAATAAATTATTACATGTTTGCTTAAACTAAATTTTATAGAAACGATCAATTTATACATATTTATTTTAAAGGTTAAACTTCACTAAAATTCTTTTTATAAAAATTTTTATGACAAGATAGTAAATATATATTGCAGTCACATGTATATAATCAGATTTCTACATATAAATAGAATTCATTTTGTTTCCTTTGGAAGAAGTTTTATTATACAACATTTAAATTAGGAAAGAGAAAACTAGAGCAAATCCTCCTTAAGTAAAAAGACAGAGTAATGAAAATGAATCCTTTAGTATTTCACAGATGTTTAAATTCATTTATTCTATTTTTGGCATATGCTTTTGAAGACACAAATAGTGTCCATGTGGTGTTTTGTTTGTTCACAGGTAAAGCTGAGACAACTGTTTGACATCTGGTGGTTGAGGTTTTGGTAAGTGTGTGATAAAGAGTGAAATTCAAATTTTATGGCTATGATAGTGGTGTTAAGATAAGGTTTCCGCATTCCCCTTATACAAACACAGTTAAATTTTGTTGGCACTTGTATTAAAAAATACGGTGGCGCCTATTAAAAATATTTTTGGTCGATTATCCACCCATGACCCATGCTCATGATCTACCCAGAGCTAACACTCTACTAGCCGTTTAACCCCTAAGAGTTTTCTTTGTCTAAAGCCGTTTTCCATCTGACATTACCCTGGGCTTGGAGTATAAAGAAGAAAATCTCGACCTAGTGACATCAGATTAAAAATAGAGAGTTTTAGTATATAGCTGATAGTCACGAGGATAAAGGGTAATAAACTTACAAAAAGTTTATAATTACCCCCGTTTTTTATTACACTTACACTTGCGCTCGCAACGTGGGGCTGGAATTTCATTTAGAGGCTGGAAATTCAGTTAGAGGCTCGAATAATTTCACTTAGAGGCTGGAACATTTAGTAGTTATTTTCATCACACTTATATTCACCGACTGAGGTTTGCTTTGATATTAGTAACGTCTTCTTTTAGTTTCATTTTTGTTAAAGTTTGTTACAGTTTATAGTGGGTTCTTCTTTATATAGTTAGGACATTCGTTTGTTTGAGATTTCATCTTCAAAATTTTATAATTGAGTTACGTTAGAGGTATTCAGATATTTAATTATGGCAGAAACTTATAGCATCGTACATTTACTTAAAAATGAGTTAGAATATGAATTGAACATTAGAGGCATTGAAAATTCAAGACCAGTTTCAGATAAAAGGAAAATTTTAGCAAGGTTGTTGGCCAAAGAAGCAGATAAACCCGGTTGTTTGATAGATCATTCTTACTATAAAGTAGATTTCAAAGTAGAGAAAGAAGAGATTGAGTCTAGTATAGAGTCAGTTAAAAATGTTTTGTTAAAGTAAACATAAGTCTGTTTCAGTTGCACCATATAGTCACAAGCAGCCTATTAATTATTTTAATCCACGTTTTAGAAACAAAACCCCTAGTTCATTTCAGAATGCTTCAAGTCGTGTTTATACCCCTACATCTTCACATTCCCCAGTACAAGTTCTTAATTCTGCTACCCCAATGACAGAAAAGAGTGGAGTAGGTAACTCATTTATTAAGCATAAATTGGTATGTTGGAATTGTTCACGTTATGGACATACTTTCAGTGTCTGTAGATCTTTCAAGAGATTATTTTGTTATGGTTGTGGTCGTAAAGGAGTGACTAGTATCACTTGTCCGTCGTGTCCAACTCAACGAGTAGAGGAACAGAAGTTGAGTAGCGAAATTCCTGTTTCTAGATAAAATGATAAAGTTATTTGATATGGATGTTACGAGTTTGTTTGATTTTGTATGTATTTCATCGATAATAGATTCATCTTTCAGTCTTATTAGTTATGTTTGTTGGTCGATTAATGGTACACTAGTTTTTACTGTTGAAATATAGTTTTGAAGATTGCTCTTGTGCATGAGCACGTTTTGGTTTAGTTTGATTGGTTTTGAGTAGCAATTTTATGGTCGCGTTACAACGTAGTATGTTGAGTTAAGTTAGATCTGTGCGAGACTTGATGTGGTTCATCGTGTAGCGTTATGTTAGTCTAGACGAAAATCCGGAAGGGTTGGTCGCTCAGCGTTATGTCAGTCTATGCGAGGGTCGTGGTAAGTTTGTCGCTTTAGCAGTTTTGGCATCGTCACTTGAGATTATTTGAAGTCGGTTATGATGTGATTCGTTTTGCTTATTTAGTTTGTCAGTCTAGATGAGACTCAGAGAAGAGTTTGTCATTCTAGCAATTTTGTTTATAAGTCTAGGTGAGGCTCATAGAGGAGCTTGTCCATACTAGCAAATTTATGCGTTGTGAAGCACTTTAGTTTATATCGACAGTTTGATTATGGGTAGAGTAAGCGTGTACCAGAACATTTATTAATAGTTATCATGAAGTAAAGTAGAAAATAATTTCGTATTCAAATTCCCCCTTTTTCATTTATCCGTATCTTCAAATTTAAGTCTAAGAAAATGTTTAGTATCGATAATTCTGCGACAGATGAAGGTGAAAATGAAGATGATAAAAATGTTTCTGATCCTTAAGTACTTCTAATTATAGTTGATGTCAGTAGTAATTCCTTTTGGTCCATGTTTTAAACTCTTAAGTAAGACAAGATTAAAGTTAGTGAAATTTTTTTTTGATTTGTTTAAAGTAATTTTTGTTTTAGTAGTAATAGAGCTTAATATGTTTGTTGATTTAGATGTTGCATGTGTTAAATGACGATAAGGATATGTTAAATGATAATTCTTGATGACGATAAGGATATGTTAAATGATAATTCTTGATGACGATAAGGATATGTTAAATGATAATTCTTGATGACGATAAGGATATGTTAAATGATAATTCTTGATGACGACAAGGATATGTTTATGGATTTTGAATGATGATATTTTTTTTTGAGGTGTTTGAGAGTGCAGCATATGCTTAGAGATGTTGCAAGTATGTAGAGATGAATATGTATTCAGAGAAGAGGTGCGTATTCAGTTATGAGGTACATGATGGAGATTACAGAGAGTGTTTAGTAAAGTGTTGAGTATACAGTCATATAGTTAGAGTGTGATAGAGTATTAAGCATTAAAGGAATGCTTGAGTTTTTGGTTTAGTAGTTTGAGACTAGGCCTGATGTGCTTATTTTTATTGAGAGCGTACATGAGCTAAGAGAGTTCATGAAGAGTTTTTTTTGTGAGTTGCTGGTGGATGTCTCCCAGTAGGCTCAACGTATGATTTATTAGTGGTTTTGGAGTTCTTTGGTGATGAATCACTGATGTTGTAGGATTTTTGAGAGATATAGTTGAGTCTGTAGCATAGTAGTCGTACAGATAATGTTGTGAGGTGCTCACTCAAAGATCAAAGGTATCTTGTTGATGAATAAGTATTGTTAATACTTTGTCTGTTTCTCGAGTATTAGAGATTTGTTTCGTGAATGGACTTCGTAAATAACAGCTTTTGGTACTTGTTAAATTCATCGATTAGTTTAAATGTAATTAGCACTTGGAAAGTTATGTACATAAATCCTTAAGACAGATATAGTAAATTAGAGAAGAGTATTCGTTGTACAGATTTTTGTTTAATAGTAATTTTGTTATACATTCGATTTTGTTTATTACAGTTCTAATTTATAGAAAAATATTTTTCGCTTCAGGTAAAATTTTTTTATTTTGATATGGTTGTTGCGTTTGTAACTATAGATGACATGCATCTACTGAGTGTTAGATTCCCTAAATATTCGTAAATGATTGACGTAAATACTGATTATGACTTCCGAATTTGTCCCTTTATAGGCGTGTAGTACGCGCAGTTACTAATCACTCAATCCCATGCATTAATATTCCCCCATATCAATTAGTGAATGATTCTGTTTTTTTGTTAAACTCATCGTTAGTTATAGTTAAAGTTTGTGCTGTTTTGTTGTGAGTTGTAAGAGGTTTATACAGTTAATAAGAGTAATTTTGAAGTTTCAGTCGAAAATTTTTTAGAAAAATTCTTCCCATACCTCAATTTTTCTCTTGGGAAGAGGCTGTGTAACGTATTTTTTCTTGTTACACCAAGCCTAATAAATTAATAATAAAACAGATAAATTTTAAAGCATTTAATTCGTAAATATTCAGCCAATAAAATTAAAGTATAATGTTCATAATAACACATAGATTCTAGAAGATATATATTCTGAGGCTTGTTACCAAGCGTTGTCCAGTTAATTATCAGCACTTTTGTTCCCAACGTCGAAGAGTGAAGTCGCTTTTGTAGACTAGAGATAAAAGTCAAGATGTCCCGACTAAAACACGAGGCGTCTAATAGAGTCAAGAAGAAGAACTTGAGTTGAGAACATGGAACGATAATATACATCATTTAAGACATGCAATATCTAATGGACATATCTACAACAACAATTTTCAATGTTAAATTATAATAAATTTTCGTCGCAATAATTTAAAGCAGGCAGTTATGGTTTCGTTCTATCTATTTAATACGCCGTATAGAAATGGTTTATTATACAAAGAATCTTGGTACTTCAAACTTACAGATGATTAATACGCTGGAAAAATACAACAGCTGACGTCATGATTTTGCACCTGCAATTTATTTGGATACACGTGAGTGTTTGAAACTTTCCGTAACTTTGAAAGTATGGTAAATTATTATGAGATTTCCTACGTTGAATATTAGAGTAACACAAATAAAAAGTAGTTTTTTAAAGTCAATAACACACCGAATGAATATCTAGTTTGTCAGTTGCTTGTACACGCACCCAATGTGTTTTAAGATATTTGAAATGACAACTTATGTCAGATAAAAAAAAATAGTATAGATTCTGTTTCCTAATCTAGACGCCAGATGCAGTCTTGATTTAATTTTCACATTTTGCTTAAAAACATTCAGGTCATGTAAAAGCTTTTTATTGGTGCTGAAGTTCGCGTATTTTCTTGGTAGATTATAGTTAAATTTGAGTAGTTGCATTTTATGATCGCTATTTTTCTGATGATCAATCTTTGTTGTAAATGGTCAAGGAAGCGCTTCAATGATTATAGTAAAAATAAATTCATGTGCTATGAACTAATAAATTATTACATGTTTGCTTAAACTAAATTTTATAGAAACGATCAATTTATACATATTTATTTTAAAGGTTAAACTTCACTAAAATTCTTTTTATAAAAATTTTTATGACAAGATAGTAAATATATATTGCAGTCACATGTATATAATCAGATTTCTACATATAAATAGAATTCATTTTGTTTCCTTTGGAAGAAGTTTTATTATACAACATTTAAATTAGGAAAGAGAAAACTAGAGCAAATCCTCCTTAAGTAAAAAGACAGAGTAATGAAAATGAATCCCTTTAGTATTTCACAGATGTTTAAATTCATTTATTCTATTTTTGGCATATGCTTTTGAAGACACAAATAGTGTCCATGTGGTGTTTTTGTTTGTTCACAGGTAAAGCTGAGACAACTGTTTGACATCTGGTGGTTGAGGTTTTGGTAAGTGTGTGATAAAGAGTGAAATTCAAATTTTATGGCTATGATAGTGGTGTTAAGATAAGGTTTCCGCATTCCCTTATACAAACACAGTTAAATTTTGTTGGCACTTGTATTAAAAATACGGTGGCGCCTATTAAAAATATTTTTGGTCGATTATCCACCCATGACCCATGCTCATGATCTACCCAGAGCTAACACTCTACTAGCCGTTTAACCCTAAGAGTTTTCTTTGTCTAAAGCCGTTTTCCATCTGACATTACCCTGGGCTTGGAGTATAAAGAAGAAAATCTCGACCTAGTGACATCAGATTAAAAATAGAGAGTTTTAGTATATAGCTGATAGTCACGAGGATAAAGGGTAATAAACTTACAAAAGTTTTAATTACCCCCTTTATTTATTTTAAAACTATTATTATTACAAAGTATTAAAACCCGCAAAGGGATAGTTACTCCACACCAGTAGAAATCGTTCAGTTCGCAACAAAACATTTCATTCGTCAAGTGCTCTGCTTAAAGCAAAATCGATTTCATTCTCTAGACGTGAATCAGTATCATATAAAGTATTAAACGCTACAAATGTTGCCGTCATACACAACAAAATTTATTTAGATATCACTCTTATCACGCAAAGGCTGGTTTTTATTCAATGTAATAACAATGACTACGTGACTATCTACTTATAACGATTTATACTAAATTAAAACAGCTTTTCAGTAAAGTAACTAACTATTTTATTTGAATTTTTCCTTGACACTGCATGAATGATACTGGTAAAATATCCATCTATTTAAGTAGTTTAAAGCGTATTTTATAAACATGAGCACTCTTAATAAAAGTTTAGGCTTTTATGATTAATCACTGCTAATTTTGAATTCGCCCTCGTACCATAATGGCGTTTTATTCTCAGCATCTTTCTCCGAAATTAAAATACAAAATTTTGAAAATAAAGAAAAATGTTATCTTAATTTTCACTAACGCATGGATCAATATAATGCGTCGAGGATTTTTCTATGATACTCTACTCTAATATCTTCTATTTTTTAATCGACTTGCTGTTTAATTTTTCCGAATAATTTTCTCCTCAACATCAACAAGGGAATTTGCTCCATAACTTCAATTAAAACCCAGCTTTACCAGATCATTCTGCTCCTTAGCCTCATCAAAACAATTAATTGGATTCAACTTTAGTTATCCCACCCCCATTTTAATATCATTAATAGAACAAAATTAACCTCTTTATTAATGACCAATTTATGATCGTACCCAACATGGCAATAATCCCCAATAATAATAGTCTCGCTCTCTGCATAAGCCTTACCTTTACCTTATCTATGAGATTCATCAACATTGTACATTGAAACTTGACCCCTGATGCAATTAATATTCATGTTGCTTTACGACACTCCATATTTTTAAACGTAAAATTATCAGAGTGCTAATTTTTGCATAATCTTTACTATTTGGCGCAATTAAATTATTTTTCTTTAAGCTATCATATTTACTATTACCAAATTTTTATGTTGCATAATAAAATATTCTGTAATCAAGCTAGTTTCGGCCCCAGTAACAACTTAGCGTTTTATCCTCTTTATTTTCGAAAAGAAAAAGTGTTGAGTTGTCAGTACACTTCCATAGTAATCTTCTGTCTCATTTTCGGTACCAAACTTAATAAATTCTTGCTGATGTTCTTGTTTGTTTATGTTTAGTACGCTGCATGGCTTGTCTTCTACTCGATCTCGTCGAAGATCCTGGCCGCTTAAGTAAGTCCGTGTAAGTGTGCTGACTGGTGTTGGATCTCGTGTTTTCCATTGTACATTCCTGTTTCGAGTGTTTCCTTTATCCTATGTCCCCGTTATGAGTGCAGTAGTTGCTGTAGTTATATCCCTGTGTCCGGTTTAGAACAATTTCAAAGTTCGCACAATTAAATTTATGCCTCGACTAGCTCAGTTATACCCTGCACAAAGTGAACGACAATATGTTAACAAAGAATGTTTACCCCTTCCTTCATTGAGTTTCATACCTGAATAAGATAAACAAAATTTATGAAAATCTTCGTATTGTCATTTGCTATTTAAAACCTTTGAATCAAAGTAAAAGTAAATATTTAATTTGCTTTTTACAAAATTATAACCGCTTTTTAATCAATTAAAGCCAGCAAAAAGGTTGTGTATTATATTGAATGTTTCGTTGAACGTTCAATGAACCTTTTCCTTTTAACGTATTTTCTACGTGTTAAAAATATCTTTTTGATGATCCTTACACAAAATATTTAAGTACATGTAAATTTCAAATATTCAAAAATAAGATTTATTTAGTTGAAACACAAATGGTAACTTGGTATTTTTCCGATTGATTTCCTGGCTGAATTCGTGGATTCCTACTTGTAATCCAGAAGCTCTGCGTCCACCCCAATACCTCAAACTGCCTATACACTGCGTATTGCTAATCAATGGCTTGGTGTTGTTTTAAGCTTTAGTTGTACTCTTAACGTCTTGATTTAGATTTTCCCCATTTATTGTATTCAGTACTTAGAGTATTGTAGTTTTACGATCGTACTTAGTTAGACTTCTTGTTGAATTGCTTAGTTAGATTTGTTATTGAATTATTTATTGCCCTAATGAATAAATGGTAAGGATTTGTTTAAAACGAATTTAAATTTGGATTTATGTTTTATGCCAATGGCAAATTTCTTATACACTCGTATGTTTGAACGCGCCTTTGACTGAATTTTGCACTTGAAATTTTAATACTGTGACTCTCACTTATAAATTTTTGTTTATCACATTTAATCTTTCCGTAATACTGTTATTTCGATTAGTACAGTTCGTATTTCGGTTAAGGAATCAATGAATGTTATCAATTTAGCTGAATTATACATAGACTAGCCCTTCCACGTGCTGTCATTGGTTGACCGCTTGCTATCTTGTACTTCGACCATGTTCGAGACGTTGTCTTGCGCTATCATGCAACTGGTTGGGTTTTACTTGGAGTTACTTACTATATGTGTTCTTCAGACGTTTCAAAAATCACGTAGACAAAAGCTTTATATTATGGATTTCGTTCGCTAATGGCACTTTGTACCTTTTAACATCACGTAATTGTAATTTTAATTCCGCATTTCGTTTACCTAATATGCTGGGTTTTATTAGAAAGTGTTGCAATCCCTACATTTAAAATACCACGTAGGCTAAATTTTATAATAGGATTCTTTAACAGAGACGCAAATTAGATGCGTTTATTGACTTCTTGCGTTACGAAATCTGCTTGTTTTGAGAGGCCTGTTTATTATAAGCATGCATTGATTATTTTCTTGCGCTAATGCGTAGAGTTTGAAAAAGATTTATTTCTCGTTTGTTTTACCTTGGAAACGCTTAATTTGCATTTGCTTAAAGTTTATGAATGTATTAATGTTTCTAAAATGAATTGGGTGGCTGTCCAGATTTATCTAGTTTACTAAATGTGCTTAAATTAATAAAGGATGAGCTTCCTTTCATTGACTGTAGTTAGTTGTTGATTTTATACAGGGTGTCTGGTATTTTCTCTTTGCATAATGAACGAATTGTGTACCTTTTATGGTATAAATGTTTAGTTTCTTGATTTTTGTGTTGTTTACGTGAAGTATACTTCCCTTGTGACCGTAATTACCCTTAAATAACCCTATTGTCCTAGCAATATATATATATATATATATATATATATATATATATATATATATATATATATATATATATATATATAATATATTATAAAGAATAAGTAAATTTAATGAGTCTTAAAATAATATCAAAGAATGAAATTTAATGGCGAGTGACTCAGTATTAGCCACAAGGGCATCCTGCCGATGCGTTTCGCCCTTATTGAGGCTCATCAGGACAGGAGTAGCAAAGATGTAATATTTAACACAAACACTTTATGGGAAGTACAGCATCACCCAGCCCACAATTTGTGCCTTCGTGCTGTTTCACCTTGTTTTAGCCCTTGTGGATAATATTGAGTCACTCGCCATTAAATTTCATTCTTTGGTATTATTTTAGGACTCGTTAAATTTACTTATTCTTTATAATTATAATCTTTGGCTATGAGAAAAGGCAGTTGAGCCGGATCCCCTCCGTGTCGACTGTTGATAAAACCTGCAAAGTCAGGTGAAACAGCACGAAGGCACAAATTTTGGGCTAGGTGATGCTGTACTTCCCATAATGTGTTTGTGTAAAATATTATATCTTTGCTACTCTTGTACTGATGAGCCCCAATAAGGGCGAAATGCGTCGACAGGATGCCCTTGTGGCTAATATTGAGTCACTCGCCATTAAATTTCATTCTTTGACATTATTTTAGAACTCGTTAAATTTACTTATTCTTTATAATTATAATTTTTGGGCTAGGTGATGCTGTACTTCCCATAATGTGTTTGTGTTAAATATTACATCTTTGCTACTCTTGTCCTGATGAGCCCCAATAAGGGCAAAACGCGTCGACAGGATGCCCTTGTGGCTAATATTGAGTCACTCGCCATTAAATTTCATTCTTTGACATTATTTTAGAACTCGTTAAATTTACTTATTCTTTATAATTATAATTTTTGGCTATGGAAAAAGGCAGTTCAGCCGGATCTCCTCCGTGTCGACTGTTGATAAAACTTGCAAAGTCAAGTGAAACAGCACGTAGGCACAAATTGTGGGCTAGGTGATGCCGTACTTCCCATAATGTGTTTGTGTTAAATATTACATCTTTGCCACTCCTGTCCTGATGAGCCCCAATAAGGGCAAAACGCGTCGACAGGATGCCCTTGTGGCTAATATTGAGTCACTCGCCATTAAATTTCATTCTTTGATATATATATATATATATATATATATATATATATATATGTATATATAAGCAATTTATTTGCAGTTTGCAATCAGAAATTTGTGTGCAACAAAAGTAAAAATAAGATGTATCTATAATTAAGCTTTTAGGAAAATAATAAAACCTTCTTTACCTATACAAAACAAGACAATAGTAGTATAGCCATTAACAAAACAACAACTTTATTACTTCACAAGGGAAAGAAGTATCCGCTGACCGGTTTCGACTTTCTTGAGCCTCGTCAGATCGGAGTAGTTTTCAACAACTCTATTAAGCAATCGAAGCTATTATACTACTATAAATTCGAAGAAACCCTTGCACTACGGTAAGAGTAAATAATATCGCCATCAGGTTGTAAAACACCAACACTAGTAAACGTGTCAGTACAAAAGTTTATTCGAAACTAAATCGTAGTTTTATAGATGGCCATACAAGAATGTTCCGCCGTTGAGATTTGGGGAATGATATAGCAATATTTATTTTCAAAAAATATAAAGCCTATCGTAGGGTCGCTCGTTTGTTGCGCTAAAGGCAATTCATAATAGAAACAAGTCATTTGCCGTCCACAATCAGAAATTTGTGTACAACAAAAGTAAAAATAAGACGTATCTCTAAATAAACTCTTATATAAAATAATAAAAGTTTATTACCTATACAAATCGAGCAAGATCTAACTGAAATGGAGAGGAAAGTCCTAAATCTGTATAAACTATATTGATTAAATGATCTTTAAACAACTTTCCCTTATCAGTTTATCAAAAATTAAACTTCCGAAATTTTTTGTTGAACAAACTGTTATTTTTCTTGTATTTTTCTTGCCAATTTTGAGACCGTCAAGTTTTCACTCAGGTCAAGGCACTGAGTGTCGGTGTTTAGATCCAGCCCAAATATACATCATTAAATGAACAGCGCTTGTTGAAAATTCTTTTCTGTTGTTATTGAACCAATGGGCGCGAACAATTCATATATATTTATATCTTTCCAAACCGGTAGAGTCCTATATTGGTTTGGGGTGATTTTTGGGCAAATGTAAGAAATTCTAGGCACATTTAGTTAAAAAACATTATTATGATCCCATTGGAAACACCGCCATTATAATTGTCCAGAATTGCACTTACAATATTCCATGAAACATGTAAAGCAATTTTCAGGTATTATTCATTACGCGTATAATGGTTAAAACTTTCCTCAAAGATAACTGATTATTAAATTCAATCTGGGAGATCGTCACATAAAGTAAAGGCAGGATATGTTTATTTGAAATAGAAGTAAACTAAACAGTTCTAAACTTGCATCTGTAGATATGAAAATATATTATATACATCTGTGCAGTAGCATAAAAACATATGCAAACTTTTAAAAGGAACATTTTACCCTGCTCAAAAGCAAATTTAATATCGTGGGTGCAGCTTCCGGAAACAGACAAACTATTCAGTGCAAGCGGCACAAGTTACATCTTATCTGTAGTATTGCAGTAGATACGAATGCTCGCTTCTACAAAATATAATATACCGTGATGAAATATCTCAGTTTTGCAAAAAAGACTATCATCGACCTAATAAGCAGCGATATTTTAAAGTTCCTTTACTTCCGTGTCAGTTATTTTAGAAGTAAGTTTAGCAAACAATATGTGCTCGAAAAAAATAAGAGCAAAGACTAGAAGTTTTAGCATAGAATTGGGAATATATAGTATAGTATATATGCAAATAAATATAAAAGCGAGAAATTATTCGATTACGAAGGTCGCTTTCTAAAATTCCCATACCCGTATTTTTATCGTATTTTTATTTTCTATCTAAAGATTTTTCTTTCTAGTGAGTACGAATATGCGAGGGTGCTTCCGACACGCATATATCATGAACTGCAACTTCATGACTATTTGAACATCCAATTAGACAATCGAAGTAGGGTGTCGAGACCAATTTCAACGTATCAACGTTGCAATCATCGATCATGGATAGTATAACCAAAATTTCTGATTATAATAAGTGCAAGGTACAACTGAAATATAAATACACAATTTCTAAGTATAGAAATGTAAAATAGCAGAATAAGACAAGAAGAAAATAAGACAGTAGACAATAGAATATTTGCATTGTAATGAATGGAATTAACCGTGTAAGACACCAAGTGTCCTCGTGTTATTTATTGTCAATAAATGAACAAGGGCGCCCATACAATATTTTATAGGGGGATGGGCAAGCCAAGATACAGAGGAGGACAATAGGTTGAAAGGATTTGTTTTTTGGGAACTGTTCTATTATCATATGGGAGAGATGCGGATGTGGATACGATTTCAGTTTTCTCATCTAATATGTTCATAAGTTTTACAAAAAATTTAATATTATCATTACACATATTATAATATATCTATACTGTCATTGGCTTTATACGAAACTGAAATATGAAGTCAAAAATTTTATAAAATAATGTAGAGTAAGCGGGAAAGTAAATACAAGGTAATATAAGGTAAAACATTAAGTATTCTAAAAAAGACTTAGAAACATCTAAACGTCTAGGTAATGTATTGAAAACAGTTGACAATCGCACAGTTCAAATAAAATATAATTTTTTATTTAAAAAAAAACGTTAATTATACAGAGAAAGAAACAATAATTGCATTACTAATGCATGGTAATTCAAAAATTATACAATTTTGAATGTTTATAATAATAAAAGAATTTAGTATAATTGATTCATTCTTCAATTTTTAATAAAAAGTCTACATATCAGTAAGCAGTAACTAAAGTACATATTCATATTCTATCATATCTTAAGTCCTAATCCAAATCACACTTCACATTTCGTGTGCTCAGCGGTTACTTGCCGTTTTCTCTACTTGTCCGATGTACCGCTGCAGTGCGTCTTGCAGCTGTGTCATTTGATCCGTCAACATTTGCAACTTTCTGCTAACTCGATCTTCTGATACGGCATAAGTGTATGTTTCGTCGTTGACGTCCAACATTTTATTCGCTAACGATGCTTGCTTGTCTAGTGTGTCGGAAACGAATGCAGTTAGAATGCGTTGCACATGTAGCGGTAGTGCGTTTTTCCACTGCATTACGATGATTTCGACGGTGGCATCTGTACCGGCCAGATGTCACATCGTTGCCAATACCTATCGCACCGTGCCCATAGCTGGTGTTCCAAACCTATAGAGATTGTGCCCATAGCCGTCGTGTACTTTCTTTTTTCTTGCTGTGTCTAAAGGCAGTTATTACTACTGCCGTGCTCATAGCTGGCATTCAGCATCGCCTGGCGTCGTGCCCATTGCCGACGCCCCATAACCCCGGTATAAGGTTCGCCGTGCCCACTGTCGACGTCCTTATACCGTCCTCAACCTATCTTATTTTTCTCCTGTCACAGAACACGCCGGTAGCCTTAGACTCACGCAACGGAGTAGGTAGGTCTAGCAACGGCTAGACCACTGTAGTATCTTACCAGGTACCAGTTAGAGGCTGCTGTTCACTGCCACGCGGGTGATTTAGAACAGGGTCACAACATTATCACTGATGTGACCACTTCGAATTTAATCAGCTCGTTGCACAGAAATATTAAATTTCGTTTTCAAGTTGAACATAACCGCTTTTCAATTTACATATTTAAAACATCGGTATCGATTAATTTAAAATTCGGTTTTGAAAAGACCATTTAAAAATTATTTTAAAACAATTTAAAAGTTTGCTTTAAAGGATTATTTAAAATTTTGCTTTGAAGGACCATTTAAAAATTTCACTTTGAAGGACCATTTAGAGATTTTTGCTTTGTAGTACCATTTAAAACTTTTCGCTTTAAAGGACAATTTAAAAATACGGTAATCGCGATTAGTTGTAATTGGTTTAAAAAAATGTGTGTGCGTGAAATCCATAGACCCACTCTTCACCATATCTTTAGAAACAACAATAAATAAATTTCAAATGACAAATTACGTTTGTTGCTCAGAATAGGAAAAGACCTATTTGTAAGTAAATAATAAACAAGGAATACATGCTCGCTACAAAAAATAATAAAAGAGCGCAAATGCTCCCTTAGTAACAAACACGTCTTTTATCGAGTACGTCTAAATTCATACTGCTTCTCTAACCTGCTGATTAGATTGGCGAGCAGTTACAAAAACCCGTTAAAAACAGGGGACGCGCGTCAACCAGGGTTGCCGTTGGTATATAATGTTAATAATAAAACGTTATGGTGGCACATCACTACCATGACAAATTCTACAAACAGAGAACAAGATGTAATATTCACCCAAGAATTGAAACCTTACATGCCACTTTTTCCAATGCTCCACCCGAAGGTACTACATTGGTCAGGAAGCGAGTTTTTTTTATCTGGAAAATTTGGAATTTTGTCAAACCCTTGCTGTTCCAAGCAAGGTAGGGATCTTTAACGTGCGTGACAACACACACACGGGACCTCCACTTTACATCTCATCCGAACGAAGGTGTATTTTTGTGAAAAATGGTCGCCTAACATTTTTCAAGCGGACCGTATCGAGATTCGAACCTGGGACCTTGGGCGTAGTAGTCACACACATACCAACTACGCCACGGAGCCGTCACACACAAGAATTGGAACCACTAATCTGGTGGCGATGTTGTGGTCAGTGTCAATACCTGCTTCTGGATAGTTTTTGCAGTCTTTTACTTGATTCCTAAACCGTTGTCTAACAAGAATGTAATCTGTTTGACATCTTACTATGTTTTATGGCATCTTCCAGGTATAACGTTTTCTAGCATGATGTTGAAGTAATATGTTTGTGATGAATACATTATTTTTTCTAGCAAAATTCTACCACCCCATTTCCCGTGTCCTTTCTCGTGCCTACTACTGTTATTTCCCTACCCTCAGCTACGACTTCATTAAACTCTCCTTGCACCTTATATATACTCGGTGCCTTACCATTCTTTAGGCCTTTTAATGCTAACTCAAACTCATCTCTAAGTATAGGATATCCAAAGTCATCGTTTTCAATGTCCGATTCCTGTTCTAGCGCTGTATCTTCCTTTCTTGCACATAAATTTTGTATATATTTTTGTTCATCTAACCACTTTCTCTACATTTCCTATAATCATATCTCCTTCTCTACCCCTTATATTTTTGTTATACGACTTTATATTCCTAAAATTCATTCTAATTAGCTTGTATGCTTCGTCCGTCTTTCCTATTTACATCTTGGTTTGTACCTCTTTGCATTTATTATCAATCCATTGCTCTTTAGCTTTCCTGCATTTGCGAATAATAATCCCTTCTTATGGCTTTGTATCTCTGTTTCCCAGCTTCGTCCGATCGGTTTTTATATACTCGTCTTTCCTCTACTAAATTCGGGATATTCTTTGTTATTCATTGTTCCTTGTTTTCTTTTTGTGTATACCCCAAAATGTTTCTGTCCGCCATGTCTCAGCTGGATTTAATGTTACTCCATTCTGTTTCTACTTCCTTAGTATCAGAAATTTTCCCGATATCTTTCAGCATTTCATTTGACTTTTTTCAAATCCTTTGTGGATATCTATATCTTTTGTTTCTCAAACTCAAAGGGCCCTTTTCTGTTCTTTTTTCTCAAATCTTTAAATTTAAGAGCGGCGTTCATAATTTCAATAATATGGTCAGTGTCTACATCTGCTTCTGTGTAGCCTCTACGGTCTTTCACTTGATTCCCAAATCGTTGTCAAACAAGAATGTAATCTATTTGATATCTTCCTATATCTCCTGGCATCTTCCAGGTGTATCGCCTTTTAGCATGATGTTGAAATAATGTGTTTGTGATGAATAAATTGTTTTTGTCGCAAAACTCTACCAGCCTATTTCCACCGCCGTTTCTCGGATCTAAACCAAATAAACCTACTACCGTTGCTTCCCCACCCTCGCCTACCATTGCGTTAAAATCTTCCGTAATTATTAAATTTTCATGTCCTTTTACGTATCTTAGCAGATCTTAGATATCTTTGTAGATTGCTTCTACCTCTTTCTCACAGTAGCTAGAGATGGGCATGTGTACTTGTATTATTACTGTATTCACCGGTTTTGATTCTAATCTAACCATCAGTACCTTTTCGTTCTTTGTAGGTAGTTTTCTACACAGTGTCCTATCTTTTTTTGCATAACTATACCACACCGGAATTTTCTTCTTCTGATCCTGTGTAAATTACCCTAAAGCCTCCACTTCCAAATTCCCCTCTTCTGGTCACTGAACGTCGCTGATGCCTATGTCTAATGCTAACCTATCCATTTTTAAGTTCTCTAACTTATCTACTTGTTTTATTACTTCTGACGTTCCACGCTCCGACTCACGGAATGTTCCCGATTCAATTTCCACACTTTCCGATTACATCCTCCGAAGAAGTACACTCACGGATGTTACGGTTTATTTTAACCATATCGTTGCTTCTAGGTCGCTATGTACTATTAACCAGCTTTACTTTCTCGTTCCAATGATATCTTTAGCCTCTACTACTCAAATCTATTGTCGTTTTTCTACTCAATGCATTTAGTTTAGTCGATATTGTAAACACAACCGCGAGTATTTTTGAACCTTGTTAGACAGGGTTTCTTGCCATTCCCTAATAACATCAGCCCTTTTGGCTTTCAAAGGTCATAGTATCGTAATCATTGGCGTCCCCCATAATTTCTTCCTCGCGAAGCTAAGAGGTCAGGTCGTACATTAGTAGGAGCCCCCGACCCTTTTTTTCGAGATGTAATTAATCATAGCTAATGAGTCTTGATGTAAATTACGTACCATAGAGCTTTCCCAAGCTCGGTCGTTGAATTGATTTGTATTACGATACCCCTGGCAGAACGTCACAGTCCGCTAAACTCCTTTACAGCTGAAAATCTTAGTGATTTCCTGGTGTTGTGTTGGTAAGGACTCCTGCTAGTTAAATGTCATTGGATTGATGTTTTATTTTTATAGAGTTAGACCTCGTGTACACGGTCCATTAGCTAATTTAGGCCTGAATTTCAATAACTATTCACAATCAGGAATGTACGTAAAGTTAAGCAGAGGAGAGGGTCGTAAGTCAGCCATGGTAGAGACCGACACGTGTTGACTAGTGTTTTAGAGTCGATATGGTACTCTCTCTTTTTGGAATTTCCCAGTTATGATATTAGCATTTCCGTTGTGTGATGTGGATTGTAAGGCACCGTTGAAACTGTTAGAAGTGGAAATCTCCTATTACCTCCTGTGAAGCAATTTTTGAAAGCGTTGGAATATTTTCTCATTGGAGCTTCCCCACATGAAAATATTCCTATGGGAATTTTAAATGGTATTTTTGAAGTAATACGAATGACTTTTCTTATAGGAATACAAAATACCATTGCGAACGTTTGGCAACAAAGCTGTTGTCAAGAAATTGCAAGAATATAACCTATCATTTTCTGATTTTATACAGTGACAACCACTGCTTTCGCGTTTGTTTGTTTGTTGTCGATTGTAACAAAATGGAATCAACCAAAATTAAAAGCAGTCACTTATCAGATATGCAAAAAAAGCGTTTGATCGAAATAATGGAAGGCGAATCCTTGTTAAGAACAGGTAAATTCGGAGCTCAATTTACTTTTAAGGATGCCCAGAATAAGTGGGCCGACATATCTTTAAAGCTAAATGCTATTCCGGACGCCCGGAAAACATGGAAGGAATGGCGAAGGGTAACAAATTTCTTATTTAGTTTGTGTATAAAAGTATTGAATGTATATATTTTAGGCTTGGCAAGATATAAAAACAAGTAAAAAATGTAATGAGGTGCATAAATATTCACAAGGCACTGGTGGAGGACCCTCAGCGCCAAGTTTCACTGAAAATGACGAGCAAATTTTAAAAATAATGGACAATACAATTGCAGGTGATCCATCAGTGTTAGAATCAATCGTTGTTGTAAGTATGCTTAAACATGTTTATTTTAATCTTTATGAAACATACCCCACAGATTGAACATGATCATGATTATGTCTATGCAGATAATGATGTGATCTCACAAGAATGTCATTCTTTACCAAGTCATCCAAAATTAGATCTTGATAAACCTGGATGTTCAACAGATATGGACAAGTCTGTAAAAGAACCAGTGAGACCACGCAGAATTAAAAACTTTGCTACTCGGCGGCTCACAGAATCTATTAAAGCTAGTGCTAGATTTACACGGTTAACAAAAGAAAAACTAGAATTAAAAGCTTCTTATTATACTCAAAAATTGGAATTGCTGCATGAACAAACACAGGCACTAAAAGACATTGCAGCTGCTTTACAAAATAAACAAAACTTGTAAATATAGTGTTGCGAGCTACTATTAGGCAACCCATCAAACACACAGGCGCTGTAGGCTCTGCATAGTCTTCAGGATTCGAGAATTCTTCTAGCAGTCAAACACTGTTTATTCTCAATGGACCGGGAAGCTTCTCGTAATTACTAGAGGATAAGTCATATCTTTAACTCAGAGTATATATAAGGCCGCTAATAAATGCAAGAGTCAGTCTATACTTGAATGTCTAATATAAATTATATCGTGCACAGTAAACGTAGTTGAGCTTTTGGAAGTTTAAGAATATACATAAATGTTAAATGCTGTGTCTAATGTACATGCAGCTTGTAGTATACATAAATAGACAAAGTGTATAATAAATAAATAGTTGTGTTAGTGTTGTTAATGGACCGATCCTAAATAAGTTAGTTTAAGAAGATATTAGTGCTTGTAAATTCATTAGTGTTCGCGCCGCTCTCAGTTTTAAACGAATACTCGCGAAGCGACCCGATAATATCGTGCCTCTAGGGACTGTTGTACGGGACGTGCTCGAGGATACAACAAACTTAGTTGCACTCTCTCAAATCCTCTTATTATTGTCCTCATTCTTACCCTATCCAACCCCTTATGTGATACGGTTAGTGTTATACACAGACAATGCCGATCTACCAGTTCCAGTAATGCATCCAACGCTCTAGCTAAAACAACAAGTGCTACAGATTTGGTGAGTGACTTTTACCGTAAACATAAATTGCATTTATTTTTCTCTACCTCTAATCCTTAAAAGATTACAGTCCACTAATTCTTATACAAATTTTGGTCCTTCGAGCCGGATAATAATTTGCCACCCTCGTGATTTTACCACGTAAATCTATGCACGGTCAAGAAAGTTACGAAACACTTATCATTCTCTTTCACTCACACTTCAATAGTTTAAATGGAACGATTGGCACGTCTGTGATAATATTTGATAAAGTTTCAAAACCACTAATTTCTATTCAACAATTGTCGAATATTGCTATCAGTTCAAAACGGAACATATGCCGATTGGTTTATCGCTTTGTTCACCTTTAATTTATATTATAATTTAATCATCTCAAGTTTATTACAATAAAATAAACAAAACCTCACTTTCGGTTGGTTTGTAAACAAAAGATTTTATTATGGCCGAAACTGTTTTATTGTTAGAAAGCAAATTACAAAATTTGTACTCGCAACTTACTTCCATAGCGGACTACGCAAAAACGGCTACTTTAGCTCGTTTACCCGCTTTTCAAGCAAAATTACAACAAATGGAAGCCATAGAAACTAAATTTGATGAGCTTCAAAATCAAGTTTTAGAATTTAACTTTAAGGTCAAAGAACCTAAAGAGAAGGTAAAAGATTTTCAATCTTCGTTTAACGATATGATTGATTTGATTCGCGCTCGCTATATTGAAGTAAAGGGAAAATTAACACAGGAGCAAGCTACTGAGGCTACAGCCGGCCTGGTAACTGCGTCTATGGGTTTAAATTATTTAAAACCTCTTGATAATACTCCATTTTCAGGACTCATAGAAGACTAGGTACCATTTATTTCTCTTTTTCGAACGTTAGTTCATGAAAACGTACCTGTCCCTCACAAGTATTTGTATCTTCGCAATTTTGTTAAGGGCGAAGCCTTAGCTCTTATAGCTGATCTTTCTCTCGATCCTGAGTTATACAGCCAGGCATATGAAAAGCTGGAAACTCGTTATGACTCACCTCGCAGGATTACCAGCTACTACTTAAATAAGATTTTGCAATATAAACATACCGGTTCTCTTACTTAATTTATAAACCTCCATTTCAGTGCAGTGAGTACACTGAAAACTATTTCCAAAGTTGACTTAGTCGATTTTTTGTTATTCAATATCAGTTATCGCAATTTGGACTTCAAAAGCCAAAATGCGTTCGACATGCATGTTGGATCCGAAATACCTACGTGCTCTAAATTATTTGAGTTTTTAACACTGCAAAGCCAAACTTTAGAACTTCATGCAGACTTAAAAACCGAAAAAACTGAAACTTCAGTTACTCGTTTTAGGTCCAACCCGCACAAATCTTTTTTAATAAAAAATTCTAACGCTACAGTGCTAGATCACACAAATAATTCTTGTCCCCATTGTAATGGGAACCACAAAATATACGGCTGCACTTCTTTTAAAAATTTAAATGTAGACGAACGTTATTTGACTATCAAGAAATTATTTCGTTGTGTAAAGTGCTTGGGAAATCATACCAGAGGATGTAAATCTCGAGGTAAATGTAACACTTGTGCCTCTAGTTGGCATCATTCTTTACTACACAAACCGCATAATAGAAACATGATCGCTCAATCACCCCAAACTACAGTAGTTAATACCCCTGAATTTGCAAACTCTCAAGAAGTCGTATCTACATGTAATGTTTCTCATACTCTCGGTAATCAGGTGATACTATTAGGTACATTACAAGTTAAAATATTAGATGCGCATGGTAACCTACAGCCCGCACGTTGTGTCTTAGACACAGGGTCTCAAATAAATGCTATATCCGTTTTATGTGCCGAAAGACTAGGTCTTCAACGTAGTCGTGATCCTAAACAAATTTCAGGTTTTTCCAATGTTCCTATCAACTCTAAAGGTATAGTTCATTGCATAATTTATTCTAAAGATTCTCAGGCACAACTTCGTTTTCAAGCTTCCATATTTCCAAGAATCACTGGAAATGTTCCAGGTTGTTCCGTACCTCAATCATACGAGAAATTTCGTAATTTAGCCCTTGCTGATGACGATTTGCTTCGATCTGCACCGGTAGATATTTTATTAGGCGCTGATGTATGTTCACAAATTTTATTTTGTCACAACTCTCAAATTATTCCGGGAAAACCGCTTGCAGTATCCACTAATTTCGATTACGTGCTCATGGGTCAAGTTCCAACGATAGAAGATGTTTCCTCATGTGCTTCTTTATTTACCACTTCTTTAAATTTAGATCATGAATTACGCAAATTTTGGGAAATTGAAGAATTTCCAGAATCTTCAAATTCTAGTCCTGAAGATATTTATTGCGAACAACATTTTCTAGACACAGTAAAGCGCGACGAAATGGGTCGCTATATAATTTCACTACCATTTATTCAAAATGCTACCTCTCTCGGTAGCAATCGCCGTGTTGCTTTTAAAGGTTATCTCAATTTAGAATCTCGTTTGAATCGTAATCCTGATGAGAAAATCGTATATAATAGCTTCCTTCAGGAATATTTGTCTTTAAGACATATGAATATTGCTAAAACTTCCTCATCATATGTATTACCTCATCACGCTGTTCACAAACTTACGAGCAGCACAACTAAACTCCGTGTTGTATTTAACGGATCCGCCCCTGATGAATCTGGGGTGTCCTTAAATGAACGTTTATATGCAGGCCCTAAATTACAAAAGGGATTGCCTGAAACAATATTTGCATTTCGTTCACATGCTATTGCAGTATGTACCGATATTCGAATGATGTACCGTCAAGTTTTAGTAGATCCAAGGGATTGCAAATTTCAACATATATTTTGGCGTCCATCCTCCGAGTCATCTGTGCGCGAGTATGAGCTCAAGACCCTTACTTATGGTCTTACACCTTCGTCTTTTATTGCGCAGCGTGTTCTTCAGCAGTTGGTGATAGATGAAGGAACTCCTTACCCTATGGCATCTCGTGCTATATTGAACCATACATATATGGACGACATAATTTCTGGCGCACACTCTATTGAAGCCGCCAAGCAACTCCAAACTGAACTAAGAACCTCTTATCTCTAGGTCAATTTCAACTTCGTAAATGGTCTAGCAACTCGACTGAAGTTCTCAAAGATTTTGACAAAACTGATTTAGAAACCTCATTAATTTTCTCTACTAATGTTAGTGGCATAAAAATTTTGGGATTAGTATGGAACCCTGCTCTAGATATATTCCACTATCACACCCTTCCTTTCGCAGGACCTTTTACTAAACGAAATGTTCTTTCATATATGGCACGTATCTTTGATCCACTAGGATGGTTATCACCTGTTATTTTTGTAGTTAAATGTTTTCTACAACGGCTTTGGTTGCAGCATTTCGACTGGGATGACACCCCGGATGATACTTGATGTTGTGAATGGAAAAGCTTCTGTAATCAATTTTCTATTCTGTCTCAAATTGAAATTCCGCGTAGATTATTCCAACCTAATGCTACTTACCATCTGCTAGGGTTTTGTGACGCTAACGAAAAGGGGTATAGCGCATGCGTCTATCTACATTTAACTTGTGGAACCTATATTTCATGCAATTTATTGCAGGCTAAAAGCAAGGTTGCACCTCTAAAATCTCTTACTATACCTCGCTTAGAGCTCTCTGCCGCTCTGTTGCTCTCTCAACTTATTTACTCAATCACCTCAAATCCATTTGATTATCCTTTAGAAGGGATAAAATTATACTCTGACTCTCAAGTTGTTTTGACTTGGCTAAAAACCTCTACGCATTTACTTAATAGTTTCGTGGCAAATCGGGTTAACCGCATACTCGAACACACTAATTTGTCACAATGGAACCACATTCCGGGTACTTTTAACCCAGCTGACATTTCATCTCACAACTAATTCGTAGTAGTTAATGGTGGCATGGTCCCATCAACGATTACGATTTATTTTCTTCTGCTAATGGAAATAATCCGTCCCTGCCTATTGAGCAAATTCCTGAAATAAAACTCTCCGCTACTATGTTGGCAACCGCTACATGTGACTTTTCTGAATTCATCAGTACATTCTCCTCTCAGCAGGCTCCAATATAATCTGGCATATATATATATATATATATATATATATATATATATATATACCGCTTCATTAATAATTGCCGACATTCTCAAAAGAAATTACTCGGTCCAGTTTCTGTAGATGAACTGCAATCTGCTTTAGAAGCATGTGTTAAACTCGTTCAACAGCAATACTTCGGCTCTGAAATTAAATTATTAAAAAATAATCAACCCTTACCTCGGTACTTGCGTAAATTATCTCCGTTTCTCGACCCCATGGTCTTGTTAGGGTGGGCGGTCGCTTTCGACATTCTTTACTGGCTTATAGAAGTAAACATCCTTTGTTATTACCCAAGTCGGCCCATTTATCACTTCTTATATGTGATCATTATCACCTGTTATCTTTACACTTTGGCCCCTCTACGACACAAGCTCTCATTTCCAGACAATATTGGATTATGGGTTCTAGATCTTTGGTAAGGCAACGCATTCATAAATGTGTACCTTGCTTTCGTTTAAGTGCGAAACCTCCTCAACCTATAATGGCAGATTTACCTCCCGCTCGCGTACGTATAACCCGAGCATTTACTCATGTCGGTGTTGACTTTGCGGGTCCTTTTCCGATAAAATCTACCCCTCATCGTAATGCAGCTATTTTCAAAGCTTACTTATGTATTTATATTTGTTTATCCACAAAAGCTGTTCACTTAGAGCTTGTATCCAAGCTTACCACCGATGCATTCATGGCATGTTTCACCCGCTTCGTTTCTGGCCGCGGTCTACCTCACTCTGTTTGTTCCGATTGTGGCAGAAATTTCTTAGGAGCGTCACGTTTAATACAAGAAGGAATTCAATTTTTAAAGGACCACCAGGAAGAGTTATTGTCTGCCTTTGCCTCTCGTCAAGTTAGATGGATTTTTAACCCTCCTCATGCCCCAAATTTTGGAGGCATGTGGGAGTCGGGGGTAAAATCGGCTAAACTGCTTTTGACACGTACGCTCGGAAAGCAACCTCAAAGTTTCGAGGAGCTTGCTACAATGTTTACTCGCATAGAAGCTGTTTTCAATAGTCGGCCTTTATGCCTCCCTTCTTCGGATCCGAATGACAAGATTGATTATCTCACTCCTGGCCATTTTTTAATTGGCGGTCCAATTTTAAGTCTCCCCGAAGTAATATTAGATGAATCTCTTGACTTGCGGTCCCGTTGACACCGTCTTTGCCAGTTCACGCAAATATTTTGGCGACGCTGGTCAAAGGAGTATTTACACACTCTCACTCAACGAAATAGATGGAATCGTCATTCAAATAATTTAAATATCGGAGACTTAGTTTATATAATTGGAATTAACACCACCCCTTTAGCTTGGCCTCTTGGCCGGGTTGTAAAATTATTTCCAAGCCGTGACGGCATCGTGCGCGTGGCTTCTATTAGAACCACTAGCGGTACTTTTATTCGTCCGGTAAACAAACTCCTCCCTCTCCCTATTTAGTAAATTCTATTTATTTTCATTTTCTTTTCATTTTTTGAATTTAATTTATTTTTGTAGTTCTCTCGACCCTCTTGTAACCCGAGTATCGGCGGGATAACCGTTCCCTAGCTGGGAGGAAATGCCCTGCTATTTTCACTCCCCTCTGTTATTATATGTTCTCTCTCTGTTCTTTCGCGTCCATAAAATTTCCCCAAATTTTAGGTGGGCGGTATGTTCGCGCCGTTCTCAGTTTTAAACGAATACTCGCGAAGCGACCCGATAATATCGTGCCTCTAGGGACTGTTGTACGGGACGTGCTCGAGGATACAACAAACTTAGTTGCACTCTCTCAAATCCTCTTATTATTGTCCTCATTCTTACCCTATCCAACCCCTTATGTGATACGGTTAGTGTTATACACAGACAATGCCGATCTACCAGTTCCAGTGATGCATCCAACGCTCTAGCTAGAACAACAAGTGCTACAGATTTGGTAAATGACTTTTACCGTAAACATAAATTGCATTTATTTTCCTCTACCTCTAATCCTCAAAAGATTACAGTCCACTAATTCTTATACAATTAGTGTAATAGTGCTTCATTGTTAAGTGGACTGAAAACATCTATATATAAGGCATATACTGTTAATTAGACTTGTGAACAGTGAGTAATAAAAACTCTGGTTATTACTTGTTTTAAATTAAAGAATCGCGGTAGCAGTAGCCCGTTACAATATGTATTTTGCATTATAATTTAATTCATAAACTAATATCATTAATTTAGTATTATAATATATTACAAGCATGTTTGAAATCTAGATAATATAAAAACGACATCTATATACTTTAGTTCATTTGTGCATATATGCAACCTAGTTAGAACTTATATAATATACAGTTTGTATTATATTACATGTTGTTGATGAGGATTACTGTATTAAAGCGTAAAAATATTATAATTACTTGCTCTAAAGGCAATATTAGGTAAAGTAATTTGCTATAATTCGAGCTCTCAAAGCTCTTCCTGCTACTAATTCTGGGTTTTGTCCATAATATGCTCTGTGTTCTTCAATGTCGTCATTGTCCATAATACTTAAGTCAAGATTATCATCTTCGTCCACAGGTTCGGACTCAGGAAGGTTTGCAGCAATGCACATATTATGGAGCACGGGGCAGGCATTAATTATTAACGAGGCTTTATAGGTTCCCAACCTTTTCTGAACCACCGCCCCCTCTACTGGAAAAAAAACTTCCAACCCCCCCCTCCTCATCATAGTGCATTATAACGAATATTAAAATATTGTTGCATAGTATCTATCTATCTATCTATCTATATATATATATATATATATATATATATATATATATATATACATAGATACTCATATACGAACGTTGCACTTTTGACTGCTATTACAAGTGTTCACTAAAGCGTTGGACAAGGTATATATATTAAAAATCGCAAAAGTAAGTACGTCACGAACGCCCCCCTTGATCCTCCTAACGCCCCCCTTTTGCCCCTGTACTCGCTACCGCCCCCTTTGAAAGCTACAGCGCCCACTGGGGGGCGGTACCGCCCCCGTTGGGAACCTATGCGGTTTAGATGGAGCATAATGAAGGATACGGTGCCGCAATAAACATCAAAATCGCACCTTTAATAATCCATTGCAGCGCTCTATTGTACTGCGGGCGAAAAGCAATGCTGTGTTATATTGGTGTTCAGGTGTTCCTAGTTGTGGATCATGTATTGAAGTTTGCAGCTATTCACGGAGGGGATAACCAGAATCACCTAAAAACGTTACATTAACAAAATTGGTTAATATGACTATTCAACTTACCAATTAAAAAAAATTTGTTCCTCGATCTTGCACTAATTCACGCATTGCTCGTTCTACATTTGATCTATTCCAAATATGTGCATCGTGTGTGCTTCCAGGGAATCTAGCATTAACGTTTAATATTCTCAAAGTTGAATCACAGATCTATAAAAGCAAATATATTTAAACAATATGTATTATATTAAGTCATACTAATTGCACATTAAGCGAATGGTAATTCTTTCTGTTAACATATATATGTTCCGGGTAAACGGCATCATTTTGGTTAGGTGCGACTATTGCAACATGGGTGCAATCTATAACTCCTATGATGCCAGGAATCCCATACAAGTTATAAAATCTACAAATTTAATATTTACAACTAATTTTATATATTGCATGCCTTTATGCATACTCATTTCGAATTGCCATTAGCTCTTGACGACTTCTGGGAAATGCCACCCAAGTATTAAATATTTCTGGACGAGTAAGAGCATCTACAACTTCCGTAATGCAATTACTCACACTGCTTTGGCTAACATCACAGAATATATTATAACCTACCATTGTTTGATAGCATCCAGATGCAAAAATTGCTAGAGCTATTAGGACCTACACATAACCCTTTTTATTTATTATGATCTCACAGAATAAAAGTTGGATTTACCTTTGTTCTTTGACTGAGGGCAGAAGCTCTGCATGGTGGTTGTAAATAATCACTTAACAGTTCGATTAAATGTTCTGCCATCTCCTTTGATAAACTGAAAATCTTCTTAAATGCATTTTCGCTTAATATATCAAAAGGATTTTGCCGATTAGGATCTCTACGCATGCTTTGCATCATCCCTTCTGCTATTTCAATATTTTCTATAGCTTTAATATTCATAAAACCTTCCATTATAACATTTAGTATTAGCAACAAAAACTATAATTAATCAATCTACCACAACCGTACAAACAACTTTTTTGTTAGGTTAGGAATTTGCTTTCCACTATGGGAATAATTATTCCCACACCAAAGTACCGGTGGTAAAGTTTCCAACAAGTTTCATTGGAATTTATTCTCATGAGAAATTCAAAAATAGGGTTAAACGTTTTCCAATGGAAAATATGGCCACTTTCCCATGGGAATAGAATCCTCATGTTTCGAAAATTGGACCCCTGGGATTACTTTTACAAATGTGTTGTACGTACACATTACGCGATTACGTTTTTGAAACCTTTTCGTTGCTGAGTGGTATCTGCAGAGAAACTTCGTTCTCTACCAGCCTCCATAGGATACCCTTGAAAAGGTAAATTATCGTTTAGTCTAGATGCACCTTCGTATGCATTATTAGTATATTAATTCAGGTGTTCCCTAGGTTTCGTTTGTGGGTTAGAAGTGTCCATACAACACCTTTTTTTGGCCTCTCAGTCCTTGCCAAGGACACCGTTATTCCAAAATTAGGATGTACAGATGCTGAGGTCTCCAGTAAGAATTCAAACGAAAAACTATATTGCTACAGTGTGCAAATCGTACAACCGCTGCAACTGTGAGTATTTAATTAGCATATGCGCGACCTTATTAGTTAAATTATTTAGGCATATCGCTGTTGTATTTTATGTATACTCCATATAAGGTTGTATTCCCTGTTAGTTGACAAAGAAATAATACTATTTTGGATAGTATCGGCTGATGCGATTGTTCAGACTCTTTTATAATTTTCATTTCCGTTTATATGTGCTTTAGTTAATAAAACGAGTTTGTATACTCTTTACTGTTGAACTTGTAACCAAGCCCAACCTCACCCTAAGATTAATCTCATGCACAAACTAACTATATATAAATTGCTAGCCTGATTAATATCTTTAGTAGAAAATATCCGTATAAAGGAATACTTGGCGTAACACGGAGATCCGCATGGGGTACCATTGCTACGTTTTTTTTTGCTAGGGCTGACACTACTACTACTAGTGGCTTCAACTCGCCACACGCATGGGCGCTAGTGAAACCTTATTAACACCATGCTTCAAGTTAGGTGTCTGCAAAACTAAATCTTCCGACGTAACTAGGGGTCTATTCCTTGGGTAGAGCTATGAGCAATGGGGGGGTGTAAGTCGAAATCTGTGGGGGGGTCGCACTCAAACTAAAACAAACAGGCGCCACCAAGTCCAGATTGATTTATATTAATGGCATAGCAAATTTCTAAGGGCGGACTTGGAGACCCAAAGAAAAAAAGATCGCCTTCGCTGACATACAAACTTGTCTTAACAGAATAAGACACTGCTCCTGTAAGAAAGAATAATAGTTAAGTCACCTAAAAAATGGGAACACTATTTGCGTCCCTCAAGTATACCTAAAATGCATAGAGAATATTTCCTACATACTGGAATCATAAAATTTAACTCTTGCTGTCTTTTGTTTATCAGGTCTGATCAAACTAGATCAGAATAAAAAACTTTAAATGTAGATTATTAATTTACTAGAAAGAATTTTCTTTGTTTCAGTAACTAAAATTTCATTATCATTAAATAAAATAAATGTTTGATATTCTTGCAAAATTGTTGTAAGGTTTATCAACTGATCCTTACTCAAATATATTACAGTTTAGTGTAACTAACAATATTAAGGTTTTTTATAACCCAACCAGATCTGTGTAGGTCACTTACAAATGAATATACGAAATTTTCTCATTAATTTAACAAAATTAAAATTAGTCTGAAGTCAAAAGAATCACCAAGATATTCTCTAATTTTATCAAAAGTGGTAGTACTGTAATGCTAAACATCTGTTAGCCATTGTGTAATTGTTGACGGCATTGTTCAAACAAACAGGTGACGTAATAGCAGCTGTTAATTTACGTTGTAGCCACGTGTAGTCACATATTTACGGAACTAAGTGAAATCAAACCCGATACTGGGGAAAACCAGTCTAATCACAGGTAAACTGAATAACAATTTTGTACATCCAACAAACAAAATGAAATAATGTACTTTCAGAAGGAAGTACTGAGGAAATCTTAATTCTATTACGAACCCAAAACCGGCTGTCGTCTTTGGTTGCAATGGAAACAACTTCGCAGTGCGGGGCCTGCAGCTAAATATGCTTGTTTTCCATGCTTTAATACAGATGTAGGAGCGAAGCGGATTTCTCACATTGGTTCACGGCAGCATTACTTCATAGCGTACTCCTCCGTTGTCTAATTTTATTTACAAATATAATCTTTCATTGCGTAGTCCATAAGTTAAAGTTTCTGAATTGTAACTTCAAAGTGGTCGTGCGGTTTCTAATTTATCGTTGCAATTTCTGACGTATTGTTGCGGTTTCTGACATGTCGTTGCGCTAAATAAATTTTTAAATTAGCTAATATGATAACGAATATGCAAAATGTGGATTAAGTACTCACCGTTACTCAGGAAGTGTTTCACAAAAATAAGGCGACCCGGAGGTCACTCGCCATTCTTTTTGAATGCATCTTCACGCTGCCTTTAACTATCGACGAGTGCGCTCGCTGCGTTCTTGCATGGTGGGAGGATCATAAGTGGGGTTCTCGAACCTCTCACGCGCGCGCCAGTGGCTGTGGAATTGCACCGAACTCCGAAACAAATAGACTACTAATCCTAGATATAGTAATACTATAAAATTTGATTGTTACTCGAATCTTTATTTTAGTTAATAAAGGTATTTCAATATTCATTGTACGTTTAATGAATAGGTTCTTTTACTGCTAAAATAAAATTGTTACACTACCCCTTTCCTAAAAGAAAAAAATTTTTTTTAGAAAAACTTCAAATATAACAAATACAAAAAAAATTTTTTATAACAATACTAGCCTTTCCTACCTTCCTAACTAACTATGCAATTTTATAAATTTATTCAAATGGGGGGGACAAATATTTACAAATGAGTGTGTTGGTAACTACGTGTACCTGACGTCCATCGGGAGACAAAATCGGGGAGTCACAATCGGTAATAATCAAAATTGGGAGGGGGTCAAATTAGAAAGTCAAACACTCCACGGGACAAAAAAATTCAAATTTACAATATTTCCTGACTTGAGATTCATACTTCTAACAAGGCTAATATTTCTACCTATAACCAAACACTTACGATTTACTTCTAATTTCAAAAAAAACTTCACTTCCAGGAGCTCATTTAGCTCTATCTACAAAAAAAGGAATGCTTCCTCATCAAGACAGCATAACTATTCAAAACATCATCACTACAAGGTGATAATCAAAGTAAGACCCTACTAATAGGTCTATATTTAAACACCATCATCACAAAGTGATAATCAAAACAAAAGTGACCTAACCATAAGGTTACTTATCAAATGCAAATACAAAATATCATCGCTTCATCGTAAAGAGATGATCAAAACAAAGGTAATAACCACATAGGTTACTTATCAAATTCAAATACAAATATCATCACTTCATCGCAAAGAGATGATCAAAACAAAGGTAACCTAACCATAAGGTTACTTATCAAATTCAAATACAAAATATCATCACTTCATCGCAAAGAGATGATCAAAACAAAGGTAACCTAACCATAAGGTTACTTAACAAATTCAAATACAAAGTATTATCACTTTATTACAAAGAGATAATCAAAACAAAGGTAACCTAACCATAAGGTTACTTAACAAATTCAAATACAAAGTATTATCACTTTATTACAAAGAGATAATCAAAACAAAGGTAACCTAACCATAAGGTTACTTATCAAATTTAAATACAAAACTGAGCCAGTCAGGGCTGTACTATCCTACACCCTACTGAATATCCTATCACTGAGTTCTAACAAACAACTGATCTCATTAGTGATGGAGCAAATGGTGAGACTCACCAAGCCAACTTTGACCTTATCAAATCAAAGAACTTCGAACGGTCAAAAGGAACAAGAGAAAGAATAATCTAATATTCTCTCTACCTCGATATGTAGAAATCAGGACCAACAATTAAATAGCCCACCTACTTCTACATTGTAAGGATATCTGTCAAAGACATCCTCCAAACACATCTCTGAGCAACGCGCGAGCAAAATGTCCAGCGTGCACACCAAGGCACACCTCAAACCTACAAAATTTACAAAATCTCAAACCACTTATTTCACTTCTCAAATAAAATACTCAAAATTAGTGAAACGACACTAAATCAAAAATCGGAACAAAACAAAACAAACCACTACATCATTACTTAATATCAAAGAGATGATCGGACCGGAATTAATCGTCAGGATCATCATTTTCATTTGGATACGACGCTTCAACTGGTTTCAAGTCCTTTACGTGCCATTTCCTGCTCTTGTCCATCTTCGTTCTCTAACTCATATACTAAATTGGAATGTTTTTCCGAACTTTACTCATAACGAACTTAGGAGCTAACTTAGCGGAAAATTTATCACTAGCACTCGAGAGGACCTTATTAGCTCTCCAAACACTTTCTCCGACTCGGAATGAAATGTCTCTTCTTCTAAGATTGTAGCGTTTACTCGAACGTTGATAAGCTACATGCAAATTTTCACGGACATTTCCAAAAATATCAAACAAAGGTTGACGATCCAAAACATAAGAAGGTCTACTACTGGAGACGACATCAACATCTTCACCAGGTATAAAATTATCATTATAAGCTTTTCCACTTAAAGGTACCTGACGACCAAAACTAAAAATTTGGCGAATAGTTGGTGGACTCATGTTTTGCTGAGTTGATTGCGTATTGGATCTTTGATATCTCCATATCCCACGTATCATGTTCTTCTACGTATGAACGGATTGCTGTACCAACTGTCTTATTGATTCTTTCCACAAAATTGCATTGGGGAGCATAAACAGCATTATACCAAATCTTTTGAATTTCGTACCTTGCACACAAAGCTTTAAAAATACGTCCAATTAATTGTGGACCATTATCACAAATAACAAACTGTGGTACTCCGTAGACAAGAAATACTTTTCCTCCAAAATTTCTCGATCAAATGTGCCGTGGCACTACGTAAAGGTTGCAAAATCGAATACTTCGAGAACCAATCACCAACAACTAAGAGCCATTTATGTCCGCGTTTGGAACGAGGAAACGGACCCATCAAATCTAATGCAATGGTTTGGAATGGTAGTCCAACCTCTTTCTCCTTTCCCATCATCCCAAGGGGACCTTTATTGGGTGGTTTTTGAGCACCACAAATCAAACATTTCCTACAAAATTTACGTACGTCAAAGATCATCTTTGGCCAATAATATAATTCTTGAACACGAGACAAAGTTTTTAAGGAACCAAAATGTCCTGCTGAAGGGGGGTCATGACATGATTTAATGACATCTAAACGCTGAGACTTTGGCACTAAGTGTTTCCACTCTACAACATTCGCCGAATGCGGTAATAGGGAAGGTATAAACTTATAAATAAACCCATCTTCCACTTTCCATTGTGGGTAGCTTTTGGTGACAACAAAATTTTCTTTCTCAAAGATTCATACCACAAGTCTACTGTATCAAGTTTAATCTCTACTAAATTAACTTCTGGATTTTCTAAAGGAACACCACGACTAAGACAATCTGGGACTATATTAAACTTTCCTTTTCTATGCACCAAATCAAATGAGTGTTGCCTTAATCGAACAGACCATCTGGCGAGTTTTCCAGTTGGATTCTGAAGATTACTCAACCAAAGTAACGAAAAATGATCGGTGACAACTGTGAAGCGAACTCCTTCTACCCACGGACGAAATTTCTCAATTGCAAAAATAACTGCTAAACACTCTTTTCAGTGGTGGAATAATTGCGCTCAGTACGGCTCAGGGTTTTGCTTGCGTACGAAATTACACGCTCTTCTCCGTTTACATTCTGAATCAACACAGCTCCTAACCCAGTGTTGCTTGCGTCACACTCAACAATAAAGGGTGCCGAGTAGTCTGGCTGCGAAAGAAGAGGTGCAGAAACTAATGCTTGCTTGATCAGCACAAATGAATTTTCTGCTTCCGCACTCCAGTTTACAGTTTGACCTTTTTCTTACTTTTAATGAGGTCATTAATAGGCGAAACTAAAGACGAAAAATTCTTTATAAAGCGCCGGTACCAGCTGCACATTCCTATAAACCTTTTAATCTCCGTTGTGGTTTTCGGACGGGAAAGTTAACCATCGCCGACACCTTATCGGGATCTGTACGAAGTGAGTTAGAACCTACTATATAACCCAAAAATTTAAGTGTCTTTTAAAAATTCACATTTACTTATATTTATAGTAAGGTTAGCTTCTTTTAGACGTTGCTTAACCTCTACCAATAACTTTAGATGTTCTTCGAAAGATGACGAACATAAAATTATGTCGTCCAAATAACAAAATACATGGGGTTCAAAACGTGGACCAAAAATTACATCTACTAAACGTTGTTGCGTCTGCGCAGCATTCTTCAACCCAAATGGCATGCATGTAAATCTAAATTGTCCTCGTGAAATAACACTGAAGGCAGTCTTATCCTTAGACGACTCACTAAGAGGATTTGCCAAAACGATTTTCTCAAATCCAGTGACGAAATGTAGTTCGCACCTCTCAACATATTGAGAATTCTATCTACGTTCGCAAGGGGGTACGAATCATGAACAGTTAAGTCGTTCAGGGTTCTACCATCAAAACAGAAGCGATATTCTCCATCTGCCTTCTTAACCAACAAAACTGGAGAGGACCACGGACTAGTACACGGTTCTATAACTTTAAGTCTAAGCATGTCGTCCAATTCCTCATTCAATATCTTACCCATATATGGTGACATGACATATGGTTTCTTGTGGAAGGGTTTGGCATTGCCTGTGTCTATGTCCAATTCGATTAGGTGAGTTCGTCCTAATCTATCTTCGCTGCTAATCTCACTAAATGAATTTATTAACTCTTGTGCTTGCGCACATTGAGCATCTGAAAGGTCATGTAAACCACATAAAGAATCTTCAGTGTTCAAAGGGATGGAAAACGAACCTATATACCCTATGTCGTTCCCAGCATTACTTTGGATAAACCAATTATTACTTCTAAAGTCAGCAACTACACCAAATAATTTTGCAAAGTCACTACCGAAAATAAATGTATGCGGTAGGATGGAACCACTAATGCATTAAGGATGCGGCAATCATTACCTATACAAATTGGCAAATCTACTGAGCCTACAACAGACTTTATTGAACCATCAGCTGTAGTGATACCTGTTTTTGCTGAACTAAAAATTTTCAAGTCTAATTTCTAACAATTGAAAGGGCTAAGGATCCTACCACTGAGGTAGTGCATCCCGAATCTAGAAGACCGGTAATGTCTCTATCCATTAATTTCACCATAATATAAGGTCGATTATCACACTGCTTCTCAATAAACAGAGTATTATTCTTAGGCTTCGGAGAGTCCTGACAAAAATTTTTAACAACTGTAAGCCATCTCGACCAATCGTCTTTACAAAAATATTTTTCTTGTTTACAAATCATAACCGTAGCCTTATGACGCGGAACAGGATACCGACCACTATGTACCTGCCGCCTTACTGGTTTTTTGAACATTGTGGACATGACGTTGCCTTAACGCTTTTTCGACCACATCCAAAACAAAAAATTTTTTTAGCTGCTCTACAATCTCTAAACCAATGTCCACTACGGGAGCAATTCCAACAAACAAAGTGATTCCTTTTATCGGGACTAGAGGAATTACAAACTGAGGACTCCAAAGAGCTCTTATCCGCTACTGTTACGTGAGAATTGACTAATTTATTCTGAAATACTCTACTCTTAACAGCACAAACTTTTTCATTCTCAAATGGATGCTTAGAGGGGTTGCAATTCTTGCTAGGTTTACTAGAAGATGCTGAAACCGAATTTAGTTTTATCAAAGAAGCTTCTTCTAATCTCTTACACAAATTTACTAAGGTAGACAAATCTTGAATGTCCGACAATGCAAGTGCTGAAATATATTCAGGAACCAAATTTCTTCTTATCATCTTAACTTTAGTAACTTCCGCTGGCTCGTTGGTCAGTCTACTAAAGAGGGTTTGCATATGCGCGACAAATAAAATAATCTTTTCGTCTTTACCTTGACGACGATTTCTGATCTTTTCCCAAATGTCATCATCTGAAGAACCAGGTAGAAATCTTCCTTAAACGTTCTAACAAGGAGTTCCAGTCTCTCAAAGAATTTTTCACTGTTCTAAACCAAACTAAAGCGTCACCCACAAAAGTTCACATGCTGATCCAAATAAATCAGCTTCGGATACCTTACGTGATTGTGCTAAATCACTAACTCTATCTAAAAATGAATGTAGTTGTTTGGGGTCACCTGAGAATTTTACAGGCCATGAACCTATAGGTACTGAAGGCGTTACATACGAAGTCGAATGAATAGGTGCACTAGCAACTGAAGGAGATACTACAACGGACCGATCCAAATAGGTGGACTCTGTACTTTTATTGATTTTATCGTATAAGTCAGCTTCAAGGGTTAATATCGTTGCTACTGTCTCATTTCTAAACTTAATTGCTTCATCGGAATTTATTGAAGGAATTTTCATGCGCTTAACTCGCCCCGAAAGATGGTTTAACCTTGAACAAGCTCTTCTAAAAATTGAGTCTGATGAGTCGCCTTCAAACTCGGACACAACATTACGAACTGACTCGACTGAAACTGAAATTTCTTTACTTTCCGTTGCAAAATCTACTTCATAACACGAAAGATCAATCAAACAACCAGGCTTATCTATTTCTTTAGCTAACAATCTACCTAAAATTTTCCGTTTCTCCAACACTGGCCTCTCACTCAACACTCCTCTGAATTCTTAGTTCATACTCCAATTCTTCTTTAAGTAGACAAACAATTTGGAATTTTTCCGACATGATTACTACAGCCTAATGGAATCAAACCGATAAATCTAACTGATCCGAATCTTATAAAAGTTATCAAAACAAATTCGTACTGCTAAAGGTAAAAATCAAAAAATGTTTTTGGTAAAATTATTTTGCCAAAACAATATCAAAAAATTTAAGGGTCAAAACAGAATTAAAGTCAAAAGTAAATTTGACCAAGTTAATTACTTGACTGTATTGGGATTAACGTTACGACCAATCCTTTATCAAAAGCAAACAAACAAATCTAAATGTCAAACAAACTTAAGCAAACAAATTTCGGAGCAAAATAATTTTGGACAAATGGACTTCAAAGCAAAATAAATTTTGAACTAACAAATTTCAAAGCAAATTAAATTTTGAATAAACAAATTTCGAAGCAAAAATAAATTTTGAACAGACTATTTCAAAGTAAAATTATTTTGAACAAACAAGTTTCAGAGTAAAAATAATTTTGAACGAACGAATCTCGAAGTAAAATTAATTTTGAACAAACAAATTTCGAGGTAAATCAAATTATGAACAAACAAATTTCGAGCTAAATTAAATTATGAACGAACGAATTTCGACGAATCACTCGTTGAACAAACAAATTTCGACGCCCAACGTCAATTTAGACGGCCCAGTGTACGATTTTTTGTAGGGCTACACTACTACATAAGTGGCTTCAACGCCCACCATGGGCGCTAGTGAAACCTTATTAACACCATGCTTCAAGTTAGGTGTCTGCAAAACAAAGTCTTCCGACGTAACTAGGGGTCTATTCCTTGGGTAGAGCTATGAGCAATGGGGGTAAGTCGAAATCTGTGGGGGTCACACTCAAACTAAAACAAACAGGCGCCACCAAGTCCAGATTGATTTATATTAATGGCATAGCAAATTTCTAAGGGCGGACTTGGAGACCCAAAGAAAAAAGATCGCCTTCGCTGACATACAAACTTGTCTTAACAGAATAAGACACTGTTCCTGTAAGAAAGAATAATAATTAAGTCACATAAAAAATGGGAACACTATTTGCGTCCCTCAAGTATACCTAAAATGCATAGAGAATATTTCCTACATACTGGAATCATAAAAATTTAACTCTTTTGTCTTTTGTTTATCAGGTCTGATCAAACTAGATCAGAATAAAAACTTTAAATGTAGATTATTAATTTACTAGAAAGAATTTTCTTTGTTTCAGTAAATAAAATTTCATTATCATTAAATAAAATAAATGTTTGATATTCTTGCAAAATTGTTGTAAGGTTTATCAACTGATCCTTACTCAAATATATTACAGTTCAGTGTAACTAACAATATTAAGGTTTTTATAACCCAACCAGATCTGTGTAGGTCATTTACAAATAATATACGAAATTTTCTCATTAATTTAACAAAATTAAAATTAGTTTGAAGTCAAAAGAATCACCAAGATATTCTCTAATTTTATCAAAAGTGGTAGTACTGTAATGCTAAACATCTGTTAGCCATTGTGTAATTGTTGACGGCATTGTTCAAACAAACAGGTGACGTAATAGCAGCTGTTAATTTACGTTGTAGCCACGTGTAGTCACATATTTACGGAACTAAGTGAAATCAAACCCGATACTGGGGAAAACCAGTCTAATCACAGGTAAACTGAATAACAATTTTGTACATCCAACAAACAAAATGAAATAATGTACTTTCAGAAGGAAGTACTGAGGAAATTCTTAATTCTATTACGAACCCAAAACCGGCTGTCGTCTTTGGTTGCAATGGAAACAACTTCGCAGTGCGGGGCCTGCAGCTAAATATGCTTGTTTTCCATGCTTTAATACAGATGTAGGAGCGAAGCGGATTTCTCACATTGGTTCACGGCAGCATTACTTCATAGCGTACTCCTCCGTTGTCTAATTTTATTTACAAATATAATCTTTCATTGCGTAGTCCATAAGTTAAAGTTTCTGAATTGTAACTTCAAAGTGGTCGTGCGGTTTCTAATTTATCGTTGCAATTTCTGACGTATTGTTGCGGTTTCTGACATGTCGTTGCGCTAAATAAATTTTTAAATTAGCTAATATGATAACGAATATGCAAAATGTGGATTAAGTACTAACCGTTACTCAGGAAGTGTTTCACAAAAATAAGGCGACCCGGAGGTCACTCGCCATTCTTTTTGAATGCATCTTCACGCTGCCTTTAACTATCGACGAGTGCGCTCGCTGCGTTCTTGCATGGTGGGAGGATCATAAGTGGGGTTCTCGAACCTCTCACGCGCGCGCCAGTGGCTGTGGAATTGCACCGAACTCCGAAACAAATAGACTACTAATCCTAGATATAGTAATACTATAAAAATTTGATTGTTACTCGAATCTTTATTTTAGTTAATAAAGGTATTTCAATATTCATTGTACGTTTAATGAATAGGTTCTTTTACTGCTAAAATAAAATTGTTACACCATTCTAACTCCATAATTTTTTATTCCAGAAGATGCCATCATCTTAAATAACATTTACGTACGCTATGTTCTTGGGAGGTTATGTGGTGGTTTCCCGTTGCCTTCCACATTGCAGTAGTATGTCTTAAAATGTCGTACTGTGGTCTCTGCCACTCTAAGTAGCGAAAGAGCTGCATCCCTCTTTCGGGGACTTGTCTTAGTCTGATTCCTCACTAAAGACTCCACTAATGTAGCTAGACCGGTAGTTCGGCTCTTATCACTGGAACTCTCAAGCTGAACCACCCTTTCTAGTAATCTAAAAGTTCTTCAAGATGCATGTCCATTCAGAACGGCTTATGTTATATTATCGACAAAAATAATAAAGGAAATGCTTCAAATGATTTATATTGGAAATTACTACAAAATTAATGCAGTAATATGTGGGCATAATAAAATTTGTTGCAGAGGGTTGATACGCTGATCCTTTAGTGTTTAGTATATGCAAAGTGCGTCGTTTCTTGCATCTCCCCTTTAATGCAAAACTCGTGAAACACGTCAAAAACTTAATAACAAAGATATCGACAGAATTTTGTAAGAAGAGGTTAATTACCGGTAGTCATGTTGCATTAGCCTGTTGCATAAGTGTAAGTGAACATTTAAATACATTTTGTATATGACGGTTTTCACTAGAGATCATACAATCACGTCGTGCTAACATCATGATATTCTAAAAGAACGAAGCAGTCTTAATATGGGTCAATCTTAAGCTACGAGAACAAGTCGATTTATTAATCAAGTGAGATATATAAGTATAGTGCTTAAATAAATTGAGCATTGTTATAAATTTGTCCCCAACAGGCAAAGTTTGCGGTCAGTTTATAGCTAAACCAATAAAGCTTTATTCTTCTAATTATTAATTAGAAGTGAGTATTAGTTTACTTCCAATTGGTTTATTCTGGTATCGAATTACTAACTGAAGATTTGATTTCTAACCACGTATAATGAATACATTCCAATGTATCAGCAAAAGCAGGTTCTAATTCCAGTGCATGGCTGTTTAATCTTCAAATATAATGGTGACTAATTACAACAGCGCTACGTATACCCATTTTGCCATTCTAAATAAATTTGTCTGAATGCTTCCTTAACAACCAACTAATCTAAATTTATGTCCGGTAATCAAACATTTAAATAATGTATGAAGAAGCTTCACACCGAATTTGCTTTTATAGAACTCTACAACTACATTGAGTTAAGCGCGATAGCATCGTTTTTCATTTCAAAACAGGTAAATTACAGTGCTAGTACAGTGTAATCAGTAGAGATTAATGGCAGATTGACAGGTAATATTTTCGTTCGTTTTGCTGCAATAAAGAGTATTGAGCAGTTTTTGCAGTATTAGCTTAAATCGATGTCAATCTGTATTACAATGTAAACGTTAAAAATGAGCTTATCCACGTCATAGTGCTGTTTATAAAAGCTTATTGCATACACTAACATTTTAAAAACTCCCTAACATTGATTTTTACCACAATACTGCGAATGGAAACAATAAATTGACACACGTTTGCAAGCAATAACTCACTAAAGTCAATCTTGCACTGGTTTACAGCCGGAGTCAATTTCGGTTCTAAAAACGATTAACGTTTCAACCTAGCAGTGGATTTTTGCAGACGTAAGAGTTCACATAATAATTCGTAGGAATTAATCAATTGTTTAATGCAGCTAGTGAAAAACTTTAATAAATGTTTTTGAAAAAGTTAGACAGGTTAATTGTTAAAAAAAGAATTAACGTAGTACGTGTTTCGTGTTTCAAAGGGTATATTTTGTAATGCGTTGTGCTACGCTAGCTATAAATTAGATAGGAAAAGAAAATTTGGCGAATTTCAATGGACAAAGTAAAGATGGATGCACTGTGGAAGATAGATTTTACGTATAATTAATCTTAATTAAGCATGGTATTTCAAATTTTTATTTCTATATAGGTAATTCAAGCTAATGAATTCTAACCTCAAAAGGTATTACATTATTTCTTTTAAATATATTTTGGCGATAATCAAGGCTGTTGGCTTATTTTAAAACGGCACATATAAGTAACTTCAAATGTTGCAAGACCCTACATATGCAACTCCCATAAACAAAAGAACTGGCAATAGACATTATCCTCATGCTGACAACCAGGGACACAAAAGTAATACCATATTACTACACAATACAAATTATATACAAACTAAGGCGACACTATCCTGGTACGTAAGCATATATTAAAATGTATTACATCGTGAGAACGAAATGGCGAGCTAGACATCCGACAGAAAAGAATGAATTATTTATCCTCAAGCAGTTAATTAGAAAACGCTAGGATGTAGTAGCACAACTGATAATAAGTGTAAATGGTTGGTGTTTATGACAGAAAAGTAACCGAACATACATGTATTTGTTTCGGTATTCCGTGCGGACATGTACGAAAGGTGAAGTAAGTAAAAAAATCGCCCGCACCTAATACCACAACAAAAAAAAAATCAAAGAATGTCGAGCTAGCTGAAAAATTATAGAGTAAGGTGGGCTACAAGCAAAAAAAAAGAGTAAACCTCAAGAAAGAAAATTTATACACAAAACCTTTAATTAGTAAAACATGTTACAAAAAGGAAAACCAACCTGCGAATAAAACAATATTTATCCAACATATCTCGGAGAATTTACACAGTACAGAAATAATCTTCCTAAAAATAATTAATACACTCCTTAATTATCCCACACTAATTTCCAAAATATTTAGATAAAACAAAATAAACAAAACAACAAAACAATATATAGTAGATTATTTTCAACCACTTGTTTATCACAATTGTTAAATATTTGTCATTTCCTTATATTGCAAATAGTTATAAAAAGACTTTTATATTTACCTACTGTCCACGAGCACTTCCTAACAGTAATTCCTGATAAGTAAACACCAAAAGAAATTAATTTAATAGTAGACAACAGCAATAGACAAGAGAGAACCATCTACTAGCGGAAATTCATTTCGTAGCAGTTGTAACAAAGAAAAGTATTAGATAATGACGTCACACTTAAACAGTATCGTAACTATAAATTCTTTTATTAGGAAAATTTTGTCAGTAATTGTTAATCTTATTTTATAATTTATACTCAACCAAAAACAACTGTCGCAATGACATATTCCGACAATTTGAGCGAACTCAGTTCAATTTCCAACCTGAACATCTGCGGTGGTGCGATGGGTAACCTTCAGAAAAACTTAAAAAATTAAGACCCAATTTTTCTTGAGGGAAATCATAAGAACGTAGAGGAGAAACAGCAAGCCGTAAAGCCGTAAAGTGGATAGCATATTTCTAATTTTACTTAAACCAAATTAACTGTTTCTTAAAAAGGAATCATCCTAGATATATACCGTAAAACCAACTTATTGTTTCATTTTCATAAGAAAAACCGCAACCGATAACGGAAAAACCCGTTCAAACTCTGTTAATATAACCAGTCGCAGTACTTCAAAACAACACGAAAGTTCATCGAAATCCTGAAGATATTAAGTACCCGTAGGATGTGTTGCCTAACTTTTTGCATAAAATTACGGAAATTCTACATAAACAAATGCATAATTTATTTTAAATAGAGAGTAAGAATAACGAAGCGAAAACGTTTAATAGATCGAAATCCGTGTTCGCAAACAACCTTGTAGAAAACTCGTTATACCTCAAGTAATATTTCTGAAAACAATGTTTTGATAATGTAATATCACATTTAAACCCTGTGTCAAGCTTAAACAAATTGAAGCATTTTAAATTATAAATGCTTATCCTAGTAACATCCTACAGGATGCTGAGTTAGTTATTTTGTAACTTGAGAGGGCGTTTGAAACTGTTAAGAATACTCAAATAACCGTGAAAAAGAGAGTAAGAAATGCAAAATTAGTTACGTAAGAACAAAACCACTGAAGTGCAGAACCTGAACGTACAATGTCATTTTATTATACGCTGTTTTAGCAATGGAGCGAGAGTTAGTTAAATTTAAGCATAATGCTATCGAATTAAAATATTAAGGAATATGTAGAATTGATCTTAAACTATTTTTAATGGACCGTGAAAGCAGTAAAGGTTAGTACTTAACTGTTTTCTATGTTTGCTATTATAGGCAAATTCAGAAATTGGGAT